>VWZS01003373.1:1013994-1098936 GCA_013397075.1 Rhabdornis inornatus | reverse complement strand
AAAAAAAAAAAAGACTGTACAGACTGTACCAATTTCTCATGTGTCTTAATCACTACTCCTCTACTTAATACTGAATCCAAAAAAGCAATCCAGATTTCATTTTGCAAGTATAACCTGTAGTTTGCTCAGAGAGTATTCATTTTTAAAAAGATATTCTGAACTTCTATTGAGCCCAAAAGATTCCTTCGGGGACTTTTATTTTTGTTTAGCAACAAAATTAGATTAACATTTATTTATTGTAGCCTAAAGCAAAGATGACTTCTTTTCTGTAATTCAAAACAACGTGAAGTGTTTGGGTAGCGGTCCAAATAGGGATTGGCACAGAACTGCAATGCCTCCAGAAGAGACTGCAAGCTGATTTACCATGGTCTTGCCTCTGCTTTATGCCCCTCCTTGTTTTCCTTGCTGAGCTGTATCTCTGGGGTAGACTGGGGGAACAAATGCCTTGGAGAATCTCTCAGAAAGCCTTATCAAGAAATAATATACAAGGTTAAAAAATAAAAGGCAGCAGAGAAAGAAAACTGAAATCAATGCCATAATGACTTGCTATTTTGTAACTCCTCTTTAATCACCATCAAAATCTTTGAGATGTGCTTAAAACCATTATAAGAATAATAAAATAAAATAAAAAAATCTTTGAAAGCCTAAAGGCTTTTTTCTGCCCCCATTTTTGGAGGATGCCAATTCTTGGAAAAAGAGTTCTTGGAACTGAAGTTTGCTGGGAAGGTTTCCCAGACTACGCTTGCATAGTGCTCATGATAAGAGACAGTAGCACAAGAGCCACAGGTCAAGGTAGGTGTAACCAGGCTGGGGAACCAGTTAGAAATACAGATGTTCTGCAGGCACATTTCTATGGCCTTCTGTGGTGGAGTGATCACATCAGTGGACAAGGGAAAGGCCCCAGAAGTAATTTTTGTGGATTCTGCAAAGCCTTTGACACAGTCCCTCACAACATCCTTCTCTCTAATTTGGAAAGACTTGGATTTGGTGGGTGGGCTGCTAGGTTAATAAGAAATTGGTGGGAGGGTAGTGGTCAATGGCTCAGTGTTCTAGTGGACATCAGTGACAGGTGGTGTCCCTCAGGAGTTCATGCTGGGATCAGTGCAGTTTAATATCTTCCTCAATCACATGGACAAAGGGATAGAGTGCACCCTCAGCAATTTTGCAGGTTGCACCAAGCTGAGTGATGCTGTTGGCACACCTGAGGGACAGGATGTCATCCAGAGGGACAAGCTTGAGAAGTGGGCCCATGGGAACCTCATGAGGTTTAACAAGACCATATACAAAGTTCTGCATACCTGGGTCAGGACACCAAAAACTTTTGTACACAGAAGTTGTTTGAAAAGAAGATGCAATTTAAACTAAACTGCTTTGTTTACTCTGTTGGAAAGCAGAACTCTCAAGCACAAGTTCTGTTTGCACCTCTCCAGGAGTGTGCCACATCTCAAGACTGAAAGGACATTTTTCAGTCACTGCTGCTTTAGTAAACACTGGACACTCAACACCTTTGTCTGCTTCCTCTTATTTGAACATTTAGAAACTGCTTCCTTTTGAGAGGAATTTTAAAATTAACTATCCTTTTTTTTCAGCTACTGTAACTGTAGCCTTATAAAATGGAAGTGTAAAATATGACATAAGATGCATAATAGCTATATTGATATTAATACAGTAATAACTACAATTCATTATAAATATATTTTAATGTCATCTGTGTATGAAAGCTTGTATGGCCTCCTCCCTTTTATAGCAAGCAAGATGACTACTTGACCCATAACAGTAAAATTACCTTATTTTGAAGCACATGTCAACACACAGCAAATCACATGAGCTAAAGGTCACAGAGGCAGTGGTGAGAAAACTATAAAAATGTCTAAGGTGGACTGAAATTAACTTGAAGGAAATCCATGGAATGAAACAGTAGAAAGTTAACTAAGGAAAAAGGGAAGGGAAAAATTTCTCAAAATACGAAAGTGTTGCAGAGAATGAAATCTTATGCTCTTGTTTTCTCTGTGACCCAGGTAGTCAAATCCTCCAAATTCCTTTGTAAAATTTCAAGCCTGAAGCCATGAAAAGGCTGGTTTGTGGCTTTCTATTAAACAGTTATTCAATACAATGCTTGTTTTCTTCAAAGTATCACCTATAAGAAATTACTAAATTTGGTTTTGGAAGCATTCCTAGAGAGGAGAAAACAATGCAGTTTTCTGGGTGTACCTCAAACACCATCTGATTAAATTTTTCTTATACACCATTTCATAAGTTAGCAAGGAGTTGATCTCTTTCCCTGTAGATCAGTAAAAACAAACAATTCTCCACATTTTCGGCTCTAAGAATAAAATTTTTAAAAAACCCTAATAACATAACAGGAAAGCCATGCAGGCAACAAACATCCTTGGAGGCAGAAGCTGGTCTGAAATTTAAAGTATCATGGAGTAGTTATCCAGATTCTGATGTGGAAAATCATACAGCACCACCTTGTGAACTTCCCCTAAAAACACTCTTAAAGAGACTGATACAGTTGTCAGCACAGATTTAGAGCATGGCTAGGAAAATGGGTGAAGGCTTTGAAGGTTGGATTCAGAATGCATATTCCAGATGAAAGCATCTTTTAAAAATAGTAAAAAAAATATTCAAGTAATACAGAAATAATGAACCTTGGAAAAGTTACCTGTAAGTATATTGAATGGGCAGACAAATACTGTGAGTGCTACCAAAGTCCTTCACCACAGTATATGCCAGTAGTTCTTCTAAATAATAGCCAGATCTTGAAACGTCTGTATTTCTGCCCTCCAGGGAATGGGGCAACCCTACAGTAAAGTCACTGACAGCACCAACAACCAGCTCTGAATGAAATGACAAAACCTTTCTGACAGCTTTTGCTACTTCAATCCAAGAGCAAATACATCTGTTTTGGAGACCATAAAAAATCAAATGTACAGCCACTGCATCCCTCACACACAAACAGAGAGCACCATAACCAAAATGTTTTTACACATTTACACAAGAGAGAGCCTTCACTCTTCAATCAAAACTCCACTTATGGTAAAGGTATGACCAGAGAAGAAGACACTGGCAGGAGCTCCAGCTGTTCTATTTGAAGAGTTCATCTATAACATATAAGAAAATCAATGGGCCAAAAATATAAATTTGGAAACTTCCATATCTTCTCTGACCTTTTTATAGCCAGGAGGCTTTGCTCTTTACTCTTCTCACCAAAAATCACGACAGAGTAAGTGAAACACTAGCTTCACTAAGAGGGAACAAAAATTAATTTGATTTCCCTGCATTCATGTGACAGCAAACTTTTAAAATTCTTATTAAGACAAAAAAAAAACCCCTGAGACAACAAGGATATCTTTGTTTCCCTCTTAGAAAAACAAGTCTGCTATTTTTCCTCTTTTCCCTTTATGCATCTTTTGTCAGTGTTCCTGTCTGATTTTGCACTGTTACTTTAAAAAAGATAAGTGAACATAATTGCAGATTACATGTTAAGGAAGATTTTAGCAATGTTTTGTAAAAGGACAATGTACTTCAATACTTCTTATCTTTGCAGAAATAATATGTCTCTCATAGCCTAGAACTCCATTTGCCTTGACCCCTGTGGGCCTATTTTGCAAATTGCAGTTCACGGTTAACTCAAGCAACTGTCTTCCAGCATTTTATTTTTATTTCAGTAAAACCCACTCTTGTGTCTCCTTTGACTCTTTGTCCAAGTGCTGCACTAATTTCTATTTTCTGTAAATTAATAATTTTTAATAACATGTAACACCAAATCCTTTACTAAAAGCAGCACAAATTGCATCGTGTCAGTTCCTTTGCCAGCAAAATAGGGGCTTTTTGCTAAACAAAAGAAAGATAACAGGCAAAGAATTGTGCTGAACTCCTGTTCTTTTTTACTCTGTTCTTTATGTCTTTAATTACTCTTACGTTTATAATTTACTTTTAATCTTCATGAGCTATTGAGGTCAGATTAAGAGGCCCGTAGATAATGAGAAAATGACATTGTCACCTGATACAGTGCACCTTGGAGCAAGGGATGCATTTAGAAGTCATCAGACATAGAGGGTGCTGTTGCACTGAACATCCAGCAGTTATCTTTGTGCAGCTCTGAAACCACGCATTGCCTTTTTACTGGGACTTATAGCTAAAACTCAGGATATTTATAATCATTTACTAAATTAAAAACAAAGAAACAAAAAAAACCACAAAGAAAACCCTAAAAAAAATCACTTCATTTTTAAAAAACTTCACTTTTATTCTTTTAATGTGAAGATGGAAAGATAGTATCTTCATAGTTTTAGTAGAAATCCATTTTCTAGTTTATAAGACTGCAAGGAAAACATTCATTTCAGTGCCTGATACTGGCTGTAAGTTTTAAGCACAATAAGAATTATAAGATAAACTCGTATTGTAACAGTCTAACATGGAGACTTTTTGTTGGTCTCTTTTTTAGCCATGAAGCATCAAGAACAAATTTGTCATTTTCCATTTCTCGTGCAGAAGTCAGCACTATTAATATTTCCCTCAAAGCAGGAAAAAGTGTCAGGTTAATAGATGGGTAACTTAAAGGAAGGAAACATTTTAAAAATATTTTTCAGTTTATACTTTATATATATTTTTTTTTTATGTAGAGAGTCTAATTTTTACTTGAGGATTTCAATAGGCACACTATTACTTTCAGGCTGTCTTGCTCAGGTTTCTGATATATTCCTTCACTATCAGTGTCTGAGCAAAGAAATAAAAAGTGACTTAATCAGCCTCTGCAAGCTGAAGGCTTCTCTCTTTCTGTACGTTGTAGGTTGAAGATGAGCACCTGTGCAATATTTACAAACCTCAGATTTTGGAAACTTTTTTCTTACAGTTGAGGAGAAGAGGGAAGTGGTAATTTCCCCTCGCTTCTCTATCTCCTGCCCAAGTAGCATGGTTGTGAAGGAGAATTTGAAATATGCAGCTGGTATATCTTAAAGGCTAAAAATTGGGTAGAGAATAAAAAACTCATTTGAAAACACATTATTTGCTACTCCCACTCCTAATTATTTTTGGGTTGGCTTTATGACAGTCAGGTAGGAACAGGTGCTGTCTGAACACTAGACTGGCAGGACTGAAAATCCAAACTTCATATTATTAATGGATTTAATTTCTTTTTCTTAACAAAAGATTCTGTCTCACATACAAACTTTTTTTTTTTCGCCGAAGAAAAAGAGATGTTGACATCCCCTGAGTAATGAAAGCTTGTGATGTCTTTATGATTTTTTACAAATTTTATCTAATTCTAGTTTGGTGTTGCAGATTTGCAGCATATACATGAGTTCAAAAGAGAAAGGTAAGGACTCTGAACTATAATGCTCACATCTCTTCTCTCAGGAGCTCATACTGCAATGATAAGAGCACTGAGAACATTATGACTGGATAAGTTGTCACCCTGCTGGGCTGTGTTGATTTTGCCCCCTTGGTAGAGATTTTGCCAGGAAGATACACATTTGTGCACTGGTTGTGGACATTTGGGGTTGGTTTTATTTGTTTGTTTGTTTGGGTGTTTTGTTTTGTTGGTGGTGGTGCTTGAGTTTGATTGGTTGATTTTTTAAAAGTTAAATAAATGCTATATGAAAAACAGAACAAACCCACTTTTTAAACTGGCAGATTCATGTTATTTTCTGTACTGGGGCAGATATAAGGGGATGGATAGCCTTGCCTGACTGATGCTAAGAAAAATTAATGTAAGTACATCAGCTAAAGCAGTCCCTAGGGAACCATTGTTGTCACATTTTCTGAAAGGAAACAAGAACAGAGGTTGCCTATCACAAATTTAGATCACAAGCCCTGTGGGACATGAACTTCACCTGTTTGAGTGTCCATCCCCTTGCATCCCACATCTCAATGATTACAGAAATCCTTTTCAAACCACACTGTAAAAAATGAGTTAATGCAAGAGATTCAGTTCAGTGGATTCAGGACCATCACAGTCACAATACAGATACAGTGCCTAAATTGGCACAAATACAATGACAAAACCCAAAATCAAATTTTGAAAGCATAAGAACCTCGATTGTTTAATTGGACCAGCATGATCAGTGGGGTGAAAGAAAAAGCAAAGGGAATGTATGGCAAATCCAACTTCACCACTGGAGTCAGACAGGCAGCAATTTCTATTATGAGATTTTGAAGTATGCATTTTGATGTCTGGTTGCTGGGAATAAGGGAAAGTTGAAGATGACTCAGCTCCAGAGAACTAGTTGATTATTAGTTTATATGGGGTCAGCTGAAGTCATGAGCTGTAAGATCTGAAAACTGAGGGTTGTCCATCAAGGCAAAGGATCAATTTCAAGCATAATAAAAGAACCCAAATGGCTGTACAGATGACAACTCAGTAATCATTTGTAACTGGAGAGCAGCAGTTCAACACACTGAATGAGATGAGCATTTACAAGCTTACAGGCACTAAGCTGACTCACTAGCACCGATGCATTCTCATCTAAATCAAATCAGAAAACAAAGGCCAGGCTAATAAAAGGTGCTCCGAAGTTCAGGCAAAGGCTTTGAATAATGTCAGAGCTGTTATTCTGCAGGTATTCCTGTTACAGAACTGTAGGCTCCAAATAGCTCCATTTCTAACCATCTCTCTTTTCACCAATACATAACTTCACTACAGACAATTGTCTGAGAGCAAGTCCAAGTGGAATACTCTTTTGGAGCCCAGTCTGACCTATGCTGGAGAGCCCGTGAGCTGAACCACATCATCAGCCTGTCTCTTACTCTATGGCAAGACAGGTCTACTTTTTCTATCAGAGCTGGAACAACAGTGAGCCTTGCTTGACATGCTGTTCCCGTTTCAAGAAGTCTCCCAGACTACCAGTCTCTCCCTAATCTTTTGTCTGATCATTGCTTTTTGACCCTGGCTTTGGTGAATAATCAGCTTTTCACTGATGTGTCTCATGTCCTGTTTTGTTTGAAGTGGTAGACCTTGCCAGCACTTCACCTTCCTTTGAATTTCTTTAGTGCCTTCTGTTTGACCTACCTGCATTTCACATAGCCTGCAATCATATCCCAGTTCCCTGTAATTTGTATCTGAGATATGATCAGTTTCCTTTCATGGTTCTATTGTCTTTTACTTTATTTCAATCCAATTTTGCATGTTTATGCCAGCTATAACTATGGAATGAAATCAACACATGAATATAACTATCACCTGTGATAAAATATTTTAAACTACTAATAGAAATCTACAAAGAAGAAACACCAAAAGAGGATTTTCCCTACTCCCTGATTTCCACATACTGGGATTTGACAAGGAAAAGAATTGTAGTTGGTCTTTCTATGTCCATGAGATACTGCAAAGGTAGGATATTTGGAATAATACCTGTGAACAGTTTTGCTGTGTTATTACATTGCTATGGTAACAAAAACAGGCCTAATTTGAAGCACATCTTCCCTTCTCCTACTTGTCTTCCCAGCTCTTTGAAATTTATTACATAGTGCTTCTGACCAAACAATTCCAGTAACTCAAAGAAACATTTCAATAGTAGTTTGTTAAATTGAAATGGGAGGTCATATTTAATCACTAGATTTCAAGAATAAAGAAAAATGTGAATTAATGTCTTAAACACGAAAGGAGACACACTGCACTTCAGAGGTACACTCATATATTACACAAAACAATTGCCACATTGCTGAAACTAGAACATTTGCTACTGTAAAATACAAGTATTTCCAAAATTTAGGGTGGATAAGCATGAGAACACATTGTGGCATGACCTTTACCATTACTTGAAATCCTTTTATTCAGACAGTGGCTTTGTAAGACATAGGCTGTACATAGCATAGCGACAAGGTAATCAACCCAAAACTGAGGGAAATTTTATACTGGCTCTATAAAGATAGGAGATTTTTAATGTTTATTATTAGCTACCAAACTTTCTGAAATATTTTATAAAAATTACAAACTATAACAGGAAAGAACTCACTATGCCTGCTTAGAAATAGCAAGCTGCTTCCTCAGCCCTCACCCGCTGCAGCAATAGAAGAGTTCAAGATCAGTGTTCTAACAAAATGCAAGAGAACATGTTATTTAAAAAAAAAAACAACCTAAACCAACCAAACAAGAAGGAAAGAAACTTAAAAAAAAAAAGTTAAAAACTTTCTACTTGTTTGCAGAAGGAAAAAAGCATAGAGAGGGTCTATTTTTCTCTGAGATAGCATCCCCATGAGCTTGTGCTGAGAGAGCTCATCAGACCACAGAGGAATAGATTGCTTCCCAGTACAGAGCGCTATGACTGCTACTGCTTCTCCCAAGAACTGCAGTTCACTTGACAAAGCATACGCATTTCATACACCAGCAAACCCAGAAATGTTCCTTGACTTAGCATAGAATTTTAGCAGCTGTAGAATGAGATACTTTTGTTTCCCATCACTGAAGGGCAGCTCAGCAAAGGTACCTGGAAGTAATCCCTTGTTTTAAATGCCTTCCAGTAGCTATAAGTATTCTTTAGGTGTATAAGACTTATCTGAACCAGCAAGCAAAGTAAACATAATTCCCCAGGTTAAACCCTCCAGCAATTTTTATTCTGGGTGCAGAAGCTGGTTTGGATAAAAGAAGGAGAAGTATCAAAGGAAAAAAAGAACAGGAAAGCAAGGATAAGGGGAGAGGAGAACTGCAATCCATACATAGGAAAAAAAAAAAAGACAGTCCTGGCTTCAAAAGTGATACCAATAACTTGATATCACCAGCAACAGACACCAGCTGATGCAAGGATGGCTCTGCCACTCAGAACTCCTCATCTTTTTTCCTAGCAATTCAGTGTGGGGAGGGGTGGTTTGCTAGGGACAGGGGATATCAGCAAGGTTATTGTGCTAGTGGTGTCCTGATACAGCTTTATTGAAAGGTCAGCTCCTTGTGAGCCTGGATGGGCACACAGCTGGTGGCACTAGCCCAGGTGGAGTCCCTGCCTGGGGGAAGAACCAACTTGGTGGGAACTTCTGCACTCATGGTCACCACATCACCTGAGGCCCACCTGGTTGTCTCAGCCCAGAGGCACATTCTGCTGAGAAGGAAGAGGAGGGCCTAGAAGACTATCATACTCCGTGGTGCTTCCAGCTGGTCTTTCTCCACATGTTTGTATCAGAGTAACGCTTGGTACTATTTTTCAATTGAGAACTGAAACAGCAGCTGCCAAGCAGCCCTAAGTACTGCTCTTGGCATTGCCTGGTAATTGGTAAATTGTCTGAATCTGTTAAATGTGTAAATAGGCTGTCATGGCACCACACTTGCAGAGCAAGCTGTAACCACTTGAGTTTTTAGGAGATTTGCCTGCCTGCTTGCTTGCTTGCTTGCTCTCGGGTTGCTCTTGCTTCTCCGAGAAAGAATCCGAGCAAACAAAAGCTAAACCTTACAACTATTGTTGATGGGAGATCACACAACACGTATTAAGGCATACAGTTTTGGGACTGTCTGGCCTTTTAATGCAAACAGGTTGTTTTGAGAAAATTCAGCACCCTGTGTTGTCATCCTTGTACCCTCTCCCCCACCAAGTAATGGCCAAGGAAACCCGGAAATATCAGATGTCATCTGTAAGAGCCTGACGGAGAGACGGAGGCTTCAGCTGGCTCCTAAAATGCTGTTTATTGCATAGACGGGGTTACAGCAGCTGAGGGTCCTGGTGAGCCTATAGTTGCTGGCTATAGGCAAGCCGTGTGTCCTGAAGCCCATCTAGTTCTGGTTACAATGTAGTATCTACTTTTCATTACAGAGCAATTTGATACATGACTACCAATCAACATCATACACAATACCTTTTACATTTACATATAACCTATCAAAACTGCTAAAATTACCATATTATATTAGTGACTAGCCAATCATCAGAGTTTGTAGTTACATATTAAAGTTTGGGACTTTTTCTGCAGTGGAGATTTCTGAGATCTTTTCTCTACTTGCAACATTGGCTTTCTTGTTTGCCTATGAAAATCCTTTTGTTTGGTAAAAATATCTTTTGTTTGAGGTGGATTTATCCTTTGCTCTAAGCCATAAAAGCCCCTTCCAACTCACTTGCTCTTTGCCTTCTAGTTACCCAGTAAGACTGGCTCAGCAATTCTTTTCTTCTATGTCAAAACTTGCTTTCATTCCTATAGAACCTTCTGTATATCTGCAAAGCTCCTCCATTAAATTCTCATCCTTCCCAACAGTCATCCTGCAGTTTTTCTGCTATAAACAGTTCACTTTCCCATTTACACTACTGTCATGTGTGCTAGAATGAGCAGCTAAAATTCTTCCCAGACAAGTGCTCTTCACATCATCCCCTCTGTAAGTCTGACCCTTCCTTTATAAATAATGCTGAGAAATCCCATCTAATTCAATCCAGTTACACTTTAAAGTATATCTGTGCACCTAAAAGCATTCTCTCTTTTTCTTCTCTATCAGCTCTGATACTAGAGAAATTATCTTCTAGCAGTACAAATTTTACTTCCTGTCTGCAAGAGAGCCCTTATTATGCTTATATCCACAAACAAGCAGGAAGTGAGCTTGCCATACACGAGGCTGTTTTTTTCACCAGTGGTGATCACAGAAGGCAGGGAAGGCACCTCAGTGAGTCTCTCTCATTACAGTCATCAGACAAGCAGGTACTGTGTGGGCTCACGGCAGGAGACACAGCACAGTGCACAGATAGTTATGGAAATGAAACACCTGCCAAAGGTTTCAACTTGCTGTCAGCTCTGGCAAGAAAAAGCATAAGTCTAATTAGATTTTCAGCTGCACAGGTTAGTTAGATCTGAAGCTACCGTATTTCTCAAGCAGAAAGGGCATCGGGCTGTAACAATGTCAGCACCCAGTAGGGTGTGAAGTGCAAAACTGTGTTTTTAATGATCAGGTAGGAACAGGGGATGGATATGCAATTCATGTATATTATCAAATCTCTTGACATCTTTCCAGTGTGGTGGAGAAATATTTACAGCAGAATTAACTCACATGGTTTTTGTGAAATGAAATCTGCCACTAAGTATTGACAAGTATTCTCTGCGATTTCAAAGGATCCAGTGAGGTCGGGGAGGCAGGGGGAATGGGCCGTCCTTAGTCACTGGTCATCAGGATTGCCTCATTCCACCCTGCAGACCTGATTTCACACCACAGGGTTTCCCACCAGGCCACTGCCAGGTGCAGGATGCTTTGCCGAGGTGCACTGTAGCTCGGGATGTGACCTGCTGGTTTTCTGTTTGCCGCAGGAGCTGCTGGCCGGTGGGAACCCAGCTGTACCCACAGCTTCTGCCTGAAAGGGTGTTTCTTCATCAGCTGAGGGGCCCACAGCCCAGGTCACTATTGCTGCAGGTCTGGCTTCTTTCTAGTGGAATCATGTGGACAAGGAGAGCACAGAATGTGCCAACCTCTCTTTCTGGCTGTCGATCTCCAAGTCTATACAGCTGTGCTATCCAGTATATTTCATTAGAGCACTATGTGACAAATAACAACTTTTGTTTTGTATCTAACATGAAACAGACACTACAGTCTTCATATGAATGGAGAAGGGTGCCAGTTTCTTTTCTTTAGAAATGTTACAAAAGCTTTTATTACTTTCATATCGTGGGTAGAATAGTACAGACTTTTAAACCATTTTCATTGGATTCTACACTGTTAGAACAAAGGCATTGTCACACCATTTTTCCTAGGTATTTGAAGAGCTCGTTTTGATTGAGGTAAGAATTCACAGTAGTGATTTTTTGCCGCTTACCTCTAAACCAACATAATAAGAAGCAAGACTAATTGCTTGCAAAAACAAAGAAATGCGTCAATATAAAAACTGCATAAAGCCTGAGATTTAACTGCTTTGTACTACACCATTCACGTCATCACAAAGTGTAAAACAAGCATGCTTTTGGTGTTTAAGCTGTATTTCTCTTCAAAAGTCTTTTAAAATTTGGTGGAAATGCAATTTCCTTATTATGTATTTTCTCACTGTCATTTTCTCTAAGCAACAGAGAAAGGTGGAGAAATTATGGATAAAGTGATCTGACTGCTGGTGAAGAGTTCTTACAGAGAAAGCGTAATAGATTGCTCTCCTAAAGTTTGTCAAAAAGAAGCCAAAAAGCAATTTTACGTATTCATTACCTAATTCTACAGTAAGAAAATGCAAAAGAATTTAGAATACTAAAAATTGTAAGTTCCTCAGTGTAGTGTAGCAGCAGTACAAGGAACAAATAGATTTTGATAACACTTACTGAAATGAATTTTCAGTGAAGTTGATGACTAATTCTCTTAAAGGATTAATCAAACAGTGCAATAACAAGACCAGCACAACTGTCATCTCTTGGTATATCCACATCAGATGATATGCCTTTTTTTGGAAGCCATTTAGCTAAACAAGTTGTTTTGCTGTTTTGCTGGGTAAATTACAGTTAAGACCCAAAATGCCCAGGAGGATATTGTCTCTTTTTGTATGAAATAAACCCACAAACCAGACAGCTCAGACCCTATTGATCTTATTTCTTCTTGTGTGACCCAGTTATAGGGGTACATACTGAACTAAGCAGGTTCCTGTGTCCTGACTCTTCACAAACAACTCAGAGATAAAACTTTCTCTCTTACATAAGACAGAGTTTGTGTTTGTCAGAAACATGCTGAGATTTTTCCAACTACAGTGAGCTCCAGCCTATTCTTTGAGAGTAACTCCCTATCTGTGGAGCCAAAGGGACAGACCGGGTAATCAAGTAAGTATTTAAATATAAACATACTATCTATTCATGCAGAACAAAGGAATCAGATGGCAATTGATCTTTCCAGAGTCCAAGCTTCTGGGTTCCACACTAATTAACTTAGTTAACTGGGTTAACTTTGAGCTAGTCTACCCTTTCAACTTTAAATTAATACTCAGAGTGATATGGACCCAACAAGAGTACCTACTTTATTTATAAGAAATAAAATGTATCTTCCAGCTGGTAGCCCCTAGGAAATTTTATTGCTTGTCTTACTCTGGACTTTTACGACTGGGGATATAACATAGGTTGGAGAAAGACAGAAGCATCCTGTTAAATTTGTCATAAAATTACTTTGGATTAAAAATTCCTTTGACACAGAGGGTTTCTTTCTCTGTGAAGAAAAGCAAAATAAAAATATTTTCAAAATAATTTTCCTGAAAATTAGAGAAGGGACTCCATTAGCTAAGGTTATGTGAAGCTGTATGGTCATATGTAGCTATGGTTCCTATGATTTTTTGCATTCATGGCTATATTGATTTCAGCAAGATGATGAAAAGGAATAAATTGTCTTTATATTTACACACCTTTTTTATTTGTTATAACCACCAATTCATGTGAATCCTTATGAATTCACATGAATCCTTATGAATGGCAAAGATAAGGACATCCTAGGTGTCAGAAACTACCTTCTCTAGGCAGATATCCTAGTTTCTCCTCAAAATATTGAATGCATCACACTAAGACTTTCAGAGATGCTCAGTTACAGTTCTAGTGAGAAAAAGCAAGCAGTGAGGAGACAGCCACACTCCCCACTGTAGCTAAAGCTCAAGTGTAGGGAACAATCCCACCACCCCATTCCAATTTCTGGCTGGTTTCCCCCCAGATCTACTGTGTGAATAATTTACCTTAATGATGAGGGTCAGCCCAAACATGTTCGTTATTTTCTCTGGGTATGGAAGATTGGATAGCAGGGTTCAGTGCCCAGCAGGACATATTTTTTATTGCTGGTCCCTCCTGTGGTAAAGCAAAGACAGAGCTATTTACAGCTATACATTCTTTTCTGGCAATATCTGTGTCTTTTTCAATATTATTGTGTTATTAAAGCTCACCAAGAGTTTTTGGCCAGTACAAGTGCTGTAGTCTGGCTGGTAGAAGTGGGGAATTGGCCTAAAGTCCCTGAATTACTGCTTTTATTAATGTGGGCATGGAGAACCAATTTCAAAACAGACAGGAAGAAGAGTCTCTTTTTAACTCAGTAAATCCAAATCAGACATTGCAGGGTAGCTCTGACTCATAATGATTTCTAGACATTTCCATTCCTCCCACCAATTCAGCATTTTAATTTTTCCATTTCAGTTTGGGGAAAATAACAATCTTTGAAAATGCTGAAAACAATTTTGGGGTGAGAATTCTAGGTACTTAAACAGCTCTTTCAACTTGAATTACTTTGCCATGTGCTCCATGGTCCAACATCATGTTTGAAAGGGTATTTATTTTGAGTGCCATTTGCACATAAATGAAAGAGAAAGCAGAAAACTGATTCCAATGAGATCAAAGTTGGTAAAACTGGGACATTCGTTCTACAGAAAAGATGGCATATTAGTGCAGAAGTATATAAAAGAGGTGGCTAGTTACAGACTATGTCCACTGCAATTAGTCACTGCAGGCAGAACAAAACCATGAAGTGGAGTTCCTGCAGTTATTTCTGAAGTTAGACAGGGAACTGTACCTATTGAAAAACAATGGGGCTGCCAAGTCTAATTGCAGACTCGCAATAATTGATGATATTTTAGGCTGGGCCAGATATCCAAAGGTAGATGAGGAATAAGGAAATCAACATCCCTTCTCCACCACTTACATACAAAAGAGGATGAAAGAACAAACTATCTGTTTGCAACTTAAGAATGGCAGAGTCAAGGGGAGACAAGCAGAAAATAAATCTTTCCCCAAAATGAGAAAAAACTCCAAGACAAGCAACAAATCCCCCCCAATCCACTTGTATAAGTAAGTTGCTTTCCTAGAGCAACAAGGATGAGAGAGAAAACAGAAATGAGACATTACTCATGTTGTTTACTGAAAAGTTGTCACTGAAAAGTTTAGGAATGGCACTCCCCAATTTAGAGGTCCCACTGAGACTCTCCCAACCACGTGCTGCTCACTCCTCCTCACTGCACACAGGGCTGAGAACACAGGAACAGACAGTGCAGCACCTGTGCCTCTGCCTCAGCCTCTGAATACACAGCAGGGTCCTGTGAGCCAGGGCTTGCTACAGCCTCAGAGATCCCACCAGCTCTGAGACCTTCCCAGAACTGGGGGTGAATCATGACTGAGACCTGCACAGTTAGCTTTTAGCCACTCGATATTGTCCAGGTTGCTGGGAGCAGCACCTCATGTCCTCATAATCTGATACCTTTCAGCAATATGAGTTCAGTCTAGTGCTCATTATCATCAGGTAAAAATGTCTTTTGTTATGTTTAGGAGCAGAGGAACTGAAAGAGTCTTGAGTCACTGGATGATATCCTGCAACATCTTTGCACTGCTTTATGTCCACCTTTTCATCAGCTAAGCAAGTTACATTGTGAGTTGAACCGCAGTGTTTTGTGAGTTTGGGGATTTTTCTGTCCCAAACAGATTGTTTAAAACCATAATGCTTCTCTTTTCCAGTCTTAACCTATCAGTGGACTTTTTATAGCCATTTGTTCCTGTGGTGACATTGTCCTTCAGTTTAGTTATAATCTGATGTTTAATCTCATTTATTTTTACAATCATATCCCCTTTCAGCTCTCAATATACTATCTAAGCCAAAGAACTCTAGCTTCCCCTAGGAAAATGGGCTCATTGTTTCTCAAATTCCTTCTCACAGTTGAATAAAAAGTTTATTTACAAATGAGGCAACAGCAGAGCTGTTTATATTGATGTCAATCACCCTCTTCTACCAGAAATACATCTTTTCACATATTTGAGGACTATACTGGCATTTTTCGTGTCTGTGCTATTTGGCCAATGTGTCATGAAGGCCATACACCTAGGTATTTTCCAATTCAGATGCTTATAGCTGAGTTCTTTACGGTTTATAAAGAGGTTTAATTCACAAACATTTAACCTTCTGTTTGTGTATTTCTGGTCTGAGCCAATTTTCAGCCCAGTCCACTCCTTCCTAATCAATACCTCAGTACTCTCACATATAGACAATACTTTGGCATCAGCACACGCCTTGGTCAGCACTTTGGACCAGAACAATATGCACCCATTATGTCGTGTGCTTGAAAGACAACTGATTCATATTATCTCTATAAAACTGAGATGAACTCTTGCTCAGTAGTCCAGATTCCTCCATTTTTAGTCTCTTCCCTTGGTTTCTGTCAAAAATTTATTTGGAATTCTATCTCACTGATCACATCTATATCCTAATCAGATGTGGAACTATCCCTAGCATTGTGAGTTTTTTAATAAAAGTCTGGCAAAACTATGCTTGCATCTTCATTTGTATAATTTTAAACCTTCTATATACTAACACCAAACAGAACTTTTTTTGTTCTGTTCTACCCTCTTCTACTTTATTCTAGCCCTCTCCTACTTTAAAGTGGACCTCTCATAGTCTACCTGTGAAAATAAATTAATGGTGATTAGATCAGGTTTCTATTCATCTACTGAAAACTGAATGATAATTTACCCTTAAAGGGCAGGTCTAGACATGCAGACACCTTCAGCAAAGTCCTGGGCTGGTCAGTCCTTGATAGAACAACTCTACTGACAGCTTTGCCAAAGACAGAAATTTTCTGAGAAGAGCTATAGAGGACAGGGACATCATCTCTGCAGAGAGAATGAAATGGGGAAAATATACCAACAAAAACAGTGGCAGGAGGGCAGAAGTGAAGCTCAGGAGGTTCAAGGTAGAGATGTCAAGAACACATGATCTCTCTGGACTTCAAGTGTCAGTGCATGTTTAGCAACATAATTAATTTTACTTTCAGCCACTAATCAGAAATATCAGCAATTTTTCTTGTCTTCTTCATGATTTCTGCTGGTCTGGGGACTCCCCACATCAAATGCATTCTAAATGTACAAAAATATAGAAAAGGTCCAATACTGCAGCATACACCCATCAGTCACAGTTTTGTGGCGTGAGTCACAGATATGTCATCTCTGATACCTTGATAAAAAAAGTCAAATGCATAGACTGTATTAAACCACCCCATGTCACCATACACATGAGAAAAACAAACCCTGTTACAGGTTTCACAGCCCACTAAGCTATGAAACAAAACCAATGGAAAATGGTTGTCACTTTCTGCCATTTGTTTAACCAAATCCCCCAAATTAAAATGCTTGTAGGGCTAATGAGTGAAGAATGAGTCTCTGGAAGCTAGTGGATCTACTGAAAGATGGTCAAACAATAAGCAACAAAACCTGCTTTGGGTTCTCAGTATCCACAAGGAATCTGCCCTATTTTATGCTGTAGGGGAAAGAGAAGGAGAAAAGAAAAAGTAGACACTTCAGGTTTGTCACCCTGAAGACAATTAGAAAGGTCAATCTTAGCAAGGTAAACCAATTTTCTCTCCTCTCCCTTTCCTGATCCTGAAAATGCCAGAAACTTATTTTTTCTTATCTGCTTAGCCTTAACTGGACTTGTGTAGTTAAAAAAAAAAAAAAGTGTTTTTTTTTTTTTTTTTTATGTTTTGTGTTTTAAAAGCTACTTTACCTGTTGGAGGGAAGTGAGAGTAGATGTACTAATTTATATAATTCCCTGGTTTGTCCATTCCTAGTACAGAAGATGTTTGGATGCAAGACATTTTCTATATTCCTGATCAGCACACATCCAATTCACGTTCCCAGTCACTCACCAGGCACAGGATGTAAATTAAATTCAAATAGGTAGGTAGTGACTCAAGATTATCCTTTTTGAATTCCATCACAGATTTCCAAGTGCCAGCTCATACAATGTAATCACACTTGATTTGATTCTGGGTATGTTCAACTGCGTTGTGCAATAGCCTTCAGGTTTATTTATAAAATGATATTTCCCTTACAGATATTACAGTATAGGGACTGTAATAAACTCTTCATTGCAAAACAATATTAGTCTGCAAAGTTCCTCAAATCTGACGTGGATAAAACCTTCCTTTTTCTTCTACAGAGATGTTTCACTCAGCCCAGGGTACCATGATGAACAGGCCTTTCCAGTGAGACACTCCAGAATGAGCTGAAGTTTTGTACAGAGATAGTAGTGGAAACAACTGCAGAATTAATCAAAAAACGCTCATAATCCTGAGAATCTTTATCTAAGCAAACTAATACGAGCTGGAGTCCATGAGCGTTCTAGCTGTCGTACATCACATTGCAAAGTAACAGTGCTGAGATAGTGCAGATATAGGATCTGTCACTCTATAAATGGGCTGTAAGGCTTCTGCAAAGGTTTAACATTAAGTAAAGTGTTGAAAACTCATGGAAAAATACTGCTGCGTCAACCAGTGCTTCAAAAAGTATCCAAGTGTCAGACAGCATGGAAGATGAGTTTTGTTGGAAATACATTTTACAAAAAAAAAAGTAATACTTGAGATCAGAACAACAAATTCAGAACGAATGGAAACAAGAATGTACTGTTCCAAGAAGAAATACAGGATGATAGTGGTTTCAAAAGCAGAACAACTTCAAGAGTGAATAAACCTGGATTTGTTTAGGCTCTCACAGGGACTGATTGCAAAGAGAAATGTATTTTATTGTCACATGGCATAGCTGACACTTAAAGGCTCACTACGGAAACATACAATACTTGAAACTTCAATGCCTGTGCAAGCTGAGAAGCTACTGGACTTTGGTTTTAAAAAAACATGGAGTTTGACTCCTCTGAAAAATACCCTTCAATTTATGGCATTCTGTAGCAACTCCCATAATATAGACACATCTGCTATGACCCTGCTGTCTCGCACCAAAACCATATCTGAGTGGTACAGAGTGAGGTGCCTTTGACAGATCAATTGTACAGATATTAATTAAACAACAAAGTTTCCTCAATAAAAATAACTGAACACAGAGGGTTTTATGACCTCTGTGTAGAATGTACAATCCAGTATTTTGCTTAGTTCTTATCAGGGTCAGCTAAAAGATGAGGGAAAAAGCCTGCTAGGCAGTGATGCCTAAATAGGCACCTAGGCTAAAGTTGGAAATGCTGTTAGAAGAGTGGAGACTCTATGTGGAGTTTCAATTAACATGAACCCGATTGGTTCAGTCATCAGTAAAAGCTAATCAAGCTACAAAGACTGTAACACACATGTAGTGTCACAAGTTGAATCACAGATTCTTGAGATGTAAAGGCTGCAAGAAAGGCGTGTGCCTATCAGAGGGAAATGAGGCAGTTGAAAGTGATGGGACCACTCTTGATTTTACATGAACCTCACCTCAGAAAGAAACATTCACTGAAGTACTGAGAGTGACATAAAATCATCATATCAAGTTTTATCAAGTGACAGAAACTCTCCTGGCAGTTCCAGCAGCACATATGAGGGCTGAAAGAATATCAGAGCTCTTATTCACTGCTTCATTGCAGAGCTCCAGTATGACAAAAAGTGTTAGGAATTGGGATTAAGTTCAGTCAAACAAGATGGTCATCATAAAACTGTGCATGAAAACAAAAGCTCTTCGGGAACACTCACCTAAATTAAGATACATAAAACTTAAGGAGTTGAAATCTGAAAACCAGAAGCAATCAAAAAAGAATGTAATTTGAGTATTTTCTAACCACTAATGTTGACATATCTGTGTGAGGTGGGGGGTCGTGGGGGAGATCCTGAACTGAACAATAAAAGAAAATTAAATAAATAAATGGTCCAAACTACACATAAAATCAGTTTGTTTTGCACTGCAGGAAGTATTTTTGAGCCAAGCAGACATATGTTACAGAAGAATAAGATATAACCTTCTAAAGGTCAAGAAAAGGTGAAGAAAATAAGAACTGAGTCAACCACTTTGCCCATCAAGGTTTCAGACTAACAACACAATCAGAATGTTCTGGGAAAGGAAAGCCCAAGGGCATGAAATGACCGGCTGATCATTATTCTGTGTTTATATACTTTATGAAACTCTAATTTCTACTATTAGTTTTTCCTGGAAGAAATCTGGAGGTCACTACATCTTCAAACAGCACTGCTGCATTGTGCAGAGGCTCAGAGCTCACCTTGGCAGTGAGCACAGCCCAGGCAGGGAGCAGCCCAGGCTGAGAAACTGCAGAGCTGCTCCTTGGTGCAGCACAGCTCCGACCAGGGCTGCTCTCTGCCTCAGCAGTGACAGCAGACATGAAGAACATTTTCATTGGTGCTATTTGGTTTGTAGCATTACTGCTAGCTTTGTCTTTCAATTCCTTATGTTAAAGCACAGATTTGGGTAGTAGCTAGGGAACTTCTTAATTATTCTTTCTATTTCTTCTGCTTTAATTCCACGGTCTCACAATCACCTCTCTCACTTAAGTCAATGACAGCTTGACTTTGGAACAATAAATTTCTTCCAAAAGTTTTCAAAGCTTCCACAACCTTGTCAGACATACAGATTAATTCTGCCTTTCTTGTCCCCAAATAAATAGTTCAAAGTGGCTTAACCAGAAAGAAGCAGATATTTGCTACCATTTTGCTCTTTGTCGCATCTGTCTCCCAACAGCACCTCTCCCTGCTCTTAGTAAGATGACCTATATGTCCTAAAGGCTAATGGAGCAACAAAATCACTGAGAAGTTTGCACAGCAAACAACACACAGATTTGATATCTCACTCTCTAGTTCCTGTCCTGGTTTCTTCTCCCATTGTCCATTGGTGAAATTCTACTTCACAAAGTCCCCTAGGAGGAAATTTTTAAAAAAACTACCCACAATAGAAAACATTTGTTTGCATTTTGTGTGTGCTGCACAGGGAAAAGGACTGTTGCATTACTTTGGATATTAAGCAGCTGTATTCATCCTGTTTACTAATGACAGGATGATGTATCATAAGCCTATAAAATGAGCAAGATGGAAAATAAAAGATAATGTTAGAAAGGTTTTTATTTATATTTAATTCTAAACACGTAGTAATGCGTATGAAGAAAACAACTATTTAACTGTTTACTTCAAAGTAAATTATGGAAAAATGTGATGAAACAGAAACAAAGACACACTCAAATTCCAACCTAATCAATATAAAATTTGGTTTGTGCTGTGGGAAAAAAAAAAAGCCTATGGAAGCGACACAAGTGCATAGAAGGACCACAGATGAGATGGCATTAAGCTCTATTCATTGGAATAAACTGGGAGAAAAACAAACAGTGCTCTTACAGTCACAAACAAAAAACATTTACTAGAAATCACTATTAGATCCTGACCTTCCACTAGAAGTGACCAGCACATGTTTCTGTGCTGAAGGGACCATATAATGATCATATGAAGCAAAGCATAATGTTCAAGCTTTAAAAAATAAAAAAAAAAAATTAGTACCAGGTAATCATGGAATGGCCTGGGTTGGAAGGCACCTTAAAGATCATCTCATTCCAACCCTCCTGCCACAGGCGGGGACACCCTCCAGTAGACCAGCTTGCTCAAGGCCTTGTCCAACTTGGTCTTGGACATTTCCAGAGAAGGGGCATCCACATCTTCTCTGGGCAACCTGTTCCTGTACTTCACCACCCTCATAGTAAAAGAATTTCTTCCTAATATCTAATCTAAAACTGCCCTGTCTGTTCCCCCTGTCCTGTCACTACTTGCTCTTGTAAAAAGCCCCTCTCCATCTTTCTTGAAGGCTCCCTTCAGGTACAGGAAGGCTGCAATTAGGTCACTATGAAGCCTTCTCTTCTCCAGGCTGAACAAACTCAGTTCCCTCAGCCTTTCCTCATATTCCACCCACATTCAGTAGCCTGTCTAGGCTGCATGCAGAAAGTACCTGGTGGTGCTCATGGGCAGCCAGCCTGACTGGCCAGCTCTGCCAGGGCTTCAAGCAGAGCACTACATGGAAGGAACCCCAAAACCTTGGTTACATACCTGCACTGGTCTGCAAGAAGGGGGTGATTTTGTGGACTATCTTGATTTCTAATCTGTTAAAAAATTTACCTTGCTTTCTCTTTAAATTAAAAAAGAAAACCTCTAAAAGGAAATGCTTTGTAAATATCCTTTGAGTTCCCATTACAATGAAAAAGACAAGTCCTTTTTTGTGTAAAACCAAAAGAAAAAGATTTCTGTACTGATTTTTTAGTTTTGCAGGCCAAGCTGGGCTTTTGAAAATAGAGCTTACTCTGAGAGAATGCAGCAGCAGAATGAACCAAACACAGTAAAGAGCCATAAATTCAAACCATTGAAGCCCATGATAAACTGACAAGCAGCTCTATGAATTTACAAATAATGCATATTTAGTTAAAGCATGCAGTTAACTGGTTAGGGTTCTATCTCCTCATGAAACGCATACATCTCATCTTTACATGTTAAGAACTTGGGTTTTTTAATAGCCTATCAAAATTATTGGTAGTTTGAATATTTTATCTGTCAAATTCTATCACTCTTTTACACAAGAGTAACTGCAGAATTTATAGTAGGCCAGACTGTTTTGTTATCTCTGGCTAGAGTCCATGCATTCTGATCAAGTTTCATGATCCTTCCTACATAATTCCCAACTGCAGACTTCATGAATCTAAATATGTATTTTTATGGAAAAACAAGTGTTTTAATGTGTAAATGATAAATTGCTATGATTTTAACTGACAGGCAGAAAAAATGATTCCAGGAATTTTTTTTTTTGTTTTAATTCACCTTTCTTTTTCTGCACACAGTGTTGTGAAACCTAATGATATGATAGAATTAGGCTACATTGTTTGAAATGATGTTACAGCAAGATATTAGCATGAAATTATGCTTTTCATAAGACAGATAGGCTGATTAATATCTCAAATGTACTTTCATGGAGACACCAGTTTCTTGTTTATATTTAAGAAGCTATGTAATGTCTCTATAGCCATTATTTTTATTCTTTCTATAATCCATCATGTTCTTGGCAGGGAGTCTTTCCATCCTATTTAAGAGAATAAATACAATAGATATCTGAAAAGACATTAATAATAGGCCAAGACCAGTCTTAAGGTATCTGCAAAAGCCTGACTGTAGTTTTAGCTACTGTACAAAGATGAAGACAAAAGAAAGGATGGAGTTTACCTGCCCGCTGAGGATAAGCCATGCACATCAACGAATGTGCCACTTCCAGACCCTTACCACATCAAGATGATTAGCTGCTGGAAAGGCAGACAGGCAATCTGTACTTCCTTTTAACCAATTGTTTGTGGTTGAAAAGCTTGGATATACACACAGGTGGATGCTATAGAGGGCCAAGAGCCATGAGGGAAGACTCACAACTCTTGAGAGTCAATTTAGCACATTCAAGGACAGCCAGAGGTCAGTCACTGTAATGTGCTGCTGCATTGGTGGTTCCCACTTTGCATTTTATGAACATCTGTGGCTGAAATCACACTTCACACTTCATAAGGTCTGAAAAAATAAAACTAAATGGTACATCTCTGCAGTCAGGCAGGGCTGAGACAGGCAGGGCCCTGGGCTTGCAGAGTCCAGAGAAGTGATTTGCAGTCAGCAGGCACGCAGCTGCCCTTGGAGTCAGGATGGAGGGTCAGAGCAGCAGCACTGGGACAGGACATTGTGACAAGTAAGAGAGAGATTGGCTGGAAAGGGAGATTTTAAAGCAGCAGCTCTGAAGTTTCATCTACAAGAAAAAATTACTCAAAAGGACATGATGTACTCAGAGCTATAATGCAGGGGAAGTGGAAATTCTGGAGGGAGGAAGGATTTTTGTCTTTCTTTTTATTGCATCCAGGACCAGCCAAACAAAGGGCATCATTCAGAAAAAGGCAACAGAAAACAATTTAATAATAATCTCTCTGTTTTTCCATTACAAACTAAGTCAGGGTACCATGTACTTTGAAATACATCAGCTTTCATTTACACCAAGCAATCCAGGCCAGTTGCCATTCTGTGTCACATCTATTTTTGCTTGTGTTTCTTCCACAGAGGATCATAGCAGAACTTTTGCTTGTGGTTCTTCCACAGTGGATCATAGCAGATTATTTCTTCAGCATCTTGTACTTTAATAATTCCTGCTCTCAACTCAGAAGCATTAGCAGGTTAGGGAGAGGCAGTGGCTGGAGGTATTAATGTTATAGTAAATATTTATTCCAGGCTTAATCCATTGTGTGGGATTTTCAGTTTTGGTTTTGCCTTGGATGTGATGTGTCATCTCCTCACCTTGATTATTTCTGGGTTTAGTTTTCATAGTTTCCATCTTAGACATGTTTCTGATGCTAGACTGGGCTGAGAAACGGAGGGACAAAATTGACCATTTTGGCCAAGAATGCCTGCATAGAAAAAATACATTAGATAGCCATTGGTGAGATGCTGCAAGAAAAATCTTCGGTTCCTAATATTCTTGCTTAGTTGGCTCTAATATGCAGAAGCTCTACCTAGCAGTAGATATCAATGGACCAAACAAACCATGATCATCCTGACCACATCTCCTCACTGATCCTGTGCAGTTCTGGTAGGTATGTTGGAAATCTGGCTATAAAGCCGATTTATCAGGCCCCCAAGGATACTACTGCCTTTTGGAAATACTCAAGAAAGTAGTCTGGGTTCATCATTATCTACCCTTTTACCAGCAGGAATAAAAAAGAGCACAGGACAGAATAACAGCCTTGGTCTATTGATAAATTAGAGACAAAAATTATTCCCAAACAGATTCTTGAATCTACAGCCACAAAACTGTTTACTGTAAGACAAGGGTTATTAACCATTAATCATAAAGGTTGGACTCAATGATCTTGAAGGTCTTTTCCAATCTTAATGATTCTGTGATAAAGACTTAAGATTTCAGATTCGATCTCATGCCTGCTTCTCATCTAGATGAGAGAGGTGCTCTGGACCTTTGCCAAGATATTTCATTCTCCCATGCCAATTTTGCATCTCAGGTCACGGGTGAGAGCTGGCACATTCAGTTACAGAACATACAAAATACTACTGGGAGCCACCATGCCATACCCTTTTTTTTTTTGTTTGTTTGGGTTTTTTTGATTCTTGAACTCTTACATATTCTTACCCACAATCATGCAACTGGACAGGTTTTACAGAAAAAAAATCTGAAAGAAACAGTAAGTGCTATATTAGAATAAAGACCATTTACACAGCAGTAGCTGCTCCAGTAATGAAGACCACCTAGTCACAGATAGAGAGGAGCACCAAACTTGTTGCTCTGGTACAAGGAAGGAGCATGCCAGTAGACCAACAAAAGCCAGGAGAACTACTGACAGAAAAAGAACCTAGCAAGTGGGGCAGAAATGGCCCTAGACAAGGCCCTGTGACAAGAAAAACTGTCTCACCCCACCTACGCCACATCCCAGAAAGCATCTGTCTGAGAGAGATGATGCAGAAGAGGCAGTGATTGTTCTGGCAGATGCATGAGTGGAGCTGTCAAAGGTTTTAATATAATAGTCACTTCTCCCACAAATTGAAGAGAGACATGCACAGTGATGCCAGAAGTACCATCAATGAGCCTAAAATGAGAGATTGTGGCACTACAGAAAAGCAGGAAGCGCAAGCATACACAAAGCATCAATATGGAAAATGAAGTCTAAGCTCCAATTAACCCCTCTTCTGTCCCCAGTCTCAAAGAAATATCCTATTTCGGAAGTCCAGAGGCTATATGAATAGTTCAATGTAATGATTTCAAGTAAAAGAGAGCTAAAAAACTCCACCAGAAATCCAGACAGAAAGAGGTATTTGTAAACCGTACTCATGATTCCCATCTGTGTCCACAAAGTACACTCAAGCTTTGTCCTCAGAGCCTCTCCATAGTCATTTGCCAGTCCTCTTGCTACTCTCTTATGGTCTGTATTGTTAGCATTTCAGACACACTAATGTTCATAAAAACCCCTGCCTTGCCGTAGTTTCTGTGTGTTTTTCTCGCCATCTAATCAGTGGGAAATGAAGCTTGATTAATGTACTTGTCTCTTTTTGTGAGTGTAGAGGCAAACAGGAAAATTAAATTATCTTCACTTTTCCATACAAGTGTGTAAATTCTTAGTTTAAATATTAGTCTTAATCTTTCACGTAAAGATGTTCTGGTGTCTAGATAAAACTGAAACTGGTGTGTCCTATAGTGAATATATCCTTACTTCAGGCTGTTGGAACCAAGACTTGCTGCCTCCAAAATCCTGGTAACTCACAGCTGGAGGACAGATTTCTGAGGAAGTTCATACGTGTCACAGGGGGTCTCAGAGCAAATATATTTGTGTCCAGAGAGGTACCAGTGCAAAACTTTCCCATGGGACCAACCAGCTACTGTATTTTTTTCCAAATGGAGCTTTTCCGAGGTCTGCTGTTTCAACCCCATATAAAATAGCCTTAAACCCACCTCTGTACTTGTGTGTTGTGGCTGATATTTTCAAATAACACTGTTCCATTCACAGAATGCAGAGATGGTCTACTATTTGACTATTATGCTTTGCTGCTCCTCTTTTAATTTTTTCTCCCTCTTGTCTAAAGCATGAGTATGAACTATATAATATCTGTCTAGAAAATAGTGCTATTACTTTTCTAACAGTAAATAACTAATCCCGCCTCCCTTTTTAGTGCTCAGACAAATTCTGTATGGAACCAGGTCAATGGTGAGAAATGGTACAAATACTCTGGTTTGCCATTTAGCACACATTTTTGGGGTGGACATTAGCACATTCAGCAGAACAGAGATGCAGTTTTTGGTGACACAGACAAATGCTTGCCAAGTGGCAGTGATGTTCAGAAAGTCAACATGGAATTACAGATTCATTTGGGTTGGAAAAGACCTCTATGATCATCAGATCCATCTGTTAGCCTGACACTGCCAAATCTACCACTAAACCATGTCCCTAAGGGCCACATCTGCCCATCTTTGAAATATCTCCACCAGAGGTGATGACTCCACCATTTCCATGGGCAGCCTGTTGCAGTAACTGACTGTAGCCGTGGAATGGGGTGTTAACCCCTTAGGTGCGGCAGAAATAAGATGCACAGCTACATGGTCATCTCTCATGACAGGAAAGAGAGAGACAAGTTTATTCAGAAACACACTGGTTTTTATAACATGACTCGCAACTCCAAGAGCAAAAAAAGATGATTGGTTCAGAGAGAAGACACCTCGTTCCCAGGGCCTGGTCACGCACACAACAGGTGTTCTATCTTGTTATTAATTCCTCTCTATTTTGACCAAGTTATCATCCTGGGAGAGATTTTCCCTAGCCTTCAGCTGGACCAGCTTATCAGGCTGGGAACAGAGCTAAGAAGCTCCGGCCTGGAATATTTTTCAGGCTGTAATTTCTTACTTTCTCAATATGTGTATCCCACAACTGACAACCCTTTCCATAAAGGCATTATTCCTAATATTCAATCTAAACCTCTCCTGGCACAACAAGAGGACGTTTCCTCTCCTGCTATATCTTGCTATTTGGGAGAAAAGGCTGATCTCCACCTTGCTGTCCCCTACTTTTAAGTAGTTGTTGAGAGCAATAAGGTCTCCCTGCAGTCTCCTTTTCTCCAGACTGGTCAACCCCATCTCTCTCAGCTGCTCCTCATCAGGCTTGTGCTCTGGACCCTTCACCAGCTCCGTTGCCTTTCTCTGGACTCACTCCAGCACCTCCTTCTTGCTCTGAGCAGCCCAAAACTGAACAAAGGAATTAAGATGCAGCCTCATCAGTGCTGAGTACAGGGCGATGGTCACTGCCCTGGTGGCCACACAATCAGAAAAGACTTACTTTCTGGTTCAGATGAAAAAACAACCAAAAACCTGGAGTCATTTCACTCCCATTTGTCACTTCTGGGAAGTTTTACTGTGTACAGAGTTTGTATCCTGATTTTTCCTCTCTTTCATTCAATGTAGAATAGTCTCAATTAAATTTTGCTCATTTGAAAGCTGAGGAAGGTCAGGCTGTGCCCAGCAGATACTTATGTTTCTTGGCTTTCAGACTACAGCAGACTCAAGGTATGAACACAGTAGAGGACTACATCCTGCTTTCTTTAAGGTATCTGGCCTCTAATGCAAAATACCAATTGCAAAGGTCAGATTCTTTGATTCCATACACAGCTCACTGGGAAACACAGGACATGCAAAAAAGCATCCCAAATGTCCTTCAGGTTTAGCAGAGAAGAATGTAGACTTCCATACAGACAAACTACTAAGTTATCTGAATTCTTACTCCTTCACCAAACCCTCTGACAGAACTTATAATTTGTGTTTTGTTGTACAGCCAGAGGCCGGGGCTCTGGCTGAATGTATTTTTAGAACACAGCTGCATTTCAGAAGGTCAATTTCGAATTCAGACCAACAGTGGGCATTGCAGCGCATGCCAGGGACACCTGCCAGGAACTTTCAGTGGAATTGACTATAGAGGGAGCCTGAGACAAGGTAATGAAGTCACTGGCATTTCTAGATAGCATCTGCAATGATTTGTCTGAAAATGGGACAAATTACCATCCAGAAGCCATTTTTCCTATCCATTCAAAGAGGGAATAGCAGATGAGTAACACAATCTACCGACCTAACTTTTAAAAGGGTTGGGTTAAGGTAATTGTATCTCCATAGATAGTCATCAACTTTGCACACTATGCAGCTGCCCTCTGGTTTACTTTTTCATGTTAAAAGATTGTGATAAATAGTCAGAGCAGACACCCCAAAAATCAGTAGACCAATCTGTTTCTTTCAATGAAAAGTATTGTTAAAAATTTTTAAGAGAGATAAATATTAAGATAGCGAAAGTTTATTAAAAGATTTCTCTTGATATCAGTTTTTTTACCTAGAAATTGGAGGCAGCTGTACCCCTGAAGCCTGTGGAGGTCCATGTGGATCACATATCCACTGCATCCACTGGACAATCCCACCTTGGAGCAGGGGAATGGTGTAAGGAGTCCTCCCCCTAAGGAGGAAGGAGCAGTGGAGACAATGTGTTAGGAAATGACCACAAACCTTATTCCCTCATCCTGTGCACCACTTTGAGGGAGAATGTAGAGAAATTGTGAGTAAAGTTAAGCCTGAGAAGGAAGCAGAGGTGTGGAGAAGATGTTTTTAAGATTTGGTATTTGATTGGCAACAAATTAAACTCATTTCCCTGAGTGGAGTCTGTTTAGCACGTGATGGTAATTGGTGGGTGATCTCTCCCTGTACTTGGCTCAGGAGACTTCCTTTATATTTTCTCTCCCCTGTCCAGCTGAGGAGACAAGTGATAACATGGCTCTGGTGGGCACCTGGTGTCCATTCAGGGTCAAACCACCGCAATATTAATGAATTTCCCATAGTTTGCTGATCTTTAAATTGTTTCTCCAATATATTCAGGAGATGATTCAGAGTTTTCTCTTCAAACATCTCTTCCTCTCCCAGCCCCTCCAACCAGACCTCTGCTTAACACCCCAGGCTTCAATTGTCAGTCACTTTGCTATATGCTGTTCTTTTTTAAAAAAATAAATGAAATAATAAGTCTCCTTAGACTGGAAAGAAGAACTTTTTCATATGCAGGGAAGCTTCAGAAAGCATGCATGAAACTTAGAGCAGCTGTCCAGACAGTCTGCAGATTTGAGAAACAGCAGTGAGACTCACTCAAAAGATAACTTACAAAGACTTTTGAAAGTCATAGACACGGAAACTTTGATCAGAGAGGAGAATCAAGATAATAAGTGGGATGAACTCTGGGTAGAAGAATCTGATGAGATTGCCAGGCAAAACACAAAAAGAGAGGAAAAAAAACACTAAAAGGGCTTCAATGAAATTCTGAATTTGGATTAGGAAGACTAAATCTTCTTCAACTTGAAATCCTCCAAAAGCATTTCAGATGTCATTACTCCACCTTGATTTTTCCCTTGTGCAAGTAATATGAACAACATCCAGTTCTTCTATTTGTAAATTTTTTTTCAAATATAAAGCAAGTACCAAATATCTGAAGTATGTTAGTGTACCTGTAGCAAGATTAAAAAAAATTAATTAGCACCCAAACAAACAAGTCTCAAAAATCACAATTGAATGTAGACAGACTTTGTCTACATTCAATTGTGATTTTGTCCTGAGCTTTCCTGCCTTTTTTCTTTCTAATGACAACAATAACAAAAAAGTTATTGTCATTAGAAAGAAATAGCATTTGGGGCTGTATTTCACTTACCTAGAGCTATATCTACTTTCAGGGTACAATTAAAAGATTTTGAATCCTCATTATCACTTTGGTTTAAAGATCTCAGATTATTCAGTTTGCAATAAGCAAAAATCTACTTCTAAGAGACAATTTTCTAGGATATAAGTTGCTTATTAAATTCCCTAGTATTGCTGCCAAAGGGTCGTTCTGGTTCACATTTACCTGCAGTTTAGTGGTGCTGCAGACCTCTCTTTTGAAAACTGGAGATCTGGGAGTCCATTTTGCTACACTCAAGCCAGGCCATGTCCTCTCTGCACAGGCAGATGTTTCCACCTCTGCCATGGCTGAGCCTAAGAAGCTACACTTAGAATCATTATTAATTAGGCAGCAAAGCCAGGAGAGTTCATTCAGTGGCAGCGTAAGAAAAAGCACAGAAGGCTTTGTCTTGCGGTACATTTTACTGACCCCTTACATGTTATTAATTCTTGTACATACTCCAAAACTACCTATTTCTGATTAATTCATTGTGCATTAAAAGCACAATGAAAAGTGCCTTAAACGACTGCTACATTTTAACTGTGAGACTTTTGCCCAGTCTAAAAAACTACTAATATTTCCTGTATTTACATGTTATCACAGTAATAAATAAAGCTATTATAGGATATGTGCGGAATTGCTTTTATTTTTCTTAAGTATAGATTTTCTGTTATCTAAGATATATTACAAGTGAAAAAAAACACAACTCTTTTTTTTTCAGTAAAGAGATACTAATATAAATTAAACCTAGTAAAGTCAGCATATTCAAATAGAGAAGGAATTTAACCCATTCATAAGAAATATAGTCTTTTTTAGAAGTGGTTCTAAATTATATAGCAAACTTCATGTAACACAGGATTCCCTCAATAGAAAATGCATTCAAAATGTAGCAATTCACATGTTTGAAATAGGAATATTATTGAAATCATGTGAAAAGACATTCCAGCTGACCAAAGAAAAGCTGCATTTGTGATAAGTCTTATTTGTTGGTGCTGCCAAAAGATTCAGCTTTGAATTTTGAATCAATGTTTAATGTTTTGTTTTCTAATCTCACAAGAAGCTGCATTGAAAAATATGTTTATGAAAAGTATCTTTTCATTTTTTCTGCAAACACTGAAAACTCTTTCACTAGAAACTTCAGATAACCTCAGATGAGGCAGTGAAAGCAGAAAGACATTAATGTGCTTACAGACTTTGATAGAAAAAAAACATTTCTTTTTCAACTAATACCCAAGAATCCATAAAAAGTTAGTCATAAGAGTGAAATTTTTCCCCACGCTCGGCTTTATGTAGCTGAAACCAGACTGTGGTGGGCAGCATTGTGTGAAGAGTTAGCCAGAGCTTTGAAGTGATGCTATCTGCACCTTTCTTTATGTGAAACTCCTGGAAAAAGCTTTCAGTCTCTAAATACCATGTTCTTCGTCACACTTTCAAAGTATGCTTTGTCACAACAACGACCTTTTGGCACAATTCTGCTGCACAAGATGCATTAAAGAAAGTGAAAAATTGGCAACAAAGTACCTCCTACTTTTTCCCGTACTTGCTCTCACCGCCACTTTTCCGTACCTTCCTGAGCTGTGACACGGTTTGCACTGTTCCCTCTGCACCTCTAAGAAAAGTGTGTGAAACCCCTTTCCCCCAGCCAAACCCCCACCCCTCTCTCCATCACACCAGGGCTGTAAAACCTGGTGCCTAGCTGCAGTGGTGATCTCTGCCTGCCCAACCTCACCTTCCAGCGAAGCATGTCCAGCTCCTCCCAGGGAAGGAAACCTCTGGCGGGATGAACAGAAACATGGGAAAAAAACTAGGGGAAGAATTGCTGAGGGAAGAATAGTACACAGTCAACATGCAGTCCCATTTACTGGGGAAGAATCAATCGTGAAGAAAAAGAGATAAAGGAAGGTTAAGGCAGTGGTTTCTGAGGAGTGTTTAGAATCTGATTTTTGTGATCATGTAGAAAATTGTGCAAATAGCATCTGGACCTTTGGGGTCTTTCAAGTGGTCACTCTGACATTAACAGGGATAGAAAAAAATGATGAGATGTCATCATAGAATATTGCAACTGGGATGAAAACCTTGGTGCAAAGGTTATTCTCATTTTATAATGCACTTTCTGTATTCCCACTAACTGTGAAAAACAGTGACATTTAAATGTCAGAGGTGAAATCCTTACTTCACCAAAGTCAGCTCAGGTTTCCTAACCACAACAAAGAGACCAGAACTGGACCAAAGACTTTCACAAGGAGGTTTATCATCTCTAAATACATGTCGTTATTCCTCCTTCCACTGCTCCTCCACTAGTACTGCATTCTCATCAGTTTCCATAATGCATTAGAATAAAAAAATGAAGCATTCTGATTCTTATAATTGAAAAAAAGAAACCTTCTGGGGGTTTCCCTGCCAATGCTTTAATCACCCCCACCCCAAAAGCTGCAGAGATTTCTGAAAGACAGAGGGGGTGGTGAGAGGGAGATATATTTCAGAGAAATAATTTCCTGGGAAATTATTGCAGTAGCACATGACATATCGAAGAAATCCAGCTTCCACTGTTTCAGTACTAATAACAACTATTATGTATATATATATATATATACAGCCTTTCACCAAATTATCTAGATATTACTTGCTCTATAAATAGTCTTTGAGATGGCATTTGTCAATCATACTTTTGTAAAGCGCTATAAAGTACAGAGGGATCCAATATGGTTGCAGGATTTAGGAGCTCATGTAACAGATATTTCCTTTTTAAGTGAAATGAAATTAAATAAAACTCTCAGTAGGCATGCAGAGAAGTTAATCTGTTTTATATTTTGTTTTACAAACAAGAAAATAGCACACAAGGAGTGCTAAATCACTTGAAAGAGATCATCATAATTTTGGGGGATCATTTAACAAATCTGATGTAGCACTCGGAAAGTTTTACAGAACACTCACTCCCTTAGGGTTGAGCAGAGATGGAAAGTTTGTATTAAACAAAAAAAACCCAAAAAAAACAACAAAAAAACAACAACAACAACAACAAAAAAACAACAAAAAGAAAACCAACTCCAATATGCTTGAAAATTGTTGAAGACTTCAATATCCCAAAACAGATGAGCACAGATTTAAATTGACATTGCTTTTGGGACAATCTGAGATGCATGCAATATACTTAAAATAATCTACTGCAAATAATCTACTGCAGACCTGTTCTAGTCAACAAAACAATCCTATTGGCTGTTGCAGCAATAGTTCTATATTGCACTGATCTTATGGCCAAAAATCTAAGAAATAAAGGAACTGCTTGAGAGTTGAAATGTATTTCTTACTTTTGCACTTCTGACTCTTCTATGATTCTTATAGTTGGCACCTGTACGTTGGGAATGTAACTAAAATGCATGTAAGGTCTCTACCCTGAAATGCTGTAGATATGGTAGCAAAGAAAACATGGATGCTAATGACAGCCAAGCGAATTAACCACTAAAAGCAGTGCAAAGGAAACCCTAAAAAACCAGGTAATATTTCCTGAATCAAGTTGCACTGTAAGCTTTCTTTTAAAATTAATTTTGAGAGCAGATTTTAGCAAAGAACATTTGTTAGTGTAATTAGAAGCCAGGCTCTCATTAGAAGCAATCATTAAACTGTCTGAATATAGAAAAGTGGATGCTTTTCTGCTTATTTCTGATGTTCTATGGTCTGTGCCTATCAAAGTTAGCACCTGTTAAATATCAGTACTTTTGGAACAGTAAACTTCTCTAAATTGAATCTATGTTTCTATCACAAGAGATTACAGTCATGTTCCTCATACTGTCTTAATTGTTCAACTTATTTAGTTATCAGCCCTTTCTGAAGTTGAAATCCTTATAAATTTCAGGCCATTTAATCTTAAAATTTACCTTGGAACTAAATTTTCTCTATGTTTCCTTTATAGAGGAACAATAAATGGAAGCTCAGACGCTCATTTTAGGCTCTTTGGAATGGTAATTGTAAAGCATTATGTGACCTCTGGAGCACAATAATAGCCTGGAAGCATGACTGAAAAGTCCTTCAGGAGCTGATAAACCTCCCCAGTTTCACAGAGAAATGCTCTGTGTATTATACTTCATCGGACACGAAGCTGTGAAAATCATTCATCACCTGGATCCTGAAACTGCAATTCCTTTCAGTCGTTTAGAGATCCCAGCTAAGACTGCCAAAAGGAGCACATTTTTGAGAGGGGCTGCATGGTCTCTTGCAGGATTGCTATATAGCCAGACTAGTCCTCAAGCTTTGCAAAGGCTGTGAAAAAAGAAAACAACTTCACACATTTTCTTTCTCAAACTGACTTTAAAAATCAGTTTCTTTGTTAAAAAATGTTGCTGGTTCTCATTATTTCATTTGAATTGCAGAGATGTAATTGAAAAAGGAATTGACCGTTGCCCTGAACTGTAAACTCATTATTAAACTGAGTCTGTGACATATAAAACAGTCTCCATCTGTCTCAATCACCAAGAGTTATGCTTTAGAAATTTTCTCTTTTGAGTCAGGATATGCAGCAAGAGAACACAGTCTTTGCAGTGTTACCTACTGAAGACGTGGCCACCTTTACTTTTCTGGCAGGCATAGAGCATGGAGAGGGCAACATAAGTGGAAGGATAAAGGAATCTGGAGGTGTCACCCAAGGAACTAAGTATGTCAGCCAAAAGATAATGCTGCTTTTTAATGAATTTGTTTAGAAATGCAGCTGTTTAATACAACTGGAGTGAAGTTCTTCACCTAGCACAGAATATAAGAATGCTTTCTTTCCTCTGGCATGCTGCTTCTCAGGAATTAAAGTATTTAAACTGCATGTCAAAAATTTATCATCTCAATGCACACACGTGACAGATAAGATTGATTTTGTTTGGTTTTTTGTTTTGTTCTGGTTTGGTTTTTCTCTTAGTAGGTGTTATGGTTGCAGTTAGATGGAAGGGTTTGTAAGTTAAGAAGCTTTATAGGTCTGAGGTCAAAGGTTCTGCTTGTCTTTGTCAGGCACTGAACTTGCTTCCCTGGATATTCTTCAGTAACCAGAGCTTTTTACACTCATCTGTCCTGAGGGCGCATCTTATGCTGCAGTTAACATCTAGCATTAAAACATTTAGCATTTCTAAACTACTTCTAACCCCTGAAGTGCTGTTACTCACAAAGGTGTTACTCACTCATTAGTTCTTCAGAACATCCATTTTGAAAAAATGAGAGTGAAACATAGATAAATTAATTATAGGGTAAGATTAATCAGGTACAAAGGTTTTCTACTCAATATTTCAAGAATCTCAAGGTAGAGTCACCTGGTCTACAAAATTGTTTCCCTCTCAGATCTATTTTTGCCCCTCTAATTATAAATCTCCAGGATATTTTGAGCCTTTTAAGAATCTGAGCTAGTAAGAGGGAAAAGATTATTTAAAAAAAAAAAGGCAAAACTACAGAATCTTCATTCTGCAATCCCAGCATCTAATAAGATAAAAAGACTGCCTGTATTTTGGAAGATATGCCAACTTTTACCTCCTTGTTTATCACCTTCATGTGTTCCTTAATGAAATTAAATAAAAAAATGGCCTCCACAGCAGATAGTACTATACGCTGAAGTGGGAGTCACCAGGTCACAGCTTACTGTACAACTAACAGTTCACTGTGAGCCTAAGTAGCTGCCACATTAATAGAAGCAATATTATTCTGATGAGTTGGATTTAGTTCATTTTTTCCTAAATCACATCCAATCTTTTTGAGACTGGTCCTTTGTTAAAACAGAGGCTATATCAGCTGTATCACAAGAAGATGTTTGATGCCTTTAAACCAGAAAATGAATGAAAGAACATATAAAAATGTCTTGTCTTGCCCCTGTTGTCATCATTAGGAAATTAATGTTTACAGCTGAGATTTCCTAGTTGTCAGTGAAGGCACTGCAACAGAAAAGAGGGATGCCAAACAGTCATAGTAACTTCTGGCTGCACTTTGAATTCCTTCATTAGGCAGCAGATACAGTGAATCAGGAAGTTTCACTGACATTATTTAGGGGAACAAAGATAAGAAAATATAATGACTACAATATTCAGGTTAACAAACTAAATCTCAGAAGGCAAGAAATATAGTGCAAGAAGAACTGAGAGCTCCTCTGACTTAAATAAGGACTTAATGATTTTGTAGTAAATTACATTTTTCCACACAAAAATTTTTTCGTTATTTCTTAAAGCAACACAGGAAGGTAAGAAAGGCTGTGAATGTATTTCACCTCTTCTTGCCATGTCCTGCAGGAAAACTAAGGCCTTATAAAGATACATTTTCACAGTGTCTCATAAGGCACTGGCTGGCTAATCTGCTGTATCTACAATATAATGGGGGGCGGGAGAGGAAAGTTGAACCTCAGGACACAAATTCAAAATTCTGCTTTTCTTTTTTTACCTAAATACACAAGCAACTGCTCATCTCCCTGTGCATCTCTCTTTGTAATTTCCTGAGCTTGGAACATCATTCTAAATAACAGTTAAAAGCTATATTTCTCAGAATAAATTAAAGTTTTGCATTAAGCGCCTACGCCTTTATCTCTTGAGTATCCCAATATTTGAATAGTAATCACAAGATTGAAGCAAAAGATGGATGAAGATGACAGGTGAACCTTCCATGTTTGAGATCAAGCTCCATGATTGATGAAACATCAAAAACAATTGTAATTAATTCCACGACAGGTGTATATGCTGGCAGTGTTAAAATATAGAAATTTGAAGTGATAGTTCTTCCCAAAGTATCTCTGTGGTTGCAAACTAAAATACCCAGTGATAATACAGATAAAATAAGCAATCACTTACTGCTTTAATATTTCTAGCATGTAAAAACTACTACTAATGCCTTGAGAGGCTACCTAGGACAGAGGCTAGACAGTGTTAAAGGAATAAAGTAGGTATTTATTGAAAGGCTTTCAAAGGATACACCTTGGGCAGTACAAGAGCCTGGCTGAGGCTACACCCAAGATGGATGAAGGGTCATGAGTTTTCACACTTTTATAAGTTTTGGTCCATTTAGATGTTGGGGTTAATTGTCCAATTACAGCTTCAGGTTATGAAATCCCATCCTCCCAGATTGCTCTCCTCCACTGTTTAAACTTTTTAGGCCTGAAGCTGCAATGGTGTCCTTGGTTCTCAGTCTGTAAAAGGATTGTTTTGTCCTACTAAACTGTGAAGAGAACTTACTAACACTTTAAATGAAGTTCAGAGTTACATACTAATGCAGTACCGAATCTGGAAAATATGAAAGCCAAAACTTAAGGCATCACTTCCACAGTTATTAAGTGTAGGTACTCATTTAAGAGAGCCAGCCTGAAAAATATTCGAGGCCGGAGCTTCTTAGCTGTGTTCCCATCCTGATAAGCTGGTCCAGCTGAAGGCTAGGGAGAATTTCTCCCAGGGTGATAACTTGGTCAAAATAGAGAGGAATTAATAACAAGATAGAACACCTGTTGTGTGCGTGACCAGGCCCTGGGAACGAGGTGTCTTCTCTCTGAATCAATCATCTTTTTCTGCTCTTGGAGTTGTGAGTCATGTTATAAAAACCAGTGTGTTTCTGAATAAACTTGTCTGTCTCTCTCTCTCCTTCCTGTCCTGAGAAACGACCATGTAGCTGTGCATCTTATTTCCACCACATCTAAGGCGTTAATACCCCTTTCCACGGCTACAGTTAAGTATTTATTTGAAGTGAAAGCTCATTTGGAGTAGAAGTCAGCTTGAGAGAGGGCATGTAAGTTAGAAAGGTGATAAATCAGAGAGTCATAAAATCACTGTTTGGGTTAGAAGGGACCTTTAAAAATGTCTAGCTCCAATCCCTCTGCCATGGGGTGACAGGTTTCCACTAGACAAGGTTGCTCAGAGCTCCATCCAGTTTGGCCTTGAACACTTCCAGGAATGGGGCATCCACAACTTTCTGGGGCAGCCTCTTCTGGTGTCTCACAACTCTCTTAATAAAGCATTTCCTTGTAATATCTAGCCTAAACCCACTCTCTTTCGGTTCAAAGCCATCACTCCAGCCCTGTCACTACATGCCCTTGTCAAAAGTCCCTCTCCACCTTTTTTGTAGGCTCCCTTCAGGCACCAGAAGGCCAGAATTAGGTAACCCCAACACCTTCTCTTTCCAAGTGGAACAAACCCAACTCTCACATCTTTTCCTCACAAGAGAGGAGCTCCATCCTTCTAATGGAAGGATTATCTTGATGGACTCCTCTGGACTTGCTCCAACAAGTCAGTGTCCTTCCTGTGCTGGGGATCTCAGAGGAGGATGCAGCACTGCAGGTGGGGTCTCACAAGAACAGAATGAAGGGGTAGAATCACCTGCTGGCCACGCTGCTTTTTATGCAGCTCAGGACTTTCATCAGAAAACCTCATTTGGCTCATTAAAAGTAAAACAGCATCCTACACTCTGCCTCAAAAAGCCTCTTTCTATCTAAATTTCACTTAACAAGACAGCGCCTTATTCATTTCATTGATTTTACTACCACAGACAAATCAAAAAATTACAATTATTTGAAGGGAGAAATGAACTTTTCATCCCATTAATGTCCACACTAGTATTTTTCAATATCTACATACAGCCAAGTTAAGTGGTGTAAAGCACCATTTTGGTTCTATGCAGACCATCATAACATTTCTTTCAGAGCTAAAATATTTGAGATCAAAAGAATCTTCAAAGCTGGGAATGGGTCAGATAGTTTAAAATTCTGTGTTTGATAACTAAGGCACTGTATGTGGCAGAAGTGACCAAGGTTTCATAAAGTGACCACAATATTTGAATACTCAAAGGATATTTGAGCATTCAGGATGTTTGGATGCACAAAGGATCTGAACTTTGTGGCATCCAAAATCAGAGATATTTAGTTCTCTATGGCTGCTATTCAAAAGTAGGTAAAGCCTTCTTAAAACTTAGGTAATATCTGGCTAAAAATATATGTATTTTATGACATGCACAGGGTGTATAAAGTTCCATATTCCTTTCATTTTAGTATGGGTCTTATTACTGACAAATGTCCTACTGGGACAGTAGTTCTGAAGCTGGTACAAAGATATATGTGAAACATGGCCCTTTAAAAGACCTGTAAGAGCATGAAGCCATCTCTAGGGAATAATCTGAACTTAAATCCAACTAGTTTGCTCAGATTTTACCTCTTATCTCTGAGTTTTTACCAATGCCCCATTCTCCTTAGCCAGACAGGTACTATCCATTGCTTTCAAGGAAGACAACAGCTGAGGTCACCTGGTTCCTCTAAGGAAACATGGAATTTCCTGAAGCAATACTTCACAGATATAGATTCTACATGCTGGGGCCAGAACAGAATTTACAGTCCAAATCCATAGTTTAATCTTCCTTGAAATGGCCAAATGTTGGGTATTGCATTCCTGATATGCCAGCAGCTTTTCAAGTTTGAATGGAGTTTGGAAAAAAATGAAAATGGGTCATCTCTTGCTTCAGCTGACCCCTCAGAAGATTCACTATCTCAGTCCTTGGCCTCAGGCAGATATTTGGTGATGAATAATTCCAAACTGAGTGATACTGGTGTAGACTGGTACACTGTACACAAATAAGGGTAATTTCTACCCTTAAGCAGTAAGCAATACCTTTAATATTGCATAAAATAACATCCTATTCGACCTGGAGACAATTCTTACACAGAAGCACTGTCCTTGTCTTAGAGGACTAATTAGGTTTGCCTGTATTATTTTGAGCACTGTATTTCCTTGGGTGAAGCTGAAGATAATAATAGGAAAGCAATTATATTCACCTCATCTCCCCAGCAAAAACTTTAGCATAAAAAGTAAAGATTTGTTTTTTATCCAACCTGCATTATTTGCATTTGTCTTCATGCAAAGCCAAGATTTTTTTCCAGTCTTACTGTGGTTGCTTGTGTATTGAGATAATTTGAAACATCAGTGACAATGTATGGTGTACAATGTAGGATGACTTTCAATGCCTTAATGTAAAAACCCTCTAGTCAGCCAGAACTTGGCAGGTTAGTGCACAGGCAGTTAAATCTCTGGAGAGATATCTGCATAGTTCCTGTTTTCCAGAAAGCTTTCAGACTCACTTGAAAAAGTCTAAATTGGGAGAGTGTTAAAAGTGATTACCTCAATGGTAGCAATTTAATGTTTTAATTCTCTTTTTTTTTTTATTCAGGCATCTCCTTTTTGTTTCCCCTTCCAGCAGAAAACAAAATTTGACTTTTTTTTTTCACAGATCGGCTTTCAGGCTGTACTGAATACAGCTTTAGAAACCTTGCTGTGTGTTTTTTATGATGTACTTGAGGGGTGTATGTTGAACTCTGCATGACCTGAGCTTGCATAAGAAGAACTTCACAGAGATGTTATGGCGAGAGAAGATATTTTTATAGCAAACGTTATGTTCATAATGTGTCTTAATTCCTCTGCAATTCAAAATGGTTGCTGCAGATTATTGCAGGAATTAAGTGTTTTATTTATGCTCTGCTGGTAATGGCTCCGAATGTATTTTGACTTCTGTTTCTTTACTCCCCCGCTGCCTTTTACAAAGAATAAAGCTCTAATAAGCTGTCACGTTTGTTTAAAAAATATTGAAGTACAGCAAATTGCACACCTACATGATTTTTGGTTTTCTTTTGGCCACATGGAAGAGTATGTGAATGACTTTTCATCAATGTGAGGCACAACATAAGCAAGATTTACAATGGAGCCCCTGCTTACAGTGGATCTGCAACCTCATCTGCCAGTCCTGCAGGGCTGTGTCCAGGGGATTGTGCCAGGGACACAACTCGGTGGTACAAGTCTGGCTGCCATTTCCACATAGAGGACTATCTGAGCATCAGTTAGGAAAAGTGCATAGTTTTGAGGATTGAGATAATAGAAATAAAAGAGGGTTCAACAGTACAATGTTCAAGGACATTAATTGAGAAGCTAATAAGAGATTTTGAAACTCTACAGCGAGAGCTCTTCAGAAGGAAAGAGCCCAAGAAGGGAGCATTTTGTGCTGATTAATTAATCTCAGGGGGAAAAAAATCAAAGCACAAAAGAAACACTATGGACATGAAAGAGGCATATGATTAAGGTGAGCAGCTTTCTCTGAAACTTAACCAAGATGTACAGAGCAATGGCACTCCCCCTGGCATGCTGCTGATGGTGTTGTCCCCTGCTGTGTTGTGCCCTGCACAAGTGCCCCAGTGGTGGTGGCAGTATTGGGGGCTGCCCTGAGCCTGACACAGCCAATTCCAGCAGCTCCGGCTGCCCCAGCACAGGGCATGGGTGAGGCCCTCAGCCACACTGGGACAGGTGTTTCCTTGTGGCCCATGGGATAGCCCCAGGATGCAGCAATGAAAAGTGTGAAGAGGAAGAAGTGGCAGAGAGGAGCTGGTGTGGGCTGACCACAGCCCCCCTTTCTCCGTCTCCCTGCACTGCTTCGAGGCAGGAGGTGGAGGAGTTGGGAGGGAAGGAGTGAGGTTGTAGCTGAAAAAAAGCACTGAAGAAGAATAATGTTATTTTAGTGTTTGTATTTTTTTTCCCACTAGCTGAATCACTAACCAAATATTTTAATTTTTCACAAATTAAGTTCATTATTCCCAAATCAAGTCTGTTTTGTCTGTGATAGTGATAGATAAGTGATAAACCTGTTTTCATCCAAACCCATGAGATTTGTCATTCCTGTTCTTCCTGTTTTCTCCCCTTATCCCACCCATGGGGCATGAGCAAGCAACTGGGTGAGGTTTTGCTCTTGAGCAAAGTCAGCCCCATCATACGGGCAGGGCATGACTTGGAGAGCTCAGATTGATGTCAGTGTAGAAATACACAAATCCAGAAACAGACCAAGCATGAAGGCTAATCACTGAAACAAATTAACAATATTTGCAAGGGAGCAAAAACAGTAAAAGCAGAACAGGTGAATACTTTTGCATTAAAAACTTGAAGGGGATGATCTGAAAATGTCTTTTTAAATGCACAAGGTGAGCAAAAATATGGAAAACATCTAGGAAAACAGAACCATTAGGAAAAAAAAGGAAAAAGGCCAAGAAGGGTCAATTCATAACCTGGCTTATATGACAATGAGCATCTGTAGTAATAGTCAAGGGTTCCTATGACATGTGAAGGCCTTTTTTAGTAAATGAGAGTTGTATTTTATCCAAAGGGAAACCTGTACAATACTTGAGATATGATGAAAGGGATCAGAATATTAATTTAAAATCTACGGTAATTTTTGGATGAACAAGGAAGATTTCATGCCCAAAGATACATTTTCTGAGAGCTCCTTCCAGTGGGATTGAGACTGCAATTCTTATGTAAGCCTGTAAGCAATGCAGTGTATTATAAATAACATCGAAGTTCTTCACCAGAATTAGGTTTGAGGATGAAGGAGGCCCCAAAAAACACACTGTATAACAGGATCAATTTAACAGCAATTGAGTAATTTTAGGATTACATTAATAACATGTGCAGCACAAATCTCTTAAAGGCATAACTGAAGGCATTGCTGCACATTTATAATGTGAATATATCAGAGCATTTATCCTTGCTTCCACATGTCAGCATGTTTCAGGTGTAAAAGAGATTTTGGGTCATCATCCAAAATCTGCTGTACTGAGACCAACTACAGCCTCTAAATGCTTTTCAGAGTCCTTTGCATTGTTCTAAAACTACTTCAAAGTTAAAGAAATGTCCCTGTTGAAGAAGAAGGACACTTCCATCAGAAGTTTTGTGTGTAACATTAAAGTCACTTATTGAGAACATGTGGAGAACACTACCATCAATTTCTAGCTCGGGAAAAGACTTCATTCTTGGAGGACGAATGTTGCCCCGGAGTTTTTAACCTTCTGATGTTGAAACATTATTTTGTACTTTCTCACACTCTCTTCTGATAAACCAAAGATTGTTTGCATTCCTCTTCAGAGGAAGAGAGGATGGACAGACATTGTGGTGAACCCATAGAGTCAGAGGGGTTCTTGCATCACTGTCTAATCCACGGTCATTGCTAGATTTCTTTAAATAGACATGTCATGTAAATAAAGCTCTCTCTTCCTGTTCAGCTAACCTGGTGTGAGGTGTGTGTCTGTCTCCCTCCTTTTGTGTGTGCGTCACAGCGCCACAGACAAATAAATTCATTGGACTCTCTCTTTTTCAGCAGAAGTGAAAATGTAAATCCTTACACCTGTAAAGTGGAGATTAAACCATTTCCTTGCTGCAGAGAAACATGCCATTGCTACTGTATTGGGCTTGCATCAACCGCTGCTGTAGAAGTCGCCAGAAGCTTCCTCCAGGTCTGGTGGAGCCAACGCCAGCTGGCTCCAGGACAGACCTGCTGCTGGCCAAGGCTGAGCTAGTTAGAAATAATGGCAACTCCGCTGTGATAACACAGTTAAGAGGAAGAAAAGGAGTTACTGTGCAGATCTAATTGTGACCAGAGAAGACAGGAGTGAGAACATGTGAGAGGAACCACTCTGCAGACACCAAGGTCAGTGCAGAAGGAGGGGCAGGAGGTGTTCCAGGCACTGGATCTGAGATTCCCCTGCAGCCTGGGGAGGTCCATGGGAGTGCAGAGATCCACCTGCAGCCTGTGGAGGAGACCCACACCAGAGCAGGTGGATGCCCAAGAGAGGGCTCTGAACCTGTGGGAAACCCAGGCTGGAGCAGGCTCCTGCTGGGACCTGAGGACCCATGGAGAGAGGAGCCCATGCTGGAGCAGGTTTGATGGTAGGACTTGTGATCCCATGGGGTCAGGCTGTTCCTGAAGGACTGCTCTCTGAGGAATAGTGACCCATGGGGGTCAGGCTGTGCCTGAAGGACTGCTCCCTGTGGAATAGTGGTCAATGCTGGAGCATTTTTTGAAGAACTGTTGCCCGTGGGATGGACTCACATTGGAGAAGTTCATGGAGAACTGTCTCCTGTGAGAGGGATCCCACAGTGCAGCAGGGGAAGGACTCCTCTCCTTGAGCAGTGGAAGGAACAAGTGTGATGAAATGACCATAAGCCTCATTTCTTGTCTCCCTGTGCCCCTGGGGAGAGGAGGTAGAGCTGGGAGGGTGTGTGGGGGGGTGGGGACTGAGGGAAGGTGCCTTTAAGGTCTCATTTTACTTCTCATTATCCTGGTCTCATTTTGTTAGTAATAAGTTCAATTAATGTCTCCAATTTGAGTCTGTTTTGCTCATTAACAAATCACTCAAGAGTAATCTCTCCTGGTCTTTATCTCAACTCATGAACCCTTCATTATATTTTCTCTTCTCTGTCCAGCTGCAGAGGAGAATGAGAGAGCAGTTTAGATGGGTGCCTGGCATCCAACCAGGGTCAGCCCACTACAGTTACCTAACATGACCAAAATCCTAAGTGCTAAAGCAATTACAGTCCCAGTCATTTAAAGAAAGAAATGACATTTTCTTGGAATATTTTTAAATAGAAGAACAAAGCTCCAGAAAATTGACTGGAAAATAATCCTCCACTCCTCCCACTCCCCAACAAGCTAGATTAATTTATTTCTCTTTCACAACAATAATTTCTATGGTTCTGGCAAACTGATTCAGCTACTCAGAAGAAACAGACAATTTTGGAATAGGAAAATTATCTATGTAGCAGTTGTTCCAGCAATTTCAATGAATTGCACTCTCCGAAATGACACCATGAAATGAAAAAGTCCTTTTTAATTAGAAATTCTATTAAAAATATGTATATACATTTATCATTGTGAAATAAAGGCAGAAGTGCTGCTGAGCAGCTCAGAGCTGATAAAGATCTAGAATAAGCTAGTTTTAAAAAATATATTTATAAATGAAATCTAGAGTCTATTGGAGTCACAACTGTCTTGACTAGTATTAGTCCAAATAAGCATTAAAGAGGTACACACTGGATTTTTTTGAAACACAGACTCTTCAGAAGTATCTGCTGCTTGTACATCTGAAGGGGGAAAATACAGACTTTAAGGTAATGTTCATAGCACCTGAAGTAGTATCTTGCTCTTTGATCACTTTGATTTGGGCCCTCTCTGCACCCATGAAATACAAAAGAAAAAGCTGGACCCCCCAGTGTCATAATTTACAGTCCTAAAACAGCTATAGAAAGTGAGGCAATGCAAAGATAAGTAGGATTTATGCCTTGTTTAAACTGGCATCAGTATTTTCTTTCATTACTACCTGAGCATTTTTGTATTATGTCTTGTGGGAGAAGGGAAGGGCTTTACTAAAGCCCACTGGAGTTTTTGATAGAATATTAATTTAAATACATTAATTTCTTTCTCTGTTTGGGTTTTAATTCTCTTCTTTTGGCGTTTTTTGTTCTCTACCCAGTGGAATCAGGTATTACCGAAATCTTTATTGTTTCTTCCAGGAGAAAATAGTAGAGTTAATGTAGTAAATATATTTCAATACCCTTCACACTGCGACTGTTATGATGTGGAAATATCATTTGTTAAAGCTGAGAAAAGACAATAGTGTGTTATAAGCAGCATGGTCCATGGATTGGCCCAAGCACCAGAGTAGGCTGTAGGAGGCCTGATTTTGGTGCTGTTGTTCTACCAAGGGACGACAATGCACAAAGTCAAATGATTTTTTTTTGGTCTTCCTATAAATAGTTGAAGCTAAAAATCTAAGACTCAGCCTAAGTCCTTCATGGTCTTTAACAGAGGACCAAATGTCATAGTTTTATGATATTCTGAAAAGTCACCCACAACTGAAGTATCAGCTTTTGTCTGGAGAATCTGAGATAGCAAACATTGGTCTCTTCGAATAGCTTTTCATTTTATGTTTTTCTCTAATGAAGAAACAAGCAGCTGGTGAGAACAATCTGTGTCCAAGAAAATAAATAGGATTGATCATCCTGTTTTTCATTCATTCACTGTTCATCTTGGTAAAAGCAAGAATACAGGACTAAAACAAGAGTTGTGTTTTAATTTCAATTTTTAGTTTTTAAATCAGAACTTTCCAGACCTTCTACAAATTTCACTATGTTTTATACTTTCTGGGAATAAATAAATGGCATTTTTTTCTCCTTACATAGAAGCTGATATTGTCAAGATACTAAGGGACATCTTCATGGAATCCTGTGTAGTCAAATTTATATTTTAAATGCCTCCAAAAGTACTAATACCAGGAATCTGAGGCCCTTAAAACAACCCGTGGAGAGAGTGGAATTTTAGGGTGAAACGGAGATCACATCAAGTAGATGCCTGTAAAGGTGAATTGAATTCAGGCAGCTGCCAGATGCTGAGCATGGGTAACCAGACTCACCAGCAGGCACTCATTCCCTGTGACAGCACTGCCCCTCCAAAGCCCATTGCTCCACAGTATGGGCTGAGGTGCTCAGACCAAATGGGCACCTGCCTTCACTCCTGTGTAAAGATCGTGGCAGTGGATCCCTTCTGCCAACACCACACTTCAGAATAGAAGGCAGTTTGTTTTCAGTAAGGATGTATTTTCATCTGGAGCACAGAGTCCTTATTCCCCACAGCACCTCAGAACAAGGACTGAATGTTCCAATTGAACTTCCCTCTTTATTTTCCCCAGGTAAATCTCTCAGTGAATTTTTAAACTGCTGCTGGCACTGTCAAAGTTAATATTGTACCTGTTTCATGGCTGAATGGAGGGAGCTAGTCTACCTGGATGCCAGTCTAGCAAATATATCCAGGACTACCTGATGCTCCAGGGAGCAATTTAAATTTTGCAAAAAGGTACTCTCAGATATACAGCAATCATCATCTTGAAAACAAACCCAGTCCAAAGCCCAAGCATTCAACTGGATGTGGAGCAAGTGTTTGAAAAATCTTATTGTGGGCAATAACTGTAGCAAAAACCAGAATTCCTGCTGTGAAGCAAAACAAAAATAGTTCAAGATGTATAAATACAATTTGTTAGTTTCACTAACCTTCCTGAAAAATCTGCTTTCTAATTTCAGAGAACCTTAATCCACTAATGTAGAAGCATATGCTCTATTCTTAGCTGAATACAATGTAGTGGATAGCTGTAATTACTTCAAGAAAATAAAGAACAATATCAGCCAATATGTACTGCAAGTCAGGCAAGATATTTATTTTGTCAGCAGTTGGAATATATAGCTGCTCATGTTTGTTACTGTTTCACATTCATCATTACATTTATTTGTTTGCTTACAAACTATTATGAACTGCTACTGCTCTTTCCAGCCAAATAAATTACAAACTATAGGCATCATAAACATTATACAGAAATATGAATGTGAATGGGACACAAGAACGGAGGGTGGGGTGGAGACAGAAAGAGGTGCTCACTCTTAGAGATTAAACCAAACTCTGGTGAGAAAGAGGATCTGAAGGTTTGAAAATCTGTGCTGCCTGTTGTGTACACAGTAACATATCCATCCATTCGGTTTAATATTTGCCAGGGAAATCACAAAGCCCTCTCAGGCTACAGCAGCATATAATCTCCTTGAACGTTTTCCTGAGCTCCTGACTCCGGAATGCATAGATAAGTGGATCAATGATGGAATTGCACATGATGAGGATGAGATAGAAGTTAAAGTGGGACATGAAGCACACACAGTAAGGGTTGTAGGGGCAGGAGATGTAGAAAATCAGGTGTAGGAAAAATGGAGCCCAGCACACAACAAAAACTCCAATCAGGATGGTGAGAGTGATGGCCCCTTTCATGTTGGCCCCTTGGCGAACAGGGCCAGTCCCTGGAAGAACAGCAATCTTTTTTATGTGCATACGAGCCATCATAAACATGTGGACATAGAGGGATGCCATGAGAATGAGCATAGTGAAGAACATGCTGATTAGGCAGATGATGACAGCACTGCTGTCAGAGTAAATGATGAATAAAATGCCCGAGACTGTGCAAGCGGCCCAGATGCATGTGATGATAACCCCTACACGCTTCACTGTCATGATATTATGGTACTGGAGGGCGTAAAAGATAGTAAAGTACCTGTCCACTGCTATTGAGAGAAGGCTGCAAATTGATGCAAGCAAGGAACTGCAAATGACTGAGTCGATGACATTGTCAATGTTTATGGTAAAGCTCTGTGCATCTGTGTCTGTATTGTTTAGCAGCGTGATGACAATGGTTTCTGATCCATTAGATACACTCACTAGCATGTCAGCCACTGCCAAGCTACAGATGAAGAAGTACATGGGTGAATGGAGGTTCTTGTTCTTGGCTATCGCCACAATGACCAAGACGTTCTCCAGCAGGCTGATGATGCCCAGAGTCACAAACACTTCAGGGGATACAAAGAGTTGCTCGTAGCAGCCTCCTGAGGAGTGGACCTTTGCATTGGGCTCACTGGCTCCTCCGTGCACTCTGTAGCTGTGGTTCCAGAAATGGAGAGGCTGGAATGTCCCACGATGCTGAGTGAAATTCATCTTATGGTGATCCCTTTCAGCTTCCTGCTTTTAAAACTCCTGTTCCTTTTGCATTCCTCTGAAAACCTTCTTTGGTTTTCCAGCTTGCAAAAAAAAAGAAAAATAAGCTAGGATCGAGGTAGGCAGCAGTTCAGAACACTTTCACTACTGTGAAAAAATAAGATTTCAGATTCAGAAGAACTGGTTTACACCCTTACAGACACAGTCTCTGATCATTACATTTACCTTGGTGATCTGTGTCACAGAGTCCCAACAGTCTCTATGTTTGCATCAGATTCTCCCATATGGTCAGTTCCTGTTTAGTTCACTGGGATGCTGCAAGGCTTTTTTGGTGCTTTCCATTAAAGAGATGCGATCATAAAATGCCCAAGTGACTGCTGCAGAGCAGGAACTATTTTCAAACAGCAAGCACTAGTCTCGCTGTCAGGCAGTACATGCTGGCTGCCTGTTTTACCGTGTGTGGAAGAGAAATATATTCAGGGCACTCTCCGCCTCTGCTTTTCTTTCCAGCCAATGGGACTCAGGAGCTGCAGAAAGTGGAGGGGCTGCTGATTCTGAGCCTCTGTGAAACATCGCACCGGTTCAGATGCAGCACGAGTTACCAGTGGCTACAGGAAAGCAGACAAGCTACCAGAGATTTGCTTCTCTTCTTTAGCTTCTCAGAACAATATTGCAATACTGATTTTCAATTAGCAAAACTTTCAGAACTATACTGCCAATCTTACAGAACTCTTGCAGCTGAAGTGTTGGATTTTATTTTTCAGATTCTGATTTACTCTTGCTTCTTCTGTGAGACAAACCTGTTCTGCCTTGTATGTGCGGCAAAATAAAATAGGAAAGGGAAGCAAAAGAATATATATTTTCTCTTGGTTCTCTCTCCCAGGTCCCCTTTGCCTTTCTACTTTTCCATGCCTTAGCTGTCCGTTTGCAAGATGTGTTGCAAGGTTGCATTAATAGGATTAATAGGATTATCCAAAATTAATAGGATTAATCCTCTAATAGGATTCCTATAATTTTTAAGATATGGAGGCAGGATAAGGACCAGAACCAACATGACCCAAAGTCACAAATGGCTTAATAAACTGTCCTAAATAAAGAAGTTTTTTCCAGGCAAAACACTTCTTAGTAATCTTATTGTTGAGAAGGGCAAGATGATGGAGTTGATTGCAGAAGCCGTGTCACTGTCAAGAATTAAGATATTGGGCAGAAAAATAACATTCAGTATTTAGAACAGATGAAGGAAATCAGCAGGAGACAAAGCTGGAATCTGTGAGAAATAGAGCTCATACGATGGTAATGACACAAAAGCATCAATAAATCTCCTAGAAATCCATATGGCCCACAAGACCTTGAAGAACAGGGATATCCCTGGGCTTACTGGGCATGAGCTGAAAGTCAGCTTGTATGCAGTCTGTCAGGAAAAGCCCTTGATAATGAGGAAGAAAAGAATGCCAAAGTAACATGAAGAGACAAAAGGGCAAAAGTTGTTTTGCTGTTACATCTTCAAGCATTGCAACTGAGGATTGATAAACAAGTATGTGGAACAAAGCCTAAAACACAAATGGATTTTAAAGCCCGTAGGAAAGTCAGTCACTGCACCTGAGAGTAATGTTTCCAAGGAAATTGTTTGAAAGAACATTTCCGGTTAACTACCAGGAAGACTCTGGTGGGTTCTGTATCTGATGTAAAAGTCTGTTTCCTATGATGTCTCAAAATGTTTTCATCTTCTGTGCATTAGCTAGTTTTAAAGTGAAACAGCTAATAAAGAGGTACAGGATGACAGAATGCATGTGGAAACACATCTGCATTTAACCTCTAAGCATCAGGATGAAGTGTGATTTTGCTTTCACATTTGGATTTGCTGTAGACTTATGGTTGTGAATCCCTATATTGGAAGAAAAGCCTCAGTCAATTTTTACTGGGTCCTTCTTCAGATGGATTGCTTCATAAGGCTGAAACATAAACCACCAAGGCAAACAAAATTACTTGTGGCACGGGAAATCCCACATTTATCACTTTGGAATACATCATTTACCAGCATTAGTTTGCTGCTGAAAGGGTGAGATTTCCTTGCCTGTCAAGATATAATGCAAGCCAGAATTCAAAACAATTTCTTTTCTAGATACTGATCCTCAGGCCACTAAACAGTATTCACTAACTCCTGCCACAGACAGGACATGCAGACCCAACCCTTAAAGAACAGAACTACAAAAAAATTATATAAAGACTGATGTGGGATATCATCTCCCCAGACAACCTATCTTTTCTACACCTGCATCCAGAAATGTGTAATCTTCAAGTTATCTCAGGAGGGTAGCCACTCAACATCTCTTCTTTCACGAATGTCTCCATGCTGGAAGTGCCCACAACACTGGGATCTCTCCCTTAACCTACTTAGGTGGACCTAGATCGGGTGAGCCTGGCAAGAATAGAGACAAGCTTCCTCTAGGGAGTACTGCCCCATTTGTTCCAATTATGTGGCTGTCTATTCCCCTCCTGGCTCCTCCCTTTCTCTGCACATTATCTCCATTCTCTTCCCCATTTATCTTTTAATTTGCTCTCTTCTCCCAGAAGCTATCCATATGATGCTCCATCTTTGATTTTTCGCCGAATATGTCATAAAAATGCAATATTTGTTATGACAATGGAAAGAAAAGCCCCCTTTTTTCCCCCACCCACAGCCATCATTGCCCTCCAAATTTCTGCTTATGCTCTGCATTCTTGGGGTGTATTTGTTTTGGCACTCACCACTCATATTTGTGGGATGAAGTTTCATGACTGAAAGCAGCAGACTTAAGGTAGTTTAGTAACTTAGTTGAAGCATTGAAGAGGTGACCTACCATCAGCCTGCTCTAAGTAAAAGGTAGAACAAGCTACGTGAGCATTTTTTTTAAATGAGAGAAGATGTATGTACATCTAATTACTTCCATGGTAAAAGATGGATGCATGTCTCAGCCTCACATTTAATAAGAAATCAACCACATAATGCTAAAATTGTTCAAGTATCCTAGCTCTCTCATGCCTGAAGACATGTTACTATTTCAATTATCTATTTCAAAGATGATAGGAGTATTGCGTAACAGATATTGCCTAAATATTTCTTAAATTTTAAAAACTAAAGCTGAGACAGTATTTCTTTTAAAAGTTGTGCCTTGCAAGATTTTCAGCCCCATGGAAAAACAGCTATGGCTGCAGAAAACTAGAAACTGATAACAGTGATATACTAATACGAGCTCCAGCTCTTGAGAGAAGTAAATCATCAACAAAGATTTGAGCAAAGCCTCCCCTTTTAATATAACTCCCCCTGTTCTATGCTCTGTTTGCAAATACTCTCTGACACCCACCTTCCTAGCAGGGTTACAGTCATCTCCACCTCCCAATATTTTTGAGAGATGTGATATCCTCTGGCAGTTGAATTTGAATGTCAGAAAAAAGCATTCACTGAAATCAATGAGCAATCCCAAAAGTGATACAAGAAGACAAGCAGAAACATGAGCAGGCTGTACAGGTCCACTATGGGAGAAAAAGAAAGGTAGAGAGAGTTTGCCCAGGCCCTTTCTTGCTCAAATGTACAGTGTATGAGATCTCTTTGAATCCCATGACCACATTACTCAAGCACAGAGATAATATTTAGCACTTTAGCACCTGTAAGTGCAAACGGTGAATGGCTGTGAGAGGCTGGGTAGAAGAAGGAAACAAAGAAGCAGATTATTAACATTTAATCAGTCCCGGCATTGTGTGTGTACGCTAGTACTGTACAAAGGGTGATGCTGCATTTACATGCACAAGCATAATTCGTGGAGGAGTTTGGTTACATGTGCTCAGATCCAGTTTTTCTGTGCATTCAAAAACTCAAGTATACAGTAATACGGGCAATTAAACTTTGGAAGCTTCTATGAAGTTTTAGTCTGCATCATCTCTCTATGTTACAGCAGCGGTGAATTCCACCTAACACTCAAAATATTCACCAAAAATGATTAAAATAATGCAGTGTCCTTCTACTTCCTATCCACAGATGTCTTTGGAAGAAGCATTTCTTTGATTCTTTCTAGTTCACTAAATTAGCCTCTGAGCTATGGGGATGCTTGTTTGTTCACATTTTTGGACCAGTAGTTTTCTTTCTCTCTCGCAACATCCCTCTGGATCAAATCTCTGCTCTTTAGTCTGTCCATCATTCACCCCCTTAACTTACTACACTCTGAAAATCCCTGCATGATGCATTTTGTATTAACATCCCTGTTAGTGTTGGAGATATTAAAAAAAAAAAATCATTCCCAAACTCCATTGTTTCCCAGTATCCAGGATTTTGATCACTATCTTTTGGGACCATACGCAAATAAAAATGCCAATAAATGGGAAACAGGTCTAATGCATTTTCACCTAACATTTTATTTTGGGGCATGATTGCCTCATAATCTTACTCTTTTAAAGTGAAAGAAAATTTTAAATCAAGGGACTTCAGTGTTGAGAGCAGGAGTCTCAGTAGCTTGCCTCTTTTCTTCATGTCTGCTACTTACAAGAATAGAAAAACTGGAATAATACAAGAATAGTCAATCTGGAGATGAAAGCACATAAATGTTGATTTTTCTGGCAAATGATACATTTGCACTTACTTGAAAATGCTGTAAATGTGCAGAAGTGAAATGTTTTTCATTAAAATGACATGAGAAGCAGAGAGGCTTTAAACACTCAGCTGTTTAAATCTGATCTCATTGCTATTTTAGGTGATGAGCATTGTGATCATGGATGTTATTAATTTGCAGTCAATGCAGCAATCACCATCCTTGTTTTTTTCTTCCTCATCCCATCTTTCACAACTAATCAATTTTCTTTTTCTTGCTTGTACGTTTAGGTGCTTGTCTGTTCAGACTCATCTGAAGCCCTTTGTCCAAGTGACTCCACAATCTCCTCGGTGTCAATATCCCTCTCCAAATTTCTCTCAAAAAAACCATACAGCAACATCTGTGTTTAAGTACAAAATAAATAATGTCATTAATCCAGATCAGCAAACCAAAAAGCAATAACATTGATTTTTTAATAAATAAGTCATTATTTAAATGATTTATGATTTTTTAAAAAGAGGTGTTAACCTGGTCGTTTCCTTTGCTCATGACTTTTGAACATAAATATAGCAGAAGTAATACTTCTAACATCTACACACACTTCTTCACTGCCTATATGCACCTGATAGGGCTGTTTTCAGCACTACCATTCTTACTCTTTCATTAGATCATGAGATAATTTTATATTATGAAGTTTGAAAAGATCTTCACTTTTCTGGTTTATCATTTTCACTTTTCTGTCATAATGATATTCAGTTTTCATCTGTGTGAGAAATGCAGTAACATTTTATTCTAGCATAAAAACTATCTAGTCAGTCCAGCTGTCTAACCATGAAAAATGGTATGTCTCATTATAGTTGAATGAGAAGTAGAGAGCCACAGCAGAAAAATTGACAGATCATTGTCTAAAGAAAGCCCAATGTTGCACTGGGGGAAAAAAGCAGCTGTTTTGTATGATGTCAAATCACTTCAGTTTCTCGGAAGAGTCCTCTGAGTGGGGGTATAACCAAAAGTTAGTGTGCAATGGAAATCTACTAACTGGCTTGAGTTTTTTCTTCCAGTCCTCTCACCTCTGACAGTGATTGTTGTTATTCCAATGGAAAAGTCAGACATTACCATGTCATCATTTCTTTAGTGGCTTTATAGGAAGGAAGAGTTGTGTACTTAGTGGGCACTATTCAAGATGCATAATTTATGTCTGAAGGGGCTTACATACATACATACATACATACATACACACTGCTGCCGAGAAACAGATTATTTTAACCCTTACTGAATGTTCTGCACAAAACCTTGCATATATATATATATTCATATTCTATATCTGCACAGTGGATTTTCATGGTTTCCATTCATTCTGGTAGGTCCTCTAAGCACTTTGTGTCTTAGCAGAGATATTGAAGCAGTCCTGGACAGAGTCTGCAGGGAGTGCTTAAGCTACTTGTGAATTGTTTTGCACTACAGGAGTTCTTTGAAGAAACTAGAAATCCTGGAGTCATAATCTGGTATAAGACATAAAGCAGATGCACCAAGCGATGTGACAAGTGAGTGAGTCAGCCAGCAGTGGTGTCAGGATAAGACTAGATGAAAGGACAACCCTGAGAGTAATTCCCTGAGGTAAGTGCATCGTCAATGACACAATCCAAAACTGTCATAGTTTTGTCTGAGAACTGGGCACAGAAGGAGAAAGTACAAAATGTCTTCACTTCTGAAGTGTTGCAGTGTGTCTGCAGTCATTTGATTTCCTGATAACCTCTTTACAACAATCATCAGCATATGGTGAGAAGAATACCCCCTTTCATCTTGTGACAACTGCTGTTCCTCCTTTGAAGATGTCTGGTACTTTAAAAAGTCTGAGTTACAACACTATATTGATAATGAAGCTGACCCACTGGAAAGCAGAAATATTTTCTTTTCAAAGCTCTTTTAGAAAAGTCCTTTTCTAAAATTCAGGGGCATGAACCAATTCCTGGTTTTGAATAGCAGAGTTGATCTGGGCTGTTACTAAGGACTTCTAGCCCCCACTGAAAGGTTATTTTTCATAAACTCAGGAAGAGTCTCCTTTCTTCGCTTTTCAGGAGAAAGTATGCCCTATAAATAATTTTCTTCTCTACTCATGTCATACAGATTTCATGGCTTCCTGTGACAGAAGCTGATGACTTTCTGCCATTACAGACTCTCATGAAAATGAAAAGTTGAATGTGTATACGACAGCAGTGCAATAAATTAAATGCAGTAGCTCGTGTCTTTATGGTGTTCAAAACTCCACACTCTATGGTTGTCAAAAAAAACAACAGAAGGGAGAGAAGGTAGCCATGGTAGAAGAGTAACATTTGAATCACCTTGATGGCTGAGAAATCAACCTGGACTAGGAGACGCTTTTACTTTAACAGATGAGACAGGACTGGTTGCAGTCTAAATGCCAAAAGTGAGTTAAAGATTGCTAAGGGCTCAGCAGCAGTCTACAGGACTGTGGGTGAAGGTATATTACCTTTGAGAAGTGACCGAGAAAAGCCCCAGAGCTCTCAAGCTGGACTGGAATTCTTTGATGTATTAGTAATATTTTATCTTTCTTTGTACAGTAAAAAGATTTTGTTGAAGCTAACCGTTTAATTGAGAGACTAGGGGGTTGTTTGAAACCTTTGAGAGTTAAACAGGGAAAAACTAAGTACCAAAGGATCCTCACCTGCCATATGTCAGATTTTTCAGTGAGGAAGGGAGTCTCTTTAGCTATATAAACCAGGATGTCAAATGGCTTTTGGGCAGACTCATTCAGTTAGTCCCTTACTCCAGAGTGAATGTTACTGTGGCACTGTGTGAGCAGCAGAGATGAGATTTCTTCCTCACATCTGCAGGAATGAGGTAGAGAATTGTAAACATGGGATGCAAGGGGAACAAAGCCAATTTAAATGCATCTTACATTTCCTTTCCAGTAAATGAAAACAGAGAACAAAGCTAAAATCCCTCCAAGGACTCTTAGGCTGGACAAACATATATCAACATGCCAGCATGCGACACCTTAGGATATTGTGAATTGCTGCAGATAACAAAGAAAAATACCAACCAACCAACCAACCAACCAACCACAACAACAACAACAACAACAACAAAAAAGACCACCTGAAAAATGTTTAACTTTAATGTTAAACTTTTAAAAAATGCCCAAGCAACTAAAATTATTTTACATCACCCTGGGGTGCTTTTATTAGCTCACTCAAAATTTACATGGCAGATAAATACATCCTGGGAAGAGCTGACTGATTCAGATTTTTTTCACTGAAAGGCAACAATTTCCAGCAATTATTGCTGATAGCATAAAATAGAATTTCTTTAGCAAGTTATTTTAAGAACAAATCCTACAGTGTGTTTTTTTCTGATTGTCTTCAGATAGACAAATATAGACTTGTCTTCAGATAGACTCAGATAGACAAAGTATAATTAAATCATATTGTGTGTTTTCCTAAAAAATTCTGTTTCATTCTCCTTTCTTTAGTAAAGGAAATTCAGAGCTTCTTTGAAAGACATCAAACAAGCATCTTTTTACTCTGCCTTTGGGGAGGTTTTCCTTATAATTTTAGAAAACTTGTCGAGACAGAAGGAGTATACAGTAAAACGGAGAAGTGAACCAGCTTATTTGTGCTACTAAATCTATATGGTTTATCACAGGCTTAATGACAGACTAATTCAGTTATGCCACATCATGGCCAGAAGTATAAAGAATGAGAAAGTCACAACTCTGCCTTAAACAAAGCCATAGTTTCCTTATGCAAATCATCAGCAAAATGGAGCACCTTTGTTTACTCCAGATTATAATGAGACATTCTTATAGCTGATACAGCAGCTGAGTTGCCCTGTGAAACCCACAAAGGTTCTGAGAAGCAATGAAAAGCAGACAGAGAAGGAAAGCAGACCTAACCTCCACTGAGAAGCTATGGATGGAAAGAGCACAACCTTCCCCATCAAGTTTTCTGAGTGTAGACATATGTGTGACTTTCATCTGTTGGGAAGCACAAGCACTGCTAAGTCCTGAAAGATTTTTATTCAAAAATAGCTCTTGTAAGCACCTCTCTATGTGGTTAGCTACCGGTATGAAAAGGATTTTCAGCAACGAATTATAACAAGCTCCTTGTGAGGTTTATCACCTTTTTTCCTACCTCTCTGAGTATAAAATCCACACAAATGATAGTTAGCAAGGTCACTAAAATTCAAGCAAGTGATTTTCTGCATTAAAGTGATTCGAATCACTCTGACACAGAAGAGAGTAGTTTTCTGTCTCAGAGTCATGGAAGACATATCTTTGCATTTCAATTAATTTATAGGATAGAAAAGAGAAACAAGTGTGAAGTATTACAGGTCTGTTTTAACAATCAGATATGGCAATGTGCTCCCACTGCTTGCTGTATGACAGTGCCTAAGTACTTTGTATTAAACAAGCAATTTAAAGGCCAGTGATGTTTCATTTCAGGTGAATTCTCTCATATAATATAATACATATATTATTTTCTTTATGTCTTGCACTACCTCCCCAGAGACAATTTTCCATACGTAGTTCCACAGAATTAATGAAAATAGCAAGTTGAAGCATTTTTAATGCTTTTAGAAAGTCAGTGGCATGAAGGAAAGTTTGTTTAAAGGTATGTGATTTCTAAAGAATCTGTTGCTGTCTGCAGATCAAGTATCTGCAGAATCAGCAGTCCATCCCTCTTAATCACAGGATTTCATCCCAAGAGTTTGATATATTTGTTTGAAGGACTCAAATGAGCATGGAACACCACTGTCATAGACACCGGGAAAAATACAATCTATTCCTCAAAGAGCAATTGTTATCTCAGGGTGGATTGAGAATTGTATGGAAAAGTAATCTTTGCCTGGCCTCAATCTTGACCTAAATGACAAATTTATACTGTACCCAGTCTCACAAAATAATCAGTTTGGTGCAGTTCTCACTATTCCTATGAATTCAGAGCATTTTCTGGGACTAGAGACCAAATTCAATCTTAAAAGACTAGCTATTTAAGGAAAAGGTCTTCATGAGAGGCTTAGCTCTGTATGGATTTTTATTGGCTGCATCATGTGACATTTTCTATCCTACACAGAGTTTCCAGGCCAACACTGCTGAGGTCAACAGCAGATACAATTAACAAGCTATGCTTTGAAACAAGTTTCTTGAAAAAAACTACTACTTTTACAATGATAACAAACTCTCATCGATATTCCAATTTAACCTGTTTTTTTTTATTAATTTCTTTTATGCTTTCTAGCCCAAGGGGTCTACCCTCTTCAGTGTTTGTAGGGTAGGTTTCTTATCTTCAATCTGGATTATTGTTCAGATTGCTTCTTTGAATTCAGACAATAAATACCCTTTGCCTTTTCATGTCTGCATTCCATTCATTTGCTGTTTTGAAATCAAATTAAGTCAATTAAAAGTGGTGGTCAGACTTAGTACCTTATGGCTGTATGGAGACATCAGCCTTTCTTACTCTACAATTGCTACATTCCTGCGAGAATGGTGCATTCTCCTCTTATTCCATTCGCAGCAGGGATCATCACTCTGTCTAATCCTACCTGAGTTTCCCAATCAGGCTGAGACATTTTCTGGAACTTGTTAGAGTTTCTACTTTTAAACCTTCGTTTGAATCATATCCTTTCCTGAAATACCACTTCAGTTCCCTAAGTTCTTCTCAGGGTCTTGCAAGCTTATTCTAAAAAATGTAAAGTAAAAGAAAAACCCATAAAAGTTTTTTTATTTTATTTTATTCCCAAAAGTAATGAAACGGAAACTTTTTAATGGCATCATTTTTAGAAATGCAGTGTCTTCTGTTGAATATATTGCAAAAAAAAATGATAAATATGTTGTAAATGTATGAACTTTTTGTCATTCCTCAGTTGTGGGAGCTCTTTTGAAATCAATGGCCAAATTTTTACTAATTCATTAAATATCTCTCCATCTTAGTTATAATTATCCCAAGTCTGTTTATGTCAGCCATCTTTAGGCTAGGACATACAAAACAAAAAAGACAGAGTAAACTCTGAAGTGTATGTTTCTATTTAATTTGCCAAATAACTGAGAAGCCATTAATCTATCCTTACTGACAAAGACTATAATTATTCCCTTTTTTATAAAATCATCAATTTACAGTGAACAAGACAAACATTTGCCAGACATAGCATTGTACTTTTCAAAGCAACAGAGAATAAATGAGCTGAAATTATATGTCCTAAGAAACTATTCTACTTTATGAAAATACTGTGTGGATGATGGTTTGGAAAGAACACACAAATTCAACTAATGTGCAAATTACTCCCTTCAAACCATCTCTTGGCATAAAGCAGGAATTCTGCATGTGAAATAGAAGATTTTGTTTATATGAAGTTCAGCTTCTGTTTGTCAAGGTAAGAGTTTTCTTAACTTGTTCAGGAAGTGATTTAATACAATTCTTTATAAGGTCTTTGTCACGGATAAAGTGGGAGCTTCAAAGTTTATCAGAAGAGCCCTCCCATGGAGTCATGAGGTGCAGAAAGGATCTCCTTGCTTTCCAAGCTCCTTCTCAGAGAGGAGCTTGGGGGGAAGATGGACCCAATCTTAGGCACAATCTTTGTCAACAGCTTAAGTAACTTTGTCTCGTAGGATTAAAGATTGAAAATCAGATATATTTATATAAAATTATTTATTATGAAAAATGATTAGACAAAAGATCCTAATTTTTTGCTACCCAGTATAAAAGCCAAAACTATTAGTGTATAATTTAGTATATAATATACTAGTATATAATAAAGTATAATGCACTATATAAAAGCATGTATATTAAAGCAATTATATTAAAGCTAGCAAAAAGGAAAAATTATTAAGCAGAGATGGATGTAACTCACCACACCAAAGCTTGTGGGTGGATTTCTTTCACTCAACCTTGAGGAGTGTCCTTGGGAGGCATCCCCACTTCAAGGGAGGGAACATCATGCGAATACTCCAAGAAGGAATATGTTAGAGGAACCTACAGAATGAAAGTGGACTGGACTTTGATAGTGTGGACTGACTGACTGCCAGCCATGTGTCTCCAGGCCAGCTTGGCAGCTTATGTGCCAAACCTCTGCCTCACTATCAGGATGCTGGTTTGGGGCTGATGAGCCAGACTGATTTTAGCAAAATTCAACACTAAAAGCAGCACATGGCAGCCCCCTCTCAGCCCACCACTGGTAGCTCCCAAAATAGGGATTGTCGGAGTTGTTTACCCAACAAAGAGTCCTGCTGCCCTCTCCTACTGCAAATACAATTAATACGGAAAAGTATATTAAATTATTCAGGATGGATTTATATCCTTTGATAAAATATTTTATTCACTGAAAAATCCTATCTGAAATCGGTGAAAAATACAAAACTAAAGAAGTACCATTAGTGAATCCAGTAAAAAATACTTTGTAGCAAAAAAATGCTTTTAAATATGTTTTCATTTGCCACTTCAAAACTTTCAGAGTAAAATTCAGCAAATTTTATTCTAAAGTATTAAATTAAAAAAACACCAAACCTGTTTCTTCTTCTTCTTCTTCTTCTTTCTTCTTCTTCTTCTTCTTCTTCTTCTTCTTCTTCTTCTTCTTCTTCTTCTTCTTCTTTCTTCTTCTTCTTCTTCTTCTTCAAAGTGCTTTGGCAAATCCCAATTCTTTTTTTTTAATGCTCTGAAATTCTGGTTCAGCCAAAACAGCCACCGAATCCTGATGATTAGTCACTGTATTACTTTTTGCTGATCAGGAAAAGTAGTATACTATACCTGTTTGTTAGTATTTCTTTAAATTGCATCTCAGAGGGTATAAGCTTAGAGTATAAAATATACATATGGGGGCATTAGCAGATATTTCTGAAGTCAGACATATCAGCTAACCCAGTCATTACCTCTTAAAGAAGGGAACTGATCCACTTCGGTTGTGCTTCCCTGGACAGTGGCAGGAGACCCATCGACTAGGACATGCCATCTGCAACAGCAACTAAAGAAAAAAGCTGCATGTTAAGCAGTAGAAAGACACTATTGTTTTTTGCTGGCTGTACACTCACATGCTGAATGCAGAGTGCTCTCTTTTTCTTTTCTAAAGTACATGAATTCTAAAGACAGGCAGAATAAATGGTTATGACTCAGAAAAGATGGTTTAAATAATGAGTTGGTCTGTCTCAAAATTAATTCCTGAACAAAATATGCAGTGGGGTTTTGTTCAGTTACTTCTCAGCTAAGTGCCACCTCAGATGAATACATATACCTATTCCAGGAATGGATGTAGAGTACAGGGGCTGGGGGGAAAGGAAAATGTAAAATGTATTACAGAATCACAGAATCCTCTGAGCTGGAAGGGCCCAAGGAATAGAGTCCAACCCTTAAGTGAATGGCCCATACAGAGATCACATCCACATCCTTGATGTTATCAGCATCATGCTTTAACCAACTGAGCAAACAAACCCCCAGCTAACACAACAAGAATAACTTCAAATAGTTGAGCATTGCAATTATTGTCAGACTGTGTGATGTGGGAAATAGAAAAGGTAGAAGACTGCCAGAAGCTGTGTGAAAGCAAAACTCAGAACAGAAGAATGCAAGGATACAAATATGCAAGGACGGGAAACAATAAGGCTGTGTTTTCAAGCTGTGTAGAGATAGGCCTTAGGAAATATGCTAAGCAAAATAATAGAAAAATGTAAGTTTAATAATGAAGCTTTATCCATTATTTTTAAGCTAACAACAAGCAAGCATTTTTAAAAGCAAGGTGTACGTGTAACTTTAGTAACTGGCTTAAGCAAATGCCTGTAAGCTTTTAACAGTATCCTATTGGTTAAAAATCTTTTAGAAAGACCTTGTAACAAAGAGAATTTTGGCTGTTGTTGTTTTGGTGGGAGCTTTCCCCATCTTCTATGTCTCACCCTGTAATGAAGCTGATGCATTGAAATAAAAGCTCTAAGACAGCCATACTTGCAGCCCCATCCCATTATTACTATAAAGATCCAACAGTGTGTTGCACTGGAGAGTACAAAGGTATATCTGTACCTCAACACAGCAAATATATAACTTTTCATTACATTAGCCAGTTGACATGTTTATAGGTGATTACTACATAGAAAAAAAAGTAGCATTGTCTTTGATGATCAATGAAAGTGGTAGTCATTGCAACTCTTGCCACTTCTGTGTAAAAAAAAATCAACATCTCTTTCTACTTAGCTGCTAGAAGAGGAATAAAAAGCAAGTAGCAACATGTGACTATTCTTGGCCCATTTTCACTAAAAAGATGTAACGTCAAACTACATTTGACCACTTCCTAATCAAGTTTGTCCAGTCATCAGGATTTTTTTCATCTGCTCCACTCACTTGAAAAAGGATGTGTCTTAATACTGGGTGTTCAAATAGATTTATTTAGACATTTTTGTGATAGTCAAGGCAAGTACTGAAGAATTTAATGAGAAAATTTTCAAGTTAGTATTCATTGAAGTTTCTAAAATTAAAGCTTTGCAAGGTTTGCTGATTATTAAAATATTTGTTTTAGTAAGCTGAAGATAGATCGTTGATATTCTAAATACTCTACATAACCTGCTCGTGTTAATGAATTCTAGATGTGGCAGAGAGAAATAAACTGGAGCTGAGATAAACCACTGGACTGATAATATGATACCTAGATTCATAATTTGTTGAAATAAAAATGAAACATTATTTTGCTTTTTCTACACAGACATGACCAGATATAATTGATACAGATGTCAATGACCAAACGTGAGCAGTGCTATAGAATTGGGTACAGAACATGCTCTGTGATATTTTTCAGCTAAATAACTCCAAGATAATTGCAGTGTGAATAACTCTTACTCTGGCAGTGTGCAGTGCACGAAAAGAGCAGAATGAGTCCAAACTTCACCTCAACACAGCAAATATAAAACTTTTCATTACATTAGCCAGTTGACATGTTTATAGGTGATTACTACATGGAAAAAAAAAAATAGAGTTCTCTTTGATGATCAATGGAAGTGGTGCTCATTGCAGCTCTTGCCACTTCTGTATTGCCCATAGATGAGCTCTGTTCATCATCCCACCTGGGGAAACCTGTAGGAATGTGAGCACAGTGCAGCAAATGTGAAAATGAAGCCAAATTCTCTTGTAGTTGACAATGAGAGCAGTGTAGCATAAGAGCAGATTCTATCTCTCTTTCCAAGACCCATGATAGTGTTCACAGCACAGCTTTTGAGAGAGAGAGGAAAAGAGAAGCATTGACAAGTTATGAGTCACTCCTTCAAGGTTCTGTGTATGTTTTGATGCCTTTATCTGGGAGATGTTGATACCCTTCTCATTGGTTTATTTGAGGTTGGACACTTAAACCCTGAGGAGCCATGTGGTAAGAAGGAGCCCTAAGCTCCTTTACTTCTCTCTATGCACACAAATCATCCCCAATACATAACTCTCCAGCCATTATTCAGACAGCTGGCTGCGGTTGACTCTCTATTCTTATATATGGATTTTATCCTCACAGTGGTTTTCCTAAATCTTTGTTGCTGTATTACACTTGCCTATCGGTTTTATATGCCTCATTACCGTTTTACTTTAGTTAATTCAATCTTTCCTCACAGGTCATGTTTTCTGTACCTCTGGTAATTCTCACTGCTGTTCTCTGGACTTTCTCCAGCTGGTCTTTTGAACCATGAGTCAGGAACTTTAATGGAATTTAGATTTACATTACTGTTTGACTGATGCTTAGTTCTCTGAGCCTGTTTTGCTAATGCTGTTACACTATACTTTACTACATTATTCAAAACGATGAAAGATTTGCCTAAGAAGCTTATGTTTAATTTGTTTGTTTGTATGGTAAATCCTCTCTGTAATGTTTAGAAATTATCTACAATGATCACAAGCAATAGCCACTCATTAAAAATTAATCAGGAAGGATTTGGATGATTATTTTTGCATCTGCAAATTCAGTAGTTAGCAGAAATGGTTAATTAATCACTTTTCATGCACTTTCATTTCAGCATCCAGGAAAACAGAAACATGGTCCTGACTTCTGTGCTTTTTATCCATGTATGCCAACAGAAACAGAATACTTCTCCACATATTTCCTCAAGTGTCTCCTTCCAAGTCCCACAGAGCCAGCAATTGTAAATCTTTTTCTGCCAAATTGCAGCAGTAATTTGCATACTACTGAGTTCCATACCCATAACAGGTCAGGAGCTCTCATATCAGAAAAAAAAAAAAGACCCATTTTCCAAATTCCATTTTACCTTACACAATAGGATTCACATATGCCTCAGGTCTGGATGTTTCCCACTGAAAACGTAGAGCTCTTTGTTTTCTTTGCAAACACCTCTATGTTTCAGAGACTTTCTGTAGCAGAATTTTCCTTTAACTAAAGAAAAAAATCCAGATTTTTTTTTCTGCATTAAAGTAGGAGTTAAAAGTTCTTGTATAACAATCAGTTTGTTAAAGCAGGGCGACACCTTTTTTATGTACAATAACAGCAGGAGATAATTCATTTTGTGAATTACTCCCTCTATTTAAAGAAATTGGATGAATGTTTTGCACAATGGAAATAATGTAAAAAGGTATTATTTTGTCCAGACTTCCTCAAATGTCCTCAGTCACAGATTAAAAATTGTGGTTTTTTGCTTTTTCTTATATTCTTTTTAGTTTGCAGTTGTCTAAAGTCTATCTACCTGACATGGGAATCTCAACTAAAAAAAGGATTAAGCCCAACCAAGGATAATTGCAGAGAGTTTTTTTTTTTTCTTTTAAACATTACTGTTATAGAAGAAAGATGGTCATGCACGAAAACAAGTTCTGTGTCAGCTGGCATGGATAAAATTAAGATAATCTTTACTTTGGAGACCTTCTTTCCAAACACATGTGCTAACTGCCCATTGGTGCTGCTGCTGAGCGCTACAGCTCAAGGAGTACTGCTGGACAGAACAGCACAAATGATGCTGCAGAGCAGCAGGAGGGTAGAGCTGGGTCTCCACTGGATGATACAAACCCTCTGTTACAGATTTTCTTTCTTCTCTGCTCCTGCTATGGATAGGCACCACTTCAAACTCAAATACCAGCTGGCTGCTCCACAGCATCATTCTGACTTTAAAGCTGTGTTCCCCCAGAGATGATGTAAAGGGAAAGAAATAATAAAATGTGCTAGTGACAGTACAGTGCTACATTAGAAAGAGGAAAAAAGTTATGCTTCCTGGTAGTCTGCTCCTCCAAACCGTAGCAACATCTTCTCCCCCTCCTCTGCTGTATCTTCAAAAGAATGGATGTTTTCTCTCACCTTGATATAGCATTCAACATTCCTGACATACCCAGCCCTATTCTAGATACTGTCATGTTGCACATGCCTACATTTCCCAAATATAGGCTCAGATAAAGAAATATTTTAAGCAGGAGGAATATTAAGTTCTTGCTGCCTTATTTGTTTCATTAAGCAGGTCTATTTCCCATGATCACAAGTTGTTTCTTTCCTCTCTCCATCTTTCCTCACAAGGCTGAGCACAGAATTTCCAGCTGGCCTAACTTCTCAGTTTAATGGCTTTGAATGTTTAAGCAAACCAGAGAAATATGCTATTTTTATATTCCTATTGGTTGACATACTGCAAGGAGAGCTGGATATCCCCATCCTCTTTGCACAGTCACTTTTATATGGCAGCACAGCTCAAATGCCATCAGGAAATTAATACAGGTGGTGATTCTCTTCTTCACTATTCATTGTTAACTTTATCTTTGTGCTTGCAGTTCTTATAACACATAATGAGGACTTAATGTTGGCCTAAGGAAAAAGCAGAAAGTAAGTCAGATATTCTTCAAAAGGAATTATGCTCAGTAATGAGACCATTTACTATCTTAAACATCTGTTAAGAATTTGAGACTGAGAGGTACCTTCACTCCCTTCAAGAGAGAAAACATTTTATGCTCCCATTTCCTTTTTAGCATATTAATAGACATCAGGCTATCTTTTTCCACTGGGAATTTTCAGAGTGCTTGGAAAATGTGAGCTAGGTGCTTTTGGACACAGTTTCAGAAATACTGAGCTCACTCCAATAATAGAGGGAGTTTACCTTGTCTCAGTTCTGCCAAGTATAGTGTTACAGATTCAGTTCCTTCTTACTTTTGCTGCGGTTAATTAAATATTTGTCCAAGTTTTATCTATAACACCTCAAATTCAAAACATTTCTCTAAGACAGCAAGGTGAGCTGCCCCATCCTTACCTCGCACTAAAGTGCAAACATGCGCTAACACTGGCACACACATATTGGCAAATGGATTCAGTGTTTCTTATGGCTTAATATACTGTTGCAACTCCTTGTTACTTTAATACCCGTTCAGATACAGCTGCTGCTGCTTGTAAACTGGAGAGGTCATACAAACGTGAAATAACTTTAAGGCAATAGACACAGGCACTGAAGGAGAACCCGCCAACCCCTTGGGAAACTCAGTTTACTTTATTCCATACTGCCCTTGGCAAAGGCAAAGAAAAATTAGAACACAGAGTCAATAAGATAACTCATTCAAATATTTGTTATGACTGAATAAAAGAGAAAACCAGCAGGAGGGAAACATGACTATTTTACATCCACTAGATTCAGTGCCTAGTAACTACTGAAATGAACAGCTTGTGTTCCAGTTTCCGTCTGAAGCATATTGGTTTGGCATCACAAGAGTCACCAAATTACAAACTGCTATTAGTTATGTCCCTACTTACTCAGTAATTAAAGCCATACTTGCAAATATGCATAAGTATTCTCTGGAGACAACTGGAGCACTGATGAAGGGTTGTTTTCATTCTAGCTGCATTTTGGTAGCTAGAGATAGAAGCTGTACCTCACAGCACAAGCTGCAGCACAGAAATATCAGGCTCCCAGTCAGATTTTCTTTCTGCATGCTCACACGTGCAAGCAAAGAAACACCCAATACAGTTTTTTAGGGATCTAAAAGAGAGGAAAAAATACATTCTAGTGGTGTTAAGATGTTATGTCATGGGTTTTTTATCATTAATATGTATAATAACTCAGTTAATCCACATCTAGATTTATTATTATTGTTCCCTTAAAGGTCTTCTACCTACACTTATGCAAACCTATATCATTAAAATTTGCAATGCAGCTGTGAGCATCTCTATGGTAAGAGCTTGGTGATTTGCAAGAAGCATGAACTTATTCCCAGTATCTTCCACACAAATACATAATATCACCAAAACAAAAGCAAGCAGAACTGAAGAAGGGTGTTTTCTATTTGTGAGTGAAGTGTCAGGGAAATTAACTTAGTGCTACAAAGCTGTTCAGTGCAAGGAAGAAAATTTCAACAGAAAGAATTTTCAGGGAGATCTAGGAACTGGTTTCTAGGTACTGCATACTTGCAAGGTTTGCAGCCCCTGTAATGTGCCAAACCAGTTTGTGTGGTCTTGCTGAGGTTTTCCTTTGCTTGAACGGGGTAGGTGCAAGTGTAAAACAGAGCATGCATTCATTTTCTGGTATAATGGCTTAATCCATTGTTGATCTCCCTTGAAACTTAACGTGTATTTGTTAAAACTTGTAGAATAGCATGCTCCAAAACTCTACACGCAGAGACATTTTCAAGATGAGAACCTAAATTCTGCTTGTTTTCATGTGTCTAATATTACCCATTAGCTAGGTAAAATCCAAACCAGACACACAAAAATCCAAATACAAATGCAATAAACGCAAATTCAAACCAATGCAGATTACTAGACCTGCAGATGCATGTGGAGCTTAGGCCACCTGAATGTAGCCATAATTGCACAGTTCCAGGGGGCATATATGTCAGACAAGAGGGGAGGAAATACAAGTAATTTAAATAGGAATTCTGCTGCATATTCTATTTGAGAACCTGAGGCTTGTAATACAAGGCAGTGGACCACCAGAAGTGATGTACAGAAAAAGCCTTGAAATGTAGTTTCTACAGTGTTCAACAACTTTCTCGATTTTCTCAAACTCTGTCAAATCTTTTAGACTATTTCTGCATTTATTTAACGTACAGGGAAACAATAAAATGGGAGGATTTTCCTTCCATGTAAATGGAAAGACTAATATTATGTATCACCATGGTGCAGACAGAAAAGTTTATACAGAAAATTAATGGCAGGTACTAACACTTGCATATCCAATAACAAGAACATTTGCTACAAAATGTGTGTATCTCCTCACAGTGGACCCAATTCTTTCTTCTGCAGTCAAAATTCAAGGAGTTAAACAAAACCTAATCTTAAAACTTTGTGATATTCATACTCCCAAAAAATAGCTTTCTTTTTATTTTGGGAAGCAGCAGCCTGTTAGATCTGTTAGGATGCAAGTTCAAGGCATGAAAGAAATGTACTCCTTTGTATTAACTCAGTTCCCTTGTTTGCTGAAACAAACAAACACACACACAACCCCCCCCAAAAAGTCCACCCCAACTAAAATGAAGCCGGATTAGTTGAACAAATGTTTTCATCACAGTTTAGCTGACTACCTTCATAGGTTATAGAGATTATTAGGTAGATGCAACAAATTTTCTCTCCATGCTGCAGTCTGAAGCCCAGTACTTGCATATTTTCTAGTCTCACTGTATAACAACCCCCTGATGCTTCCCCAAGGAACTCTCTGGTTGCAGTTTTGGGCACTCCAACATATTTTCCTATTTGACCCATTGCAACAGATCCTTGGCTTCTGTAAATCAGCCAAGTTCCACCAACATCTCTGGAATTACTCTGGCTCTGATGTTACATGATTACATGGCTTGGCTTTAAGGTCCTATAAAAAGAAAAATAGAATTGAGAAATAGTGTGGAGCCTTGCAATATCAACCTTTCAAACCTTCACAATGAAATGTCTAATTCCCTGGGGTGGCATTCACAGTCCCGAGCTGCTTGAGTTGTATTTAGGCTAAGAACCGAGGCAACTCCAGGAATGTGTGACAGCTATGCCAGGATTGTGAGAACAGCAGTTTTAGAGGTCACACTCATACTTTCCTGTGAGTGGGGATAGATTTTATTTCTCATCTGTTTGCCTAAAAGCATTAAGATGACGTATCATTCATAAAATGTCTTTGTGCTTCTTTTTAATCAGCTTTGGTGCCGCTTTTGAGAAGTCATTTTGTTGTTTTCTAATCTTTGCCTAATTTAAGTGTATGAGAAGAAATCCTATACGTGTATCCCCATAGCATCTGTCAGCACTTCAACTCTAGGGAGAAGAACTTGTAGCTATGTATCTCTGGTAGATATTAACGTGCCATAATTTTCATCAGCCTGTATTTGAGCTTGGTCTTCAGGGGCACTACATTTGCCTTCCAGAAAAACTGATTAAAGGGCTTAGAAAGCTGCTCTGTACTTGCCAGAGTTCCCGACAGCACTGCTGTGGGTGCTCCTCTCTCTGTCACTCACAGCTTCCTCCAAGCCCCTAGGGCCAGGGTGCTGTCCCTGTGCTCCTTGGGAGTGAGTCACCTCCGTGCACATTGCATCCAGTCACACTGCCTGGGCCCTGAAGCCCTGAAAAAATAGAGTTCAGTAAACTGCAGCAAGAATTATTTTCTGCTCTGGGAAAAAACAACAGCTTTTTTTCACCGAGCCACGGAAGTAGCTTACAACATTGTGTTTATAAGGATGGTTAAGAGGTTACAGAATCACACAGTATATCTGCTGTCATGCAAGAGAACATTCATATAACAATGCAGACAGGTTGTAAGTCACAGAGAGAGGTGAGCTGACAAGGTTTGCCAAGGGTCTGGGACCTGCCACCCACATGCTGAAGCTGAGAAAGCTCCAACTTCTACCTGTAAGAGGTTACATTTTTGGCGGACTATCTGTCACAAACATATTGAAGAGGTAGATTAGGACATCAAAATGAAGTTTTTCCCATTCTCAAGAAAAGCATCTGAGAGTTTAATAATTAACCCTAAACTCCATATTAAATTTTATGGAGAATTGTCAGCAGCACATATTCTGAAGACTCTAACCTGTTTATGCATGCAAATTTTGGACAGTATGTCGGAATTCCTACTGCAGATAACAATATTCACCAGCTCAGAAAGATAGTGAAAGATATGTGTCAACATATCATCCATATCAACTAAAGAAATTTTATTATTTTCCTAAAGCTTTTTCTATGTGCCTTTTTCTATGTCAGTGCTCATTTATAACACTCAAACAATTGCAGAACAACATGTTATCCATAGTTAGTAACAGAAGAATCCACAAAAACATATAAGCACTTTTGAAATGATTGGAGCTTTGAATTGGAAGGACTCATCTAATTTATGAGATATTCCAGCATCTTTGGTATCTTCAGGCAAGGACACATGGATTCTGTCATGAGTCCAGTCTTCATGAGCACTTCAGCTGATAATTAGAGCAAACTCTATCTATTTTGCAGAAGTGAGCTAGCCTACTCTTTCTGATGCATTTAAGTAACTTTAACAAATACAAAAATTTAGGAATTTGCCTTCCTTATGTTTAATCATATTTACAGAATCCTGTTCAGTACACTTTTTTCCCCAGAAATTTCAGTTCATAAATATTTTTTTAAATACAGGGATATTGTGAGACACGTACCCTAAATTACCTCAGCGGGTCACCGTGGCTTCAAATAAGTTGAATTTAAATTATAAGATCCAAGTACTATAAGCAAAGTCACCATATTTCAGATATCTAAATATATCTAAAATTTAAAAACAATATACAGTAATGACTTCTGCATGCTACACAACTCAGACCTAAAGTAAAAATATTATCCAGGAATACTGCTTGGAACTGGTCAAACTAGTTGACTACTGCATTTTGTGTTATTTTCCTGAATAATGCAGAGTCTTTTATTAGACTGGAAACACAGTAGGCAATTTATCTTCACTACTAAATTTATCTTTAGATGTCAGCTAGAACGACAAGCTTTTGGTTTATCACTTGTGAAAAATATCTTGCTCAGCTTAAGCACAAAAGGGCATAGGTTAAAAGTTTGAAATTGAGAGAAATATTATTTCTTATGCAGTCATAATTCATGAAAGCCTATAAATTCACAAATGTTTTATCAAAGAACTCTTCCCTGGTTATTGGCTATTTCTTAATTTAGGTTTTCTAAATCTGTGGGGTTGGTGTCAAGTTATTATGGCCATGGTACAGATTTCACTGTGCAGGGAGGAAAATTAATCCAAACAGGAAACATAGCACATTAAGAGCATCCCATTGCAAATGTAGTGTTTCAGTTTGTTTCAATGTCTACAGCCTTTGCTTTCTGATCAACAACATTTCAGACAGTCATTTTCCTGATTAGTAAAACTTATATTGGGTATCTTACACTTTAGTGGAAGAGCCCCTACTAAAATCACATTTGAAATTCAAGTGAAGTGGATTATTTCTCATTTTGGTTCCTACGGATTTCTAAAACAGGAGAGCATTAGAATGAGCATCCATCTGACTTAATATTTCTTTTCAAGAAACAGTTCTTGATTCCTATCAAATAGAGGTTCCAAGAGTGCTCAGTTTTAAGATAATAGTATAAATATCCCTTCCCAAAATAGCCATTGAACTGAAACAGACAGTTTCTCCTAAAATAATTCTGGCACTATTTTGCATAGGACTCAATATGTTTTTACTAAGCAATAAGCTTGCTATGCTTCCTTCAATACTACTGTGTGTTTTGAAAGTGGGCTCATTTACTTCTCGGTTATCAGTCATAAACCTGTTTTCTTCTTGTCTCCCTTTTTTTATTCCCATTTCAAGGCTCAAAAGATGTCTTTGAGCAAAATATACCACACTCTCCAGCATTAAAAAAACCAAACAAACAAACAAACAAAAAAAACCCCACGACTATCTAAAAGTAATTGAGGAAACCAATCACCAGTCCATGTTACAGAAGGCTGTGACACTTATGGCATTTTATTTTCACCTGGCCTGTCTTCATGCTGCTGCTGCCCTTTAGAGATACTTATGATCATCTCAAAGGTAATGGGGTTTTGTCCTGGTTTTTACTTCTGACCCATCTCAGATGAGTTCAGTCGTTACTGCCTAAGAAATTAGCCAAATGAGGTGTGTGTGAAAGATGCTTAGTTTTCTGTTCCCTAATTAAGGATAGAGTTTTTTGTTGCTCTCTTTCTGACTCAATTTACCCAGATGGTCCACTGCATGTCTGCCCTCAACGAAGTTTGCATTTATAAACAGGTTAGATGATGTAAGCAAAGTAAAGAGTATTAATTTCTCAACTGCAACAGTAACCAGACTTTCAACAAGATGCAAGTAGCAATAATTCACCATTTTTCTATGCATTAGACTAGACTGTCATCACTGTCTTGCCTAGAACTATTTTTGGACCTATTTTTTAAATCCATGTCATAACTTAATGTAGTCATCACATAATCTGAAAGAGAGAATGGATGTTGTTCACTAGAAGATACTATGAAAAGCTTTGCTTTTCATGAAATTGACAGGATATTTATTTTTCCCTTCAAGTAGCACAGTTCATCCTCACTCATGTCCCTGATTTGGTCCTTTTGTACAAATCTTCTAACTTTTGCCATTTACCAAGTAATCTCTTATTTGAAAAATTCTCATCCTTCCTCAGAACTCTAAGCTCATTTTATTTCAGGTGGGAAAATATGTACCAGTTAAAATAAATCTGCGTCACTCTTTATTTTGCCAACAAAGAAACTTGCAGTTTTGTGGTGAAAATCAACCTTTCTTTTGCTGCAGGTCAATGAGATTGGCTAGAGAACATTTAGGAACTCAGCATTCCCTGCAATGGAGTCTTGAAACTAACAGGCAAAGCAAACCAAAACCACACAATGGGAATTTAAGAATACTCATGTCAGGCACAAGGTAGCTTTTCCATCTTTATTAAGCCATCTCACAGATGCTCCACTCACTCCTTTCATGGAAAAAAGATTGCAGAGTAGTTTTCTTGCACCTGAATTGATTGGAATATGTAAAGCATCTAGGGAAATCAGTAAAAAAAAAACCACTTAATGAATGATATTGAGCCATAATTCCTTTGGGTCTTGTTCATTTCCAGTTCTCATTATGGCTTTAAATAGCTGTTTAGAAAGGTGCAGATTGGCATCTTTAATAAATTTCTGTTTATAGCAGTTAATGTTAAAAATTGATTCTGAAAAAAAATTAGAAAGAAAAAGAAAGAGAAAACCTCATGAATTCCAATTGTTCCATTAGAAACTAAAACAAGGAAAATTTCATAACACAAAATGCTTTAGCTTACTGATAGAGGTTACATAGGAAGATTGTAATGGCTTGTTTATTTTCAGGGTAATTGTTGCTGAAGGGTCCAAAGAGAAATGGGTATAGCCCATTCTGTTGGGGCTGGCAAATCATTGGAGAAAAGGAGATCTATGTCCAAGACAACATTTTTTTAATCAACAAAAAGTGCAAAGAATAGGGAAACAGCCTTCAAAAAATAGATCCCTTCTCCAACTTAGATAATAAACTGGGTGATATAAGCTTCTTTTGTATCCTTCTCTTTGTCCCTTTCTCTTTGTCCTTTTCTTATTGTGTGAAGACTAATTTATTATGCTTTATACGAAGAATTCCCAAGACATGCAAGAAAAAGGTAAGTGATGATAACTCATAATCAGTCATCCTAGAAAAATCTAAAAATTTATCCAAATTATTCAATTCTATGAAATCCTGAAAGATATATTTTCTAACATGGTTTCTAGTTTTATTTATCTACCTGACTTAAACCACAAAAGTAATGAAGACTGTGGAATTTCCAGTTCATATCAAAACACAGCTGAAACATTACAAGTAAGAGTATTACAAAGATATCAGTGTTCAGTTTGTGCATGTTCACACTGCTCTATTATTTTCTGCACGGCTCTGCATTAAATTTCATTTGTATCAGAGAATCAGACTAAATCAGACATTAGCAAAGTGTAGCAAAAGAAATTAGCCTTCTCTTGCCTGAAGGTCACAGATTAATTAATTTTAAATAAATATGAATTTAAAGGCTGCCTGTTTTTTTTATAAAGCTCACATTGTGACAGATTAAAAAAAATAATAATTTTTTTATATAAGATTAAAAAGTTTCCTGATATGCTTTAATATTTACTATTATTTTTAGCATGTGCTAATTGAGAATGATGTACAAAGCAATATCAAAAGAATTCTGCATGGTTTTGCTTCATTCCTTTTCCTCTTGAAGTGCAAAACACCTCCTTTCTTGTTCTGTAGATTACTGCTTTCTATTTATTTAAAATTATAAATAATACCTGCTCTCATTGATCTTCAGGATACACAAGAGAGAATAATCTAATGCACATCCCAAGTTTCAGAATAAATAAGCACAAGTATAAAGTAGCAAATCTTTAGAAAATTAAAATCTAAATCTTGATTTTAAGTGACTGCTGGATTTGCCTATGATTCACATGTAACTTGAGTCCAGGGCCACATATTACATTAAACAGCAAAACCAGAACTTCAGTTTTCTTATACTATAAGAGTGGGATTAGGGTTTCTGAGACTCAAACTCTACTTAAAGCACCTGACTAGACAAATTTCTTAAACATATAATTCAATCTTCACTTGCCTCTGTTGTTTTGCTAGTTCTCCCTATTTTGATTGTATAGCCTTTATGAAGTAAATACTATCACTTACTGATTTTTTTCATAGATCCTAGAACAACTGCTTCCCGAGTGAGTAAAGTACTTTAAATAATATGGGGAGGGGTTTTTTTATTCTGTGCACTGAGCTAATAAAGCTTCTGTCTCTTCACCTCTCTTCTACATGTTCATCAGTGATTGGACTGACAAAATCAAGGGTACAGAAAGATAAGTTGAAGGACGGCTTTGCCCGTAACATTTCTTTGTGCCTACTACAGAAATAAGAGTGTAACTTTGCAGTCTGCCACTCTCCCTGAACTTAATAAAACCACACTTTTTAAAATTGGAAGTTTTATTAACAGTTTTATTGACAGTTTATTGACTGTAGTTTACAGTCTCTGCCATTGTATCCAGTTTGGGGGTTGTAAGAAAAGATCATAAATGTTTTCGGTTTTTGTAGGATGCTCAAACACTGTTATCTTATAAAACACAAAAGATATTACTGCTTGTGCGAAGAACCAACATATTCTACAAACCATAAAGTCCAGATAAATAAAATATCGTGTAGGAAACAGAAGATATGGTAGTTCCTGAAAAAATAACAATGGCCTCTGGCATTATCCAACATAGAAAGAAGAAGGTTTGTTTGTACATAGGTATCATTAAGGTAAATATGGGGTCTGGAATCCCTTCTCTCCCAGACGAAGGTAAAAAGTTCAACTTGCCTCTTTGAACTTATCTATTCTATCTAGAGTCTGAACTTTATATAATAACTACTTTGTACAGGTTTCAGCATCAGGAAATGGGGATGGTACTTTCTGAGTCATTCTCTCAACTGGATCACAACTGGATTATACTGCCAATAGCAATTTTAGAAAGGGCCCTGCCTGCTCCTAATCCACGGCCAGCAGCACAAGACATGAGCACTCAAAATACAAACAGATAACTAGTTGTTTTGGCTTCATAACAGACAGGAAGATCAACTGCTCAGTGGTTCATCACTTGTCTTCTTTTCTCTTATATACAAAGCAAGACAATAATTAGGAGACAAGCACTTTAAAGGAAAAAAGATGACATTTTATCTCTGCATTAAAATAAAAAAAATGAACAAACTCTCTACCCAAAACTGAAAAATAAATATTACCAACTATAACATCGTCCTCTTGGGATAGCTTCATAGCATACTGTAGCATTGAGGCTTGACAGAAATTCAGGGCGTCACTGCTGAACAGAGCAGTTAGTTCACAAAACCTCCTTAGTCCCTGGGCAAGAAGTTCAAAGATAACATCACTTTTGCCAGAAGGGAGCTGGGGTATGCTTTTAAGTCTACAACAGAAAAAGACTGATTTCATCTTCACAGATGCATCACATAACTCTGATAACCAGCACAGAGGTCTCATTTGAAAAGGTTTGTTTACTGCTTTCAATCCTCAAACAAGAGTAAGTATTTTTGAGAGGTGCAACAGGTCCATGCACCTGACGTGAAGGCTCGTGCACTCACAATGCTAGTTCAGGAGCAGCAGGTCTTGCTCTGCTACCAGCAACTAAATTCACCCAGGCTTTCCCTCCCATCCTCCCTTACAAAGTCAAGTGAAGGGACTGAGCAGAGATTTCCATTGGGCCTCCAAACAGCCTGTTTAAACCTTGTGCCTAGCTCTGCAGTATCCTTTCTTTACTATGGCTTTGGGTCTCTATGGCTAAGCTCAGAGGAGGTGGCCCATGGCACAAAGAGAGGACACCTCTGCTGCCAAACTCTGCAACATTCAGTCCTTCATACTGGAAGTCCTTGACAGTTTGTTTTTAATTTCCTGCTATAGGGATGTAAAAGAAATGGCTCAGCTACTTGAACTCTTTCCTGAGCATCCCTCTTGAAACAAAAAGGTCTGCTCATTGCGTGGGGTGCAGGTGTTAGAGACCAATAAACAGAATTAATCTATTGAATTGAAGGAAGTGATGATCTTCACGAAAAATGTTGTAACAAAATATAATTGTCCATTTGATTAATACTGGATATTTAAAAAAAAAAAAGTTACAGAATAATGTATCTATACTTTATATTACATGATTAATCTTATGAACCGGATGCACAATTACTCTAACTTAGAAAATTAATTGATACAGAATGGGGAGAAGGGAAAAAGATACAATAAAGGCTATTGTTTTTTAATCATATGAAAGTCATGTCAGACTTATGCCTAATTTAATATCTATTGTTAATTGCATATCTTATATTTTCTATTTACCCCATGTGTAAAATAAAGGATAGGGTGAATAATTCTGTTTTGATGTCCTTGAACAAGTCCGTCTTGTAGTCTCAGTTATCCTCTTTATCCTCAAGGGTAAAATTAACAAAGAAACAATCCAATGTCGTGTGTCAAAAGAGACAGTTGTGAGTATTCTGTTACAAGTTAAGTCTTACTGTTGCGATGCCTAAAGAGGCTGACCTGGAACAGAGCTACACAGTGTTAAAAGAATAAAGTGGGTATTTATTAAAAGGCCTTCAAAGGATGCACCTTGGGCAGTACAAGAGCCTGGCTGAGGCTACACACAAGATGGACGAAGGGTCTTGAGTTTTCACACTTTTATAAGTTTTGGTCCATTTAGATATTGGGGTTAATTGTCCAATTACAGCTTCAGGTTATGAAGTCCAATCCTCTCAGACTGCTCTCCTCAATTCACTGTTGTTTACACTTTTTGGGCTGAAGCTGCAATGGTGTCCTTGGTTCTCAGTCTGTAAAAGGATTGTTTTGTCCTACTAAACTGTGAAGAGAACTTACTAACACTTTATATGAAGTTCAGAGTTATATCCTAATGCAGTACAGAATCTGGAAAATATGAAAGCTAAAACTTAAGGCATCAGTTGCTTGATCACTTATTTAGCTCTTTCTTACTTAGAGACATTCACCACCTTAATTTGTCCTGTTTGCTTCCTGGGTATTTCAGGTGACAGGGACTCTGAAACACGTGATGAGATATGCTAGGCTGTCTGATGACAGATAACAAGTCTGAAACAGGAAGGAGTCCTGATGAAAATCAAAATGCCAGGATATGCTGTTTCCCACAGCGAAAATAGTTTGCACAAGTAATGAAAATGCAATCAAACTTTTTAAAGACTTATTTACACCCATACACACACTTGTGCACAGAAAAATATTTTAGACATGTACAGCAAAATTAAAATTCACAGCTGATTGCTGTAATTGATTTGAATGTAGTCTTTAAAATACTACCTATTTACCTGCTACTTGGTGTTAGAAGAAGGCTTGTGATCAAAGCTCCACAATGCATTTTCTTAGCATGGTCAAACCTGTGGGCATTTGCAGCCTTGAATACGTTTATGTATAAATGTACACATTATCAGTGTGCAGTTGCATTCTTCTACATGCAAAATTCTTTGTGTCTTTTTGTATCTTTTCAGCAGTATATTTTCATCATATTCAGTAGAGGAAGTATTGTTCTCCGGAAGTTTTCACAATGAAAAAAGAAAGGCAGTGTGCTATCCTGCTTGAAGAACATGTGGGTTAATCCATGAAGAAAAAATCTGGTTTGTTTTTTTTCCTTTGTGTGTGTGTGTGTGTGTGTTAAGTTTACTGCTGGAACATGTTTAGGCTGACAAAAAGTTCTGACTGCATTCTGTGGGTTACAAAGCCCACAAGAGAGGCAACACACTTCAATACTGCATTAGTGCTGCATGCTGCGCTGCCTATGTGCTGCATATATATTGCTCTACTGCTTTAAGACCCCCAAAGGAATATGTACAAGTAAACAAAGGAATAAAAAGGTATTTCATCCATTCAGGTGAAAATGTATGTATATACTGCTGCTTGACTGAAAAATGAAGGTGGTCCAGAAGGTAGCTTTGGCATTAGGAACCTGATATCTTCACATGATTATATTGTTTCTCCTATAATAAAATTTAAATTTGACTCTTTTGCTTTCAAGAGGGATAAGATGAGAGCCCACATGCTAAGACAGAGACCAGCTAGCAGAATACAGGTCTGATCTGCACATCCAGTTGCACCCTTATCCACTAATTACCCACTGCTGATCACCACCTGTTAGGTGGGATGGCAGAACCATCACTGCTTAGGTGGAGAGTCTGGCTTTGGCAACTCCTCTTTCCTGCTGTTGAGGTGAAACCAGAGATCCTGACTCACCTTTCCTTTTTTGTAAGCTTCAATGTGTAATATGGATGCACGTGCTGGATCCCTGTAGCTTGTTATTGGCTTCAATTTTAAGTTTGTTAAATACATATAGTTGGGTACCAGCTGCAACAATCTAAATACAAAACTCAAAACACTCTTTAAAAGGTCTGTGGAGTTCAGCAGTTTAGTTTTCTGCATGATCCACATGTAAAAAATTTGTTTGGTATTTTTCCAGAGTTACCCAAGTATTTTCTATTTCCATTTCAAACCAAACCAAGGTTGGTCAAATGCTTTTTCTTATATGGTCATGGAAAACATTTTTTTTCTGAACTAACTGCACTGGTGAGAAGCTCTTTCTAACATTTCCCGCAGCTAAACATGCAGACTGACATGTTAAATTTAAAAAATGGATCTGTTACTTCATTGAGATGGCAGAATTCTCACACCTGCTGAGTTCAGCAGTGAAGAGAAACCTCATAGCAATCACATCAATGTAGATAAATGTACAGACGTACACCTTGGAAGACACCACCCACACTCAGAAGAAAAGATTCACAACTGAGGGCTGCAACCAAGAAAAGAAATTTTTATGTTGACTACTGGGCTAGGCAGACTGCTACCCTGATCCAGCAGGGCATTTATCTTCATAAGTCTTCTTGAAATGAGGGAAAGGGTTTCCACACAAAATTTTAAATACCATCTCATTTCAGTGATCTTCTAAAATATTTTAAGGGGTGCATTCCAGAAATAAATTAATGCCATTTTGCCCTATAGAATACTCCAACAATCATTTATAGCAGCAAGGGGTCTAGGAGGGTAGATTTGAGAATAAGTGCAGACCTGTTATTTCATAAAAGAGAGTAATGGATGCTGTAGACAGAACTGCCTATTGCCATTATTAGACTTCCTTAGGCAAGGTTGTACAAAACAGCACTAGCTTGAATGTTACCACATTTTCACTAGAATAGGATTACATCAGATTTAACATAACATACCTCCAAAGTGTCACACCAGCTCTCACAACTAATCTGGGAGTAAAGCCCAAAATAGCAGACATTTTAAATGTGACCTTCCTGTACCCAGTGTTACTTTTTACATGTGAGGAACATGCAAACTATTTTTTCTGTGCAGATAAGTTCTAAAACTTTGAAGCCAAAATTAGAGTAAACCAAGTTAATCAAGGAAAAAAATCCACTGTTTCTGTTCTAAAGATGTTGGAATTGCTCCAAGTAGTCCCTCTTTTAAAATAAATCATAGAATCAATAAGGTTGGAAGAAACCTCCAAGATAATATGGAACTATCTAGCTACAAATACTGAAACAAGTTGTCATAATTATAAAATGCTCTGAAGCACCATTTTGCTCTGTAATATGCTAAAGCTTTTAATCTTCTAGAAAAAAATGTAGTTGTTTCTCTCCGAATCACGTTTAATTTGGCAAAGATCTATGTGTTTATCAGTGAATTAAGTATTCCTTTCTAAGAGTGCTGTATAAAAATGAAAGCAGTGAATTCAACTTTTTCAGCAATTGGATACAAGATAAAAGTTGTTACTGTGCTCTACAGAGTGAACCATCAATCATTTTCGCTGAACATAGATTTGGAACACACCCTTTGGGATTTCTGTTATGGACCCTACGTATTTGATTTCATCTGCCATAATTAATTACACAAGCAAATACAACCATTTGACGAACTGAGAATGTGGATCTACATGGCACAAACAGTTCCTTAGAATCCTTGATGACATGAACTTTGAGGTTCAGGATTGGAGTCAGAAGTTCAGTGTCTGGAACAGATACAGAAGCTTTAACCTCTCTAAGCCAAAGAGCAGCCTGAGTCTTTGAGCTTTGCAGCTAGATTCTGCTGAATTCAGCACAGACTCTGCTGATTTCAGTAGCCTGGCTTATCACATTTTTCTGAGAGTGCTGGAAGCACATTGCTCATTTTGCAGTCAGGTGTGCTACTGGCACACTCTTCATCAGGTTGTAAAGGCAAGCCCCTTTTTTCTTTTCATTCCTCTTTAGAAAAAAAAATGAAAGCAAGTCATTCTCAAATATACTTCCTCCTGTGAGCCCAAATGACATTATTGGTGATTTGTTTCATTTGCTTTAACTGGCTAGCTTCAGTGCTGCTTATTTCAATTTGTCCTTTTTTTTTTTTACACAAGCCAGCTTTGGAGAAACACATTGCTTCTCTCATAGAGGACAAGTTTTAAATGGGCTTCTGGTCGGTTTCCACGAAAATTCATTAAGAAGTGATCTGAAGGGGAGAGAAACACATTATGTGGAGTCCTAGCAGAACTTCAAGTGCTGGGTTGCAAAATACGTTGGTGAAAATTACCTACTACACAATACTTGTAGCCAAGTATTTCTGAAAAAAAAGTACATAAATAACCTCATAAGAAGAAAAGCTTTGTAGGAATATTCTGAAAACACAGGGTCGTCTTGACTAAGTTATCATTCAACAATTTGGCCCAGCATGCTCATTCTGGGTGGCTGAAATAAGACACATCACATGCCCACAGCTCAATGCACCCGTGTTCCCAACACTGAGAGCTATTTGTGTGCTGGAAACTGTATGAACAACCATACTGGCATCATGCTGTGCTCAGGCTAAGCCTCTCGTCTTAGAAGCTGAGCTCAGGCAGAGAAATGTATCAGCAGAGTTCTGTAATTTCCAGTTTCTATGGGACCACTTTGTAGCATAGGCAGAGAAAGTCAGAGGTGACTTGCCCTGTCTGTGCAGAGGTAGTTCTCTGCTTGGGAGTACAGAGTGAGTTCCCCTTTGAGGGTTTATTAGTGGAGAGGGAGAGGTGGGGGAGCCCTACCCTTGTTTGCAGTGTTTATGAGGGGGATGTTTTTAGCGCTGCTCGGTGTCTCGACCTGCAAAGCTCATGTCTCAGACATCTCATATGCTGTTGTTTATACTGCTGAGATTATTAGGCAGAACACCACATGCTTTTTGTGAAAATTGAAGTGGTATTTCCTGTTGGGCATTTGGCATATTCCTATATATTATTGAAATCCATGGGGGGAATTGGATGGTGGAGGGTTTTTTTTCAGTTTACTCATTATCTCCCATCCTAACCGTATTGATTTTCTTTTCCCTTTTATTTTGCTAGAAGGCATCTTGGACTGAAGTCTTATAAAAGAGACATTTTAATTACCTCACATTTTTTTCCCATTGTGAATCCTCCAACCATTATTGAACCCAAGTTTTTTTTTAACTTATTCTTCACTCTTTTAAAGTCTGTTTTCTCAGAAATCAATATTTGATCTCATAGCCACATTTAAACTGTGTTCTGTTCACGGACTTACAAGGCTGTGTCCTGTTAAGACAGGATTAACATGAAATAAGCACTGTACAAGCCTTGAAATGAACTTTTGGATTTTGAAAGGATTACATAAAGATGCACACATCTGCATTGCAGAGTCAAAGCTTTACACAGAAGTGAATTTTGTTTGTTGAAACAATAGTTATACTATAATTTTCCAGATTTCCTAATTTATGAGCTTTCAGACCAGATTTGGACTCAAGTTGCAATACTGTAAATTCAGACTAATTGCTTACTATGCTGGGAGCTTTTTCTTCAAAAACAGAACAAACCCATCCATTTTTCATTGTACCTATGGGACCAGTTCCATTGCCTGACTCAGAGTACTGGAGTCAAACACATTTCATGGCAGAGAAAGAAGAGAAAAAAGAAATATTCTCCAACACTCAGGGTTTCTCTGGGTAATCTATAGAGTCCCAAAAACATGCAAGAGGTGTTTTAGAATAAGCTTTCTTGTCAGCTTCTACTTATACAGTCTGAGAGAGACAAACCAGACCAAACTGTTCTATGTGAAGCTAATCCTTAGCATATTGATATCGTATACCAATGTAGTAGTATTCCAGTATACAAATACATCTTAAGGATTTCATCTCAGCTTAAGTAAACCAACCCATTCACCTTTTGCCTATGAGCATTTGAGTTGCATTTTCAGAGAATTAACAGAAATTTGGATTACCTGAGATTTTGAATGACTACTGTGATACAAAGAATACAGAGGATTTTCAGAAAATGTCACCAAAACCACATCCTGAAGCCAGAGGCCTTTGAAATATTCTACAAAATTAAAGTTAAATTTGAGAATTTAAGAATATAATTAACTAACGTTTTAGTTAAGTATAAAGCTTTTGTCTAGACAGACAGAACCACTTCTCCACAAGGATGATTTACTGAGTCTCAGTAAAATATTATACTGAATATCAAAATCAAATGCTACCATTTTAACTTTGACTCTTAACAAAAAAGAATTGGCACCTACTTTCATGGAGACTAATAATAACTTATTTAAGCACCATTGTAAATGTCTTGTAAGTCTGTAAATGTGACAATTGGGTCCCTTGTTTGGCCCCTCCTAAAGTGTGTTGCTCCAGTCTGTTTATTCCATCTCTTCACAGTTGTGTACACTATCCTTCTTAGTTCCTCTTTCTGCTAAAACTTTGGGTCCCAAAGCTGTAAAAATCAAATATTTACATGTTAGCACCAAACAGTTTCTTTTTTGAAAACAATTAGCTATGTTTTTCACTTCTGAAGATGAAATTTGAAATCCTTTTTTAAATTTCAGGGGTTTGATTTTGAAACAAAATAAACATGATTCCCTGTCAGAGCTCCAGAAGGCAAAGTTACTAGATGGAGGAATCCCACAGGCATGACTGTTAGTCTGCTTTTGAAAACCTCTTGCAAGTCCCTTCATTAAGAAGTGTTTAAAATAAAGAGGAGCACACTTGGCTGGATACCTTCCAGTAACAGAGAAATATAATGTTGATTTTATGTGGAAGAGAGATGCCCATTACAAAAATAAAAAAAACCTTCCACTGTCTTCAGTTTTATTAGACAACTTCATATCGTAAAATTGTGAATACCTTTTCATTCTGTTAAAATAATTGATAAACATACTCTTCATATCTCTCCATTTGTATAAGATCATTTTCTCTTTCTTGTTTCCTTCATATATAAGATTGAACAAAAATTTCACTGAAAGGGTACATCAGATATCAAGAGCACTTTTTTGAAGAGGTAATCTTATGTGTCTGTTTTCACTGCTTTGAAGATGGTGTTTCTGAAAGAGAAATTCACTTGCACTACAAAACATATTCTTTTTCAAGCTATATTTTTTCTTATCAGTAAGTCATCTCTCCTTTGAGGGAAAATACCCCCTGGAATTGCAAAGAAGGTTCAGGGAATGTTAATTTTAATTCCTTTTTCTTGACAAAATTGTGCACCAAATATACCAGTTTGGTCTTGCTTTTAGGAAATAAGCTTTTTTTTTTCAGGAAATAAACTCTCTTTCTCTTGTAGAAAGAGAGTTTATTTCCTGAAAAAAATTTACAGAAACCTTCTCTATTAAAGTGCTCGTACTCAGATAAATGAACAATGAATGGAACATCCAAAAAGAACCAGTTGAATGATGCATTGCAAATAAACAAATAAATGCAGACATCAATTCTAGGTTATTACTTTTTTAAAAAATTATGTGAAATAGGAACACTTCAAATTAGGTTGAGCCTCTTTTACAAAAGTTCTTCCCTAAGAGCCAAAGCATACCAAAGGGCATCCAAAAACATGAAATTACGTGAGGACAGTTGGTCTAACTGTGTATCTCTTTGACCATGGCAAGTCTCCTAGAAAATAACTTGCATGTGATTTAAAAGGAAAAAAAAAAAAAAAAAAAAAAGAAGAAGAAGTTGTTCTGAACTTAAATGTCATTTTATTATCCTAGCAAAGTCATAGTGGCTGCTTGGAGAAACTAGGATAAAGTTAAATCACTAATTTCAGTCATATCAAGTAATATCAAGGGTTTGGTATGAAGACCTTATTTGTCTTTTGGCAGTTGTAGGGATGTTCAAGGAAATTTCTTTCAGATAAAGTTGTGAAGATGACTCACTTAATGTATCCCACGTGCATGCAACATATTATAATTCCAAACTTGCAGTATTCAACAAGATGAGAACTAATCTAAAATATTTTTGACAGCCTTTAGAAACTTGGCACTCCACTCAGCAGATTTTTCTACTGGGTAGTTTCAGAAAGCCCTACTAAATTGTATGCTACTGAGCACTGTCCTCATCTACTAAGAGGGGATACTTAGATAGTTATCCTTGAATTTATTGGCAGCTTTGCCCTCTACCACTGTCACTGTTTGTTTTGTGAAAACAAACCCACATTATTTATGCGACTTAACACAAATCAAGGTGTAGATATTGACATGTTCATCACTTTCAGTTGGTTGCATGAATATTACAGTATTTATACCAAAACAGTATCTCTGAACAGTGTTCAAGGTACATTAGCTTGGCCAGAGTAGCATATAATATGCTTGCTAACTCAAGTTTTATGGAACACCATCATGTATTCCCACATAAATATGCTTTCTGTCGTGTACTATTCAGTATTCTGAAGTGGTGCTTCTCTGACTTGTCTAGAAAAAAAAATTACTTATTTCATTTAATGTTACTACATTGTTGTTTCTTTTTTTT
>VWZS01003373.1:993855-1008704 GCA_013397075.1 Rhabdornis inornatus | reverse complement strand
CCCCCTTCCTTCTTCTTCCCCCATCTTTATACGCTGTGCATGACACCATATGGAATGAAATATCCCTTTTGTCAGCTGTGGTCAGCTGTCCCAGTCATGTCCCCTCTCAAATACTTGTGCATGCTCAGTCTCCTCGCTGTAGGAGCAATGTGAGAAGCAGAAAAGGCCTTAACTCTGCCCAGCAGTAATAAAACATCCCTGTGTTATTGACACTGTGTTCAGCAGAGCTCCAAACCACAGCCCTGTACCAATACTGTGAACAAAATGAACTCTACCCCAGTCAAAACCACTACATGAGACCCGTAAATAGGACATAAATCTGGGAGCAGATTGTCACAGTTGGATTACCTTCAATTTCTTTCCCTTGTGTAGTTAATATCTTTCAACACAAACTTACAGAATCAGGATGACAATTTTCATTCACATTTTAGGTAAGTAGTTATGATTGTCTTTTTTTGAGTAAGAGGAAGAACTCTGTCTCATACTTCAAGAAAAATGAATGCATCCAGCCCTATAATTCTTCTTACATCTTTGTACAATATTTCTGAGTGTTACTGCTGAAAAATCATAATGAAAAGCAATTTGGGGGGAAATTTCTTTCCATTTGATGCAAAGGTATTATCATAAAATAGGAAACAAATATCAAAAGCATAAGTTTTCCTTCCTTCTGTTGCCCCACTTAATTTTGACCTAAAAATATAATTAAATAATTATTGACTAGTCTAAATCACTGATTGTAAAATGCAGACAATTATCTCACAGTTCATGGATTTCTGTAACTCCAGTTTATCTTGCTGTCAGATTTTCCTCAATCATTCTCTGTAAGTCGGTGGAGAAAGAGACATGTTTAAGCAAAGCACATAAGACATATAAATCCCCTCCAACTCTATACCATTAATCAGTCTGGTGAAAGAGCCTCTGGTGGAAGAAAATCTGTGAAGGGGAAGAAACCAAGGAGTGGGAGGTACAGAAAGCATATTCAGCATTCATGTTTCTGTGGCTCATCATTGGTGAGTTAGTGGTTAATCAAATGGGCAGTTCTAATTGGGCAAGTAACACCCAACAAAATCGGTGATTGTAAAGTTGTTTTTCTTCCCTCTTTCCTTTTGGAGATTTTGAACCAAGTCTTTTTTGGTAGGGGTTTGTGTCACAGGAATTAAAGGGCAGCAGAAGAAAATAAAACACTTGGTCTTGAACACAGAATTCATTATATCAAACATTGAGAGAAACACCTGGGTTCCTGACAGGAATAGGGCATGTACCAGATTTGTTATTTTCTCTCCATAAAATCAATTTTGCACATTTTAATAGGTATTTTCAGCCTTTTGTTTAAATTGATTGTATTTGAAGTTTCGTAACATGTAGAGTTTTCCTTAGGTTTTGGCACAGACCTTTAATTCATATCACCATAGACCCCTCAGATGTGTCAAAGAGTAATTACTTTCTTATCAATACAGAGCTAGCCCAGATCACAATTACTGAGCTAAAGTTCAAAGGCCTAGTAACTGATCTACAACGTCTTCAATTCCTCCTTTTGCCACCCTTCAGTTGTTTAGTCCTTTCTCCACTAACATACTCTTATTTTCCATGATAGTGAATCTGTTTCTTAAAAATAGACTTGTCTCCCAAGCTCAGATACTGAGTAAAATCTGATGCCTTTTTCTCCTCATCAGTTTCTCTGAATAAATGACTTGAAACATGCTTTGAGCATAAAACTGGTATTTCAAAATATTAAATATTAATATTGCATCTCTCTCTCTCTCTTCCTTCATTTGACCATATACAATGAGTTGGAGTCCTTTTGTGCCTGTCCAAGGTTGCAGTATTTGCTTAGTATTTGCTTGCTTATTATTTCTCTGGTAAAGTTTGGTATTTAAGAGTCAACCATGTACAATAGTTATATCCAAACTTGGTCACTGTGTGAATAGACACATACTGGTAACCAGGGTGACCACTAAACCACAGCTGAAAAGCAAACAGTAGATTTGTTTCATTGTCTTGCTAACAATGTTGAGCAGCACAGAGATTTTCCATCTCATAGAGTGCCATGCCCAATTTTTAAATGGGGGGAAGTTGTACAGGAGTGGCTGATCACAACATGGGGAAGGCTGGGCATCAGTCAGTGTGTGGTGAGCAATTGTATTGACCATCACTTGTTTTTCTTGGGTTTTAATACTTTCTGTCTCTTTATCTCCCTTTAAATAGTAGTAGTAGTAGTAGTAGTAGTAGTAGTAGTAGTAGTAGTAGTAGTAGTAGTAGTAGTAGTAGTAGTAGTAGTAGTAGTAGTAGTAGTAGTAGTAGTAGTAGTAGTAGTAGTAGTAGTAGTAGTAGTAGTAGTAGTAGTAGTAGTAGTAGTAGTAGTAGTAGTAGTAGTAGTAGTAGTAGTAGTAGTAGTAGTAGTAGTAGTAGTAGTAGTAGTAGTAGTAGTAGTAGTAGTAGTAGTAGTAGTAGTAGTAGTAGTAGTAGTAGTAGTAGTAGTAGTAGTAGTAGTAGTAGTAGTAGTAGTAGTAGTAGTAGTAGTAGTAGTAGTAGTAGTAGTAGTAGTAGTAGTAGTAGTAGTAGTAGTAGTAGTAGTAGTAGTAGTAGTAGTAGTAGTAGTAGTAGTAGTAGTAGTAGTAGTAGTAGTAGTAGTAGTAGTAGTAGTAGTAGTAGTAGTAGTAGTAGTAGTAGTAGTAGTAGTAGTAGTAGTAGTAGTAGTAGTAGTAGTAGTAGTAGTAGTAGTAGTAGTAGTAGTAGTAGTAGTAGTAGTAGTAGTAGCAGCAGCAGCAGCAGCAGCAGCAGCAGCAGCAGCACTACTGCTACTACTACTACTACTACTAATAACAACAAAAAATATTTTACTTTATTTCAGTTTTTAAACTACTCTTATCTTGACCCATGTATTTTACACTTTTCTGACTCTCCTACCCATCCCACAGGATGGGATAGTAGCAGTCAGCTGCATGGTACTTACTTACTGGCTGGGGATAAACCACAACAACAGCATATCAAATTTCTTCCTTACACCTTTCTGCAGATCAAATAAACAGTCTCACTGACAATATATAGATTATCTCAACCTGTGTGATAATCTAATAAAACACACTCTTTGGAAGTTGTAAATTAAAAACAGAATTTCTCCCTCCTCTCTACAAAAAGTGCTTGTCTAGGCTAAGAGAAAAGTGTATAGCATTTATGCTACAAAGAGTAACTGATACAAGTAAAATACTGAAATCCAGCTTTTTTTCTCCTCAACAAAAATTTCATAACAGTTCTTCTGAATCTAGAATAAACCTCCAATGTTTCAGTGAAAAAGAGGAGAGTTAAATAAATATTAAGTGGATAACATGAGTTAAGGAGATCAGAAAAAATAGTAAACATCTCCTTATGTCAATCATTCCATGCTGACCTGTTCATTTTCAGACCTTCTTCTAACATGGATTAAAGACTGAGCAAGCAAGGCAACTCTTTTAAGCATGGTGAGTTGTCTGGTGAGGACAACAGGAAGCATGCTTTTTCCCGCTTGTGTTCACAACCCTTGTTAATCTCAGCACTTTGAAGTGCATAGATTACTAATTAATCCTAAGGAGGTGTTTCTCTTTTTGCTTTAAACTAACATTGACTGGAGCTTCAGTGAAGGGATAAAGTATCTGTTATCAAACATATGTATCTGGTGAAGAATGTGCTGGAAAGTGGGAAAGAATATAATTCTAATGTATTCATGTCATGATAGTGAGGGAAAACATTCTGGATAGGAAAAAAAAAACACTTATTTTCTGAGTACCTGTTTCAGGGTTTGGTTGGTTTTTTTTTTCATTTATACGTTTAATAGATTTATTTGGAGATATTTTATCACGCATTAAAAGTCATTTGACTTGCTGCTCATACTGCAAGGCTTTCCAGAGGAATCTAACTTTCCGCATGCTTTGCACCAGGTGATGAGCATAGGCATCAAATAACACAGGGATATAGAGACTGAGGTTTTTAACTGAATTCAGTAGGAACCTACTGGCTGGGCTGCAGAGTAGATATAAAGAATACTTTGCCCCAAAATGGAATGTTTTAGAGATTTTGAACTGCTAAAATAAAACACTTGTTTTTCCCATTCCCCCAAAAAAGGTAGATCTAATGAAGCATTTTCTGTTCTCTTCCTTTGTCACAGCATCACTGAACATGCTGATAATATTTCCTATCTCTCTGCTGGTGGAAGAACCCTGACACAGGTTAAAGCACCAATTTCTCCACCAGTATGAGAACTGCTATTATTTCGGAAGAGTGTGAAAGAAAGCACAGAAGGCTCGGATCTATCATACAGCTCATTTGATCTAAACATGAGGCAACTAACGGAACAGGAAATAGACTGGCCCTGGTGTCTCCTGAAGTACAGAGCATCATATTTTGAAATTGAAAATCTCTCTCCTACTGTCACAGTCTGCTTGCAAATCAACTGCAGACACTACAACATGCTTGCAACAGTTCATTTAACTCTTAACAGTCTTGTACTTGGCAGTTTCCTACTCTCCAGGGATTAGTCAGACATGGATTTCTGCTCTCCTTGCCACTGTCATGCTTCTGTAGTCACTGCTTCTATACTAAGTTGAAACTAGAATATATGTCTTTCAAAACCTGATGTCCAGGTTTGAACACAGCTCATCGAGTCCTTTCAAAGAAGCTCTTGCATGGAGTTCTGAATGCTCCTTTTTTCAATGAGGATGGAAAGACAGGAAACTTCTGGTCCAGTGATTATCTCTATTGATTTAGATTTCACCTTGAAGTTGTGGATAGTGGAAGAAGACAACTTCAACCGACAAAGGCACCTGCAAAATCAAGATTTGTTCAAGAACCTTATAACTGTGCTCCTGACAAAGAGCAGAGATATGACATAAGTCAATCAGAACTACTGATTGCAAATATTAATTCCGAGCCATTGCAGTCTCATTTCTTTCCAGGTTAACAACATTGATGCCTCTCTTTTCCTTTCTAAACTAGGTGCTCTCTTGGAACTATCTTGCTCGTGGGCATTTTAAAAAGAAGTGAGGAAAAAGATATGATTGATTAATCAGCAAATGCTTGTGTTTTCCAATTGCTTCTCATTTTGATGGAGATCTCCAAATATCGCACTAAGGGACTATACTAGACTGAGAAGATTGTCTGGAGGAGTCTAGTCAAACCTCCTCAAGTATTTAACTTTTCCAGTGAACCAAGCAGATGAGCTCTCTAAAGAGGAGTGGTCAACTCTGCACAGCAGAGCATTTCATCACAAAAGCTTCTGCGGCAAGAGGCGGTACTGTACTCGGCCAGGGGTAAAGGTGTATTTGCGGCAATACTGCTGCATAAATAACTCTGTGACCCAGAGCTGCCTCATCACCCTGGGCAGTGCCAATGGGAAAGCCACATCATTTTCTTCAGGGCTGCAAATCTTCATCTATTCATGCATTTACCAAATACAGACTGTAACAAGCCTTGGATTTCTCTGGGGTTAGGCAGTGGCCCAGCAGTCACAGGGCTCTTGATTGCTTTTCAGGTGTCTTAGTTTGAAGCCTGGTAGCATAAGCCTATAATATGCACAAGCCTATGTCGGATCGTATCAAAGGGGCTAATAACCTGCTGCTGGGCAAAATCAATAAAATCCATCTCCTTCCTCTCCAAAACACTGAGTAATTTAAGAGATGCCAGTGGGAGGAACTAATGAATTCTTAATTTCAGGTTGTTGCTATAGCAATACACTCAACATTTATGCCAATGAGTTGAAAGGGAACCAGTTTTTTATTCCCTGTACATTGGCCAACTATCACACAGAAGTAGCTCATCCATTGGAGTGTAAACAAAATAATCTTGTTTGCTACCTGAAGAGCTAAGATCACTTTATAAAAAGCTGAAGTAGCTAATATGTTTGTAGGTGTTCTTTTGTATAAAACAGCTGGAAGCAGTGCATTATGAATATTGACAACAAATAATTTGTTTGTACTTCAGTTAAGTAAATTGCATGCCAAAGAATGAAGGACAGTAGGTGCTAGTAGTGTGAAACTTCCAAGTATACATGCACAAAGATTCTACAAACCTGACTGACTTCAGTTCAGTAGACCTTTGTTTTATCTTTACTGAGTTATCACTATTGATAAGTTCCTTTGTTACTGGTGCCACAGCTGAAAAACCACTTGCAGTTCTGTGCAGTTGGAAATTATCATTAATGGAAATGACGTTATTCCCTTTAGACTTCTCATCTTTCTGAGCAACATGTAAACACAGTAATTACACCTATAACAGAGTGCAGTACTGGTGCAACAGAGCAGACTTGCTTCCAATTACTATTTATCTGGAGAAATATTTCACTGTGACTTGAATTTTATTATGAAACTTGGCCAAAAAGTCAGTGGCAGAATTTGAAACAGTGAAAATTATTTGGAAGCTATTAAAATGGAATAAGGTGGAAAAAGACAATTTTTATTAGATATTCAAAATAAAGTAGCATATGAGTCTCTCCCCTGAATAAAATAAAATTTCTCAGCATGTTTCTTTTAGAATGTACACTGGAGCACTGTTACAGCTCTATTGTGAAAAGAAGCTTAAATGAAAGTAGTTATTTTTACTGTACACCAGTAGATGATACATCACAAACCCTGCTTCGAGATGTTTGCACAGAAGTTCACTTCAAACACATTCCAAGACACAGGTCTAAATACGAGAGTATCCAGTGGCTCTCACTGGAGAGCAGCTCTGGACGTGCTCACAGGGACTTTGGTACTTGGGGGACACACCCACCCAGCTGGCTTTGAGTGGGTGCCCTGGGTTAGGCATCATTTGAGAAGCCACCTTCTGGCAGGGGAGGAGAAGGCATGCATACATCTTGGCATGGATGTGCGAACACATCTTCATCTCTAGTGTACCATCAACTGCTCACCAACTTTCCTCATCCGAGGGAATATTGCTCTGCATAGGATGAGCTCATTGTTCCCCTAAACTAGACTAGTCAGGAAGAACCAAATCACCAGGTATTTCCCATTTGAAACAATTTCTCTGTTTTTTGCTTCATTAAGACAGGCTCACACAAATAGCTCTGCTAGAAGGCGTGTGTCAGAGTTAAGTGCAAGCCATGGAGCACAGGCCAACTGTGACAGAAGATGCCAACAACGGCAGGACCATACCTTCCTCTCTCCTCTCCCATGAGGCACAGCCCCACCATGCCCCAGTAAGCCAAGGTTAAGGAGGCCTGGCACCACAGCTGGGGCCTGGGGTTGGTTGCAGTCCAGCAATTGCCAGGTGAAGCTCCAGCCATGAGTTCTCAAGACAGAAAACAGAGAGGGCAAGACAAAGTTGGGGTCAGCAATGCAAAGGCAGGGCACAGGCACTCCTGCAAGAAAGCTTGGGTAAGAGAGGTTGACAGGCAGCAGAGATAGTAAGAACTGTCCATGGTCAAATCTGAGGTCTTGAAGTAATCTGACCTTCCTTCCCAAACAGATATAGCCTGAGGGAGACGCATCTTTTTTCTTGTTAGACCAGCGCAATAAATAAGCAGAAGGCAGAAGAATCCTGCTGTGCAGTAGGATCCAATACAGAATGTATTTGATTTACCCAACTATGCTCCTTCCGTGTACATTTTCTCCCAGACTGCACTTTTAAGAAGCAAAGTGAGAAACTTGTGGATTAACTCTAATCAGCAATAAGCACCACAGCCTCTCTCTCGCTCACTCAAACACTCCCCACTACACTCATGGTGGGGAGTAGCATAGGAAAGAAAACGGAAAATTGTGTGTCAAGATAATAGTGCTTTAAAATAAAATACTACTATTAATACTGTTACAAATTATAGTAATAATTTTAATGAAAAGGAGAGAGAAATAAAGCTCAAGAAAAAACAAGATTCACAACACAATTGTTCACCACCTGCTGACTGATACCCAGCCTGCCCCTGAGCATCAATCAGTCCCTCAGTTTATATACTATGCAGGGCATTCTGTGGTATGGAATAGCCCTTTGGCCAGCTGGGGTCAGCTGTCCTGGCCATGCTCCCTCCTAGCTTCTTGTGCAGCTCCTCACTGCCACATCATGAGAAACTGAAAATCCTTGCTTAGGGTAAGCTCTACTAAGCAACAGCCAAAACATCAGTATGTTATCAACTGCTGTCATCTAAGCCCAAACTACAGCACTGTACCAGCTACTAAGAGAAAAATTAGCTCTACCCCAGTTGAATCCAGGACAGAAACTTTCATTGTTCCCTATAATAGTGAGAAGTGAAGGGTTTAACTTCTACCATGATTGGCCATGTAGAGAAGCATTTTAACATATGGAAAACAGTTCTCAAAGTGAGAAGGGTTTCAAAGATTAATAGCCAAATTTTGTTGATCACCTGTTCCACTAGGCAGACTCCTGATTTCCCATTTAAGAACACATTATCTTCTGCTTTATCACAGATTTCTTCCCACACAGTGAATCTCATCAGCTCATAGAACCAATATGTTCCTCATCAAGTCTGTTCATTTTAATGATTTTTAATAGGCTTTGCTTCTTTGCCCAAGTCTAATCCCCAGTGCCTCTTCAGCAAGCTGTATCAAGGTAAAAAGGAGTTTCCCTTTCAAATTAATTCAGTTAGCACAAACTCCTGAAATCTGGAAGTACCAAATCAATTTGGACTCTTTACAATCTTTGCAGTATTAGATATGGTGTGCAGTTCGTCAGCAGTGCTCAGACAAGCACTTCCATGACTCTGCATGCGGAATGTAATATTTCTGAAAGTACAGATCAGCTTCTGTCCTGGTACACTGCCATCCATATAAGCAACTGGAAAAGAAGATAATATGAGACTGTAAAGGACTATTCTGTTTCACTTGATGAATTCTTCTGCTGCACTATGACTCGTTACAACATGCTCTCAGACTGTGCCATTTATGTGAAACCCACATCCTGCTCCTGTTTTAGGAATTCATTGTTAGTCTTGCTCTTGCTTCATTTGCTGTAATGATACATTTCTACCCACTTGTGTTTTTCTTCTATTGAAAGAGAACTATTGAACTTTATATGACCTAATTCATAAGCACTGTTATTCTTCACATAGCAGTGTAGAGACATAGGCTAACTTAAGTGGATACGATGTTATACAGAAAAATACTGAAAATCATCCAGTCTTCTGTACTACTAGGAGAGTTATTATCACTAAATTTTCTTCATTTTCAATCTTCTGCCTCTGCACTGGCACCATGGAGTGAAGGAGTCCTCTAAGGCTCTAATTCCATTTCACTGGCCTAACTGAAATCCTGTCTCATAATTCTCCTTGGAATCAATGGTCCATCCATACATAAGTGGGGATGAAGCTGTTGTCTTGTCTCAGTTCTCTTGAGTAATCTCTTCCAAAGTGTGTATTTGTTATCTTAGTCTCTACATATGAACTTTCAACTACTTTTTCTTTATTCAGATGGTATTTTGCACAGAGAGGCAAGAAGACGTAGATAGTAGCAAAAGAAAAAAGTCTTGATAAAAAGAAGCAAAATAATAGCATCTCTACCTAACAGCCTTCAGCTGTTGTCAGTATCAAATAACTCCTATCTCCAAAGTATGAGATTTGGTAGAAAAATCTAGCTGTTTGAGTCACATTTTTTAAATATGAATTAATAATCTCAATGCCGTAGTCACTGTTAGCTGCAACTCTTGACTGAATGTGAAGGAAGATTAATCATGCTCTGTATAGCCAGCTCAAACAGCTCAACACCGAATCTGTCGAGCAAAAGCATTTGATTAATACTCAAGAGGCTTCAGGTGGGTGAAAAAAAACCAGTACAACAACAACAACAAAGCAAAAATGTAAACATTTTGTGTTAGCAACTCCCTCTCTGGTTTCAGCATTCAGAGGGATCAGGCTACTCATGGTGTCAATGAGTGCTTATTTGAATATTTTTCTCCTGTGGGGTAACTAGTTCTGTAAATATGGCTCTGTTAAGAGAGTAGAGATGCATGGTGAACTATGACCCAGAAAACAGCTTCTACACTTTTCTGGTAGAAGGACCCTTAACCCCTCAGTGCAGTTAAACAGAAAACATGAATCTTACCAACACTTGTGTCACCCATGGTCTTGAGTGGAATTCTGCTCAGCACAAACCTTAGGCATAATGCTAAACAAGAACTATAGATAGAAAATCATCCCATATTCACACTTCAAGGGTTCAAACTCTTCTCCCTTTCCTTTTCCAGACTTACAGTAATCTGCGCATTGCTCATTTAATCTTTGGTTAGATAGAAATTGAAAAGACAAAAAAGAGAGGGGGAGCAGATATGCTTATATATTTTGTTAATTTTACATTGCAGTGGGATGCATGGCAAGGTTTTGATAGTGAGGGGATGGTGAGGCTACAGGGGTGGGTTCTGTGAGGAGCTGCCAGAAGCTTTCCCTCTTTCTGATAGAGCCAATGCCTGCTGGCTCCAAGAAAGAGCCACTTGGCCAAGGCCAAGCCCTGACCATGGTTATGCCTTGGGACAATATATTCAAGAAGGAGAAAAATAACACACAGTAGCTGCAGCCAGAGAAAAGAGTGAGAATATGTGACAGGAACAGCTCTGAGACACCCAGATGAATGTGGAAGGAGAGGAAGGAAGGGGTACTGCTGGTGCCAGAGCTGAGATTCCCCTGCAGCCCGTGCTACAGACCATGGTGAGGCAGCTGTGCCCCTGCAGCCCACGAAGACCCATGAGGGCTCAGATATCCGGTGCAGCCCAGGCAGGACCCCATCTTGGAGCAGGGAAATACTGTGAGGGAATCTCCCCTTGAGGAGGAAGGAGCAGCAGAGACAACATGTGATGAGCTAACCAGAGCCCCCATTCCCTGTACTCCTCTGCCACTGAGGAGGAGACACAGAAAATTCTGAATGCAGTTGAGTTCAGGAAGAAAGAAAAAGTTTGGAGAGGAGTGTTTTAAGATTTAATTTCTCACTATCCTACACTGGTAGGATTAACTTATTGGTAATAAGTTAAATTAATTTTCCTGAAGCTGAGTCCATTTTGTGGCTGATGGTAATTGGTTTTCTCTCTCTGTCCTTATTTCAACCACTTCACAGGAGGATACAGGAATAGAAGGCATCAAAATGGAGCCCAACCTAAAATCAACATAATCATGTAGTTAGTGACCTTACAGAATGGCAAAGTATTAAAGACATTTATTTCAGTGGTCTATCTCTAGGTTAAAAAAAGCTGAACATCCTGTACTGAGAATGCTTTAACTAATCTAGTTACTTTCGTTTACACTTGTATTATTTAAACAGGAGTCACTCAAATTAAATAGCTGCCTTGTGCAAATTTTGATCAAAAGAGCTCTAATTACATATCTCAGTGAATTCCTCAGTCTCCTCACTTCTGTTTCATACCTTCCCTGTCACCTTCTGAGCACAGATGCCACTGTTACTCCATGTAGCTGAAACTCCTGCCAAACCTATCTCTTGTCCTTGAACTGCTATCTCAGTCATTGTTCACACAGCTCCTTAGAGTTCCTTTCTTGTTATCCATACCGAATTTCTTCTGAATCTATTCAGTTTATTATGAGTTACATTAAGCTCAGTGCAAATTATGTAACCCAAAGCCCTATTAAGAGAAAGATGACCAGCAAGCTTAGGAAAGCTTTTATCCCCACTCTGCTCAGCTGGTGAGACTGCCCTGGCAGACTGCAAACCAGTCATGTGAATCCCTCCTCAAAAGGGATATGGAGAAATAGGAAAAGGTCCTGCAGGGAACAAGAATGCTGGACAGAGGCTGTGGGCAGGCGCCCTGTAGGGACAGGTGGAGAGAGCTGAATTGGTTAAATTTGTTGAGGGGGAACTAAGGGACATATGTCCTATTTATAGAGCCAAACCAGAATTATGGGTCCAAATGCCTCCTGGCAGCACCAAATGATTCATCAGAAAGCACCAGTCACAAACTGTTACTTCACAGGCTCAGATTTGAAAAACCTTTTCACTGACAGGGTAGTGCAGCACAAAAAGAGGTTATGCAGAGAGTGTGGCATCTCCTTTGTTCAAGCTTTGGAACACCTGGCTAGACATAGCCACAGCTGACCCAGACTCCGCAACAGTCCTGGCTTTGAGCAGGAGGTTGATCTAGATGACTCCCAGTACTCAGTTTGTAACCTGAGATTTGGTTAAGCTATGCCAGCATCAGGCACCAGCTAGAAAGTTAATTTTCAATTCGTTGGGAGCAGATAATGCTGTGAGCCACAAGGACCCCTAACTCAAACTTAGTGATAGACTCAGAATGAATGGAACAAAACGTCAGAACAGTGACAATAATTAAGGTAGAAAGATATTCTGAGTTACCAAACATCTCAAAATCTCATCAGCTATTCATTCTTATGTTTATTATAGGTAGGGAGAGAAATGTACTTTTTTATTTTTTTCTTTCATTATTCCTTATTTCAGTTCTTCTAAGCTTTGGCTTGTTATTCATTTGTCTTTGCCTAGGTTTGTTCCTCTCGATGGAGCTATAAGGGTGATTAAGTTATTCTTTGTAATTATTTAAGCTCTGTCTTGTTTTCAGACCAGACAAGCAAACATGTTGAAATAAAAGATATAGACAGGAGAAAAAAAAAATCTTTTTTTTAATTAGGATGCGTGATTAGATTTACTTGCGAACATAGACCAGTCTCTGCTAGCAGAGGCTGACACTACATACACTCTGAATTAATTGATGGAAATTAAGCTTTACAATCTGTCCTTTCCCATAAATTCTTCGGCTTTTTGTTAGATTTCAACCCTGACATACATATAGTTGTCACTTTCGTCTCACTGATAACAAACACAGTGAATCAAAAATTGACTTATTTTGCAACTTCCAAACAACAAGACTGTATTGGAAAAGGCTTTTTAAGAGTAAATAGTTTCCAAGCAGTAAGGGTCATTTTCAAACCCCTTGACTAAATGCTCAGATAATGGATAATATGAGATGTTAGCAGTGGTAAGGTTTACCAGCTAAGATAGCCATGCTAAAGAAAATATACTCAGCAGCTCCCAAAGATAAGTGAGTATTTAGTAAATACTGTAAATAACACATGAGACAAATCAGCACTGAATTATTCAGCAACATCTTTATGGAACAGTAATTCAAATGTGTTTTGACTATTTTCAAAGTTCCATTGGACTGGAGGTGGAGTCATCTCAAAGCACATAGAAGCCTAACTGTTACTGTATTTTTGAAGAAAATATGCCAAGCGTACTTCTGCACCTTTAGCAATATAATACCCACTTAATTGTAAAGTTAAACTTAATTTATCTCAAGTATGAGGTCCTCAGTACATTAAGACACTACTGAAATATATATATATATGTTGGAGTGTGTAAAACAGAAGCATCTCTGAGTCCCTCAGAGAGACATCAGAATTCAGAATTGAATTAAAACCTTTAGAGAAATTAATGTATATTAAGCCACATAGATATGAAATCGAAGTATAAATCTAAGTTTTAAGTAAGAATATGCTTTAAGTGCCTTAAGAGAGTAAAAAGCCCTAGAAACTAGTGCAAAATTTAGGTCTTGTTGAACGTTCAAGAACTTAGCCCCAGACATAATGAAAACATAGTAAGAATATTGTCTGCATTCTTTAGATAGAACAGATAGAATTATTTGTGTGAATAGATAGGTTATATGTGCAAGTTATGTGTAAGAATTAACACTACTTTCGTACTATAAAACTAGAATTCTAATAGGTTTACAAGGAATGTTTTAGGTTTGTGTTTTTAGCTCATTGGATGATTTATGAATAAAAACCCCATCTATTGGGGTGGAAAAGGCATCCTCCACGATCATCATCATCATCATCATCATCACTACCACCACACATGGAAGAAGAAGAAGAGACAGCAGAAGAAGAACAAGAAGCGAAGAACAAAAGAACAGAGAGCTACTGCAGCTGCTTCTGCTCAGGACTCTATGCCAGAAAGCTTTAACACGGACTGTAATATTGTGCACTATTTGCCTTTGAGACTGATGTGCTTCTGCAATAAACAACTTTACAGCAACCAACAACTGCTCTTGTCTCTTTGAAGACCTAAACCCATTAATAGCTCAGCATATATATATATATAATTTTTCTAAAAAAGAAAATTTAATATATATAAATATATGAAATTTTCCAAGATCAAAGCTGACTGAAACCATGACGAGACAGAATCAAATGACAAAATCACCTCTTACTCCTCTCTTGCACATATGTTGTCCTCCCACGCCTGCCGAGAACACCTCACCAATTAAATTGTCATTTAATGTTGTTTTTTTGCTGTAATTTGGCCTTTCACTTTTCTGCTAGAGTGGTTTTTCCTGTTTGGCCCAAATGTGAGCCTTTTGTCTGAGATCCATTTTACAGAATGAGCTCAATTCTATAGACAGCTGCTTGATTATTGCCCTCATGACTGGGGCTAATCATGGAGCGATTATTGGTCTGGATTTACCATCTTGCAAAGAGCTTTATAGAGGAAGGAGATCAGCATTGTAACCATTATTTTCAGCTATATTGAGAGAGGTTCCCTTTCCCTAGCTGCATTTTCCCTCTCAAATATGCTTCCATGGTAACATATACAGAGCTGCTACAACAGTGAAGTTAATCTCAGAAGTTTGGTTTTCCCAGTTGCTAATATTCTGCACCAAATCTTAATTGAAATCCTAGTAGCACATATTAGAAATAATATCTGGCAATCTTCATGTTACTTTTGCTTCCTGATCTATTTCCAATTATCTTCTATTTCAGGTAGTATTTAAAAAACACTGCTATACAAAAGACTAGTATTAAAAACAACAACAACAACAACAAAAGATTTATATTTTTATTTTTATTTTTATTTTTATTTTTATTTTTATTTTTATTTTTATTTTTATTTTTATTTTTATTTTTATTTTTATTTTTATTT
>VWZS01003373.1:758644-993370 GCA_013397075.1 Rhabdornis inornatus | reverse complement strand
ATTTTTATATTTATTTTTATTTTTATTTCTTATAAATCTAAAGGTAAATACTCTCAGGGAAATTAGGATAATTCATACTCTATAGCTGATGCACCACAAAAATTTAATAAGTATTCTAGGGGAGGGTTGAGTAGGTGGATAATATATTGTATAAATAAGGTCTTGGTATCATTGGTGCTGGGCACAAGTTCTAAAGCACCTTCTGATAACACTTGTGGAAAATGTCATTCAACATATGCGTTCACATCAGGGCTGTTCCTTTTTAGTGGGAGGCCAGCCACAAACTCTTTGTTGAATAGATTTGATAATAAATGAGCTATATGATTTTACTATTGAGAATAGAATTTTCTGTGTGGTATGTCCTTGAGTACTCATCAGTATTGATACAGAACATCCAGAAATAACTGGCTAGAATAATATGCAGTGAAAGTAATGTACATCTTTTATCCCTGTCAGTGCAAAATCTAATTTGTTACTCTACACATTTTATTTACTTAATAGGACTTGAAGGTGAAGTCTATGAACAATGGCAACTGTCTTCCATCTAAGGAACTATGCTTCTGGTACTGCGATGAACACTTGTATTATGCAAAATATGTTTTGGGTTAACTCAAAATTTTCTTAATTCTAGATAATCTCAGGTTAGCATTAATATAGCTGGATCACTTTAGTCAGAATACTGGGAACATACTGTTAGTGAATATTCACAAAAATACTTATAATCGAAGAAACTCCCAAACACCTTATATGAACTCTGCTGCAGAATGAGAATCTTCAGAGGGGCATTTAGTAGCCTCTTTAATCAAAGTAACTTTTTCCTTTTTGTCTTACCGTAGATGGAGTCCAAAACAAACATCAAATAGGAACTGTGTTCAACAGATTTTTTTTTCACTGTAGCTCTCTTTTTCATATTCTAAACAAGAGCCACACCAAGCCTGTGGTCCCACTGCAGGTAGGATATGATCAGTTTATGTAAGAATTATAAATACAGATTAATTGGAATTGGATGAATAATCTGATTTTTGTTAGTCTCAATTTAAAATTGCCTCGTGTTTAATAAATCTTGTCCCTTCCTAATATATAAGTATGAAAGAGAAAGCTGCTTGTCTGTTTTGGTAGAAAAAGACTACCTTCCAAACATGAACAGCTGCTATTTTGTTCCAGTCTGAAAAGCTGAGCTTTGGGCTGTATGAACATTTTCCATTACGTCAGCATGGCATTAACCTGCAAATAATGTCATAGCTAAGGGTTACATTTACAAACAGATGAGACATACACATAAATGACCACTTCTGTTTGCAGCCAAGCTGTGTGTCAATCAGGCAGTTGCATGTGTAGCAGGGCAAGTGAGCAAATGATAGAAAATTCCCAGCACATTTTCCCTCCCCAGGGAGAAATTCTGAATGAAACACTGGATATACTAACAGATGAAAATTGCTAATGTTTTATCATGTCCATCTTTCTATTGGCAGTGAATGGAATCAGCTGTGAATTAAGTCATTGCCATTCATACTGCTGCTTGTGTGCTTTGTTCTCTGCCAACACCTTAGGGGAGTCAGACTCTCTGCTTCGTGGCTACGGAAGTGGAACTGTGGAGCTCTTTGAGAGTTTTGCTTAGAGTAAAATACTGACAAATTCAGCCTAAAGTCATTCTTCACCATTATGTTTGCTACTAAGATGCTTTGTAATCAGTTTAAACTGGTGTGACTGCCTTCTGAACGATACAGAAATGTATTAAAAATACATTTTATTGAGTGAAAACAGTGAAATTTATCATAATGAAGGCTAAGATTTACAGTAACATGTAGGGTCAGTTGAGTTTTAGATGGTAAAAGAGCAATATTAAAAAGAAAATATTATTCCTGACCTAGCATATAGAAACTAATGAGGTTTTTTACTGAGCTAACTTCAGTTTAAAACTGTTAGGAATGGATGTATGCAATCCTTTAAAATCAATATAGTAGCTTATTCCTTCATCTTTAAAATCCAATTGAAAAAGGACAGAAGGTAGGTAAGAAGATTGTGAAAGACTTCAGGATGGTTGACAGAAACAGTTGTATTTTTAAAAAGTCTGTTATATCCAATCAAGTAAAGATCAAATGATGGTAATAAAGGATATGGGACATTGCTTTTCCAAAATTCCAGTAAATGGGACCTGTGTTTTTATCAGCAAGTGATCTTGCTCTTGATTTTCATGTTTCAGCAACACGGAAAAAAGGCTGTAGAATAACTACACGTTAGCTGTACACACAATACTAACTTTTTCTGTGAACAGTAGTAACTATATAATCTTAACTGAGGCTATACAGCCAATAGTTTTTCTACATAAAGCCTTACAAACTACAGGTAAATGCTGAAGTCTGATTATTCAAAGAATCAATCTCCTCACCATATATTCCTTCAATTCACCATATACTGCCTTCTTGATAGCCTGAGATCAAGCTTTAAAATTACAAAGGCAACTAATTTCAAACATATTTAATGGCTGAGCAGAAAAAAAAATGTCTCTTGGTACATGATACTATTAGTGGATTTTCACAATCTTTGGTAGAAGCAATTGAATTTCCCAGTACAATTTAGAATTATTATAACTGTATCAAACAATAACTATCTAAAAATGAACAAATATGCATCACACACATGCTCTTTTCATTTTTACAGCTTTGATTAATTCTAGTCCCTGTCCTTCCATTTTATTCACATAAAATAGTATGCTTATGATAAAAAAGGATATATCCATTTACTGTAGGTAAATCTGTGTCAACTGTATAAAACTGTATAATAAATGAAAGCAAAATTATCCCTGTAAAGTCATTATGAATTCCAGTAAGGACAAAAGTATGTTTTACATATATATAATACATTTAATTTTTCCCCTTTTGCTTTCTTCTTTCCTCCTTCTCAACCTTTGCTCTAGCAACAAAGCTAAAAAGTACATTTCAGGCCCAAGAGTAGACACCGTAGTTTCCTGAAATATTTGATGTAATATACCAAAGTAGATGAAATAAGAAGAGAAACATGCAATTTAACACATTTCTGACCAGCAAGTCATGTCATGTAAATAAATAGTCATGTCCTCTTTTCCTGCTCAGCCAACTTGGAGTCAGGTGTGTCTGTCTCTCTCTCTGTGTGCATCACAACGACTACCATGCCATACTCCTTTAAGGAACAGCTCCAACAGATCTCTCCAAGGGGCTCTTTTACAAAAAATTTTAGGAGAACTGGGAAAAAGTCCATGAAGTTTACTTACTGGAAGAATACTTGCTGGAACATGAGAGATGGCAATCCATCAGATCCATCAGTTTTGTACTTCTTTGCAATGAGAAGTGATACTTGACTTTCTGATCACTAGGCTTGAAAATTCAGTCTTATTAAGAGAGCCTAAAAACTTTTTGGAGGAACGCAACAAGGAAGATGTTCAATCAGGCATATTTTTCTCATAATGGAACATAAAATTGATAGAATCTCATCTCAGAGTATTTCTCAATATCTCCCTGCAAAATAGTGGCCATTTAACATCCATCCTCTGGTTGTTTTCTTAGTTGAGCTGCCTGATGATTCTAAATACTAGAAGTAAATGGAGGTTTTAGTAGAGTGGTTTTGTTCACAGCCAGTTCAGGACTGAGACAGTTCAAAAGCAGAGCAATTACTTTTCAGCCATTCGGGCATTCTGGAATGCAGGCTCAGAATATCAAAGGGTCAATCATATCTGGAAATTTGAGTCTGAGGGTTTCAGAAGAGCTCCAAAGCTGTAACTTGGGCTGACAGCACTTAATTTAGGAAATGTGATTACTGGGCTTCTTCCTCCACTGCAGTAAAACAGTCTGTTTCGTTCAGCTTGCATCAGCATGCACCAAGCACAGTATTTAATCTCAAGATTATCAAGGATTATTATCTAATATAATAATCCTTTGGCCAATAGTTGAAAAAAAGTTATTTTTCAGTTGTATGCTTGTGTGTGTGTGTTTTCAGTACTGCAATTAATTTGAAAAGGCAACCCATATGTAGAGGCAATGAACAGTCATTGAATCATTGATAAGAAAATACAACAGCAATCAGTTCCCTCATCCTGATTTTAAAATCAGATACACATAACTCTGGGTATCAGATTTCTCTTGTGGATCAAACAACTCATGAGTTTCCCACATGGGAACTTAGAGCAGCAGCCCAGATGTGCTGAAGCCAAGATTCTCCCACTCCCAAGCTGGCATGGAAAAGTGTTAGGATGGCATTTTGCCCCTGATTCTGGCTGTTATCTCTCTGAATTATAAGGAGAAAGGACCTTCATTCTCACTCTGAGAAAGCAGGGAACAAGCAGCCAACCATAGCCATCTAAGTGTATTTTCCAGTGGAATGATGAGTTGCGAATCATGGTCCGTGTATTATACAGGCAGGAGAAAGGAAAATATGGTGAGCTAGGACAGCTGATTTGTTTAGGAAGTTTAACAAGACTCCTGTGTGCTGAGAGTGGGAAGTGTCAGAGAAAGGATGTGCTCTTTCCCCCGAAAATCCTTTTCAGTGGGATGCAGTTCAGCACCTTTTCCCATATAGCTATCCCATTGGCCTTTCCTATATGCAGGAATGTACTGGTGAGATGATGGTGTGGTGGGTGCCAGGCCAGGCTTGGCAATCAAGGAGGCCAGTGGCTGGGACAGGACCAGGGCTTGGGGCTCTGAGGCAGCTGCCAAGCATGAAGTGCCTTCCCTGCCTCAGGAAGTCCAGCCAATGGTGCAGTCACCTCTGTCTTGCTGCTGGTCCCTACAGGATGAGTGCCTGCAGGAGTTCCCAGTGTGCTGCTCAGTGAGGAAAAAGAAATGGGGTTGTACTGTGTAATTCATAAAGCCATGCCTTATGTCAAGCTAGAGCTAAAGCATTAAACAACTGCTCGAAGGGACTGAGACAAAGGAAAAACAGTTTTCTACTTAACTAAGAACCTAAATAAAGCACACTTGAAAAAGCTGTTTTGCAGGTGTCACTAAGCATTGCAGTTCGCAGTGTGTCAACCAGATCTGCACTCACCACCCTGTATCAGGCACAAGGCAAGGGTGCACTTCCAGAATGATGTCAGATGGAGGCAAATGGGCCCTCATCCTGCAGTGGATGTCCTGCCATCTCCTGGGATGTGCTGTAGCAGTGGGCAGAAGCACCAGCTGGAAACACCAGGGTGCCTCAGCTATGAACTCATAATGCTCGAGTAGGGCTGTTTTATGTTGAGATGCACTGTAAAACACAGAGCTTGTATTCCTTTCAATACAAAGCTTGTTAATTTTAGCTGCCACAAAAAAAACCAAAGAAAACCGCCCCAAAAGCCCCAAAAAAGCCACAACAAAAAGGCACAAACTGCCCCAAAAAAAGGTAACAAAAAACCAGACAAGCCAAAACAAAACTGACCAAAACTTTTAAACATTAAAACAACAAAAACCTCATACCAAAACAAAACTAAACTAAAAAAGAAACAAACGTAAGCCCACAAAAACCACACCCCAGAATATACATATAAAACACAGCCCCCGGCTCCACAGTATCTCTGTATCTTTCTGTTTGCTTAGATAACTGATAATTTTAAGGTAGACAATGTAGGAAACGTATGCACTTCAGCTTCTAACCTTGTTGACCAGCTTGGTGGCACAAAATCCACTTGAGATTTGTGTAGCCTGCGCTAAGCCTCAGCAACGACTCAGCAAGAGACTTGTGTGAAGGATGTCAAAATTCCAGTGGTACCTTTGGGGTAGGAAGAACACACAAAGTCTCACAACAAGATTAACATTTCATAGATTTAGTCGCAGCTTCTGGGTGGCAGTTCAGAAGCACTTATCAATTCAGCTGCTGATGTATTCACTTTTATCTCTCCTCCTGCTTCTTGGCCTTTGTGATAAGGAGTAAATCACCCATGGCACTGCATGACTATTGACACCTCACTGCCATTGAACCTGAAATAATTAGCTTTTGTGAACTGACCTATGTTGCCATGTGAACAGCTATACAGATTCTAAGTATACTGCAGCCAGAGAATTTAGCTGGTAGAATTAAACTCCAGCAAATGTTGGTCTCAGTGAGAGTTCACCACCATCACCAGAGTTTGTCAGTATCACCCAGATAAACTTTGACTGCCAGAAATAAAAGAAGTAGTTGGAATCACCCATGCTGCTGTGCAATGAAGATACACAGTAACAAAGCTTTTGTAAGAAAGGCAGCTTTTTTTCCTAGACCTTCATGTTTACTGAACAGTCATGACGATGCACACAAGAAATAACTCTTTTTGCAGAGACTGAAAGGTGAACTATAGGTGGGATCTCCACTTCTCTGTTTAGACTAATCTATAATGTGAATTTCTAAGGTTCACTTAGAACATGTATTCAAGGTAAATATGTAGAACTAGCTTGGAGAACCAACACCATTTTTTGCCTTCGAACTTACCAGACTTTAAAGTTAAGTCCATCTTACTTACATATAATTTCTTTCCCCTGCAACACAGCCTCCCTGATTTTATACTTTGCCAGACACAGCTGCACTTCCAGAACTGCTCTGTGACAATTGATTTTCATTTTTGTTCATTGTGGGAGAAGTTTTGTGCTTGCCTGATAAGTCAAAATCTTCTTTATAAGCTTGAAGAATTACCAAGAACTCCTTATCTATTCTGAGACTAATGGTTTACTTGGTATCTCAGCTGAGCACGTTTAAGCCACAGCTAGGCATTTTTTTTAAATCTATTCGATAAATGGCTAGCCCGAATTTTGTAGATGTTTAAAGAAAATTCTCATAGTTTTGCTTTCAGAGCAGTGTTTGAAGTTCGAGTATAAAGTGTTTTCCTCACCCCACGTCACTTTTCATCAAGCTCTACAAATAACAACAGACAGGGAAGAATAATAATGAACATTCTGTTTCCTGAAGATTTGATGCAAAGCTTTTCTTGAACAATGTAAGGTCTTTTGAAATTAGGATAAATTAAAAAAAAAACAAACTAACTAACCACAAATGACAAAAAAAACCAACTGCCTGGCATTTCTAGCTGTGTCAGACAGGTATAAGTTACATTTACTTACATATATAGAAGTTTTAGATCAACAAAGCAACTATGGCCAAGGGCAAGGATGTATGTATAGGCAAGCCAGAGTAAAATCACATCTTTCTGAAGTTACAAAGTAGCTGAAATGTTACCTGTTGGCTATGACTATGTGATTCAGAGGGTCAAAGGACTATGATTTGAAGACTTCAAATTATTTTATTTCAAGTGATTTTCAGCTATCAAACTGTAGCTTTGCTACGTTATATTTTTGTGATCCATATGTCTATGGCTTTGGAAGCTGAGAAGACAGATTGAAGCTAATAATGACAAAGAACACCACAGCTTTCTGGTTTATTAATATCTGTATGTTTGTAATACAGGTTGCCTGGATTAATCTGAGAGGTGTACATCCAGTGAAGTAACTCAGAGTAAGCATTTATACAGTGGATGCTTATGATGGGTTTGGCTGGGATAGAGTTCATTTTCTCCACAGTAGATAGTATGAAGCTGTGTTTTGGATTTGTGCTAAAAACAATGTTGATAATCTAGAGATGTTTTTGTTCTTGCTGAGCAGGGCTGAGTCAGAGTCTCTTTTTCTCCTTTTCTGCTTTTCACCCCACCCCACCAGTAAGGAGACTGAGGGTGCAAAAGGGTTGGAAGAGGACACAGCTGGGACAGCTGGGCCCTAATGATCAAAGGGATATTCTAGACCATATGTCATCATGCTCAAAATATAAAGCTGGGGAAAGAAGATGGAAGGAGGGGATATTTGGAGTTATGGTGTTTGTCTTCCTAAGTCACTGCTACCAGCGATGAATTCCTGCTTTCCTGAACATGGCTGAACATCTGCCTGTCCAAGGGAACAGTTGAATGAATTAATTGTTTTGTTTTGCTTGCATATGAGGCTTTTGCTTTGCCTATTAAACTGTCTTTATCTCAACCTTTATCTCACTGGCTCTCTCCCCCATCCCACTGGTGGGACAGTGAGAAAGCAACTGCATGGTGCTGAGCTCCTGGTTGGGGCTGAACCATAACGCTGTTGACACAAACTCAGCCCATAGCAAAGTCCTGAAAGTCACTGGATCCATTTTTACCATGTGACTGAGCACTTCTATCCTTGGGAAATAGTATTTCATGGAAGCCATAAATCTCCAATACAGTTGAATCTAGTTTGCACTGTACGCCATCGCTCACCATCTTTTGCCAGGTCTTTGGCAGTGTTATTACCCCCACGTGAGCATTTAACCAAAGTGGTAGTTAGTATTAAACTAGAGGGTTTGTCACTTTTCTTATCATGTCCCACATCATTAAAAATCATGTTTGCACTACAATTAACACCTGTTATTAGGTTTGCTAGGTCACTAATATAACTGTTATACATAGTCTTCTCAATATGGGTTATTTTGATACATTAAAACAAACTCTTTTTGAACTGAAGACATAGGAATTCACAATTGTAGGACATTAATTATATAGCATTTACTGATTTTTAGGTCATTATGTATTCACTTATTGTCAGTAAAGTAATTTTGGTAGAGCTTTTTAAAAACTACCTATCACACACATACAAGGATAACACTGTATAGAAAAGTTAAACATGACAACCTGACTTTAATTCTGCTAAAACCAAGAACATGGATTCTTACAGCTGTATGGAAAGTGTATTCAAATGTATGAGCACACAGGTTTAGCTGAATTTGAACCCATTGTGTTAATTTGTGGTTAAGAAATATTGTACTCTATAGCTGAGCTGGGTCTTAACAGTAAAGATAAATCTTAACAGAAGTTATTTCTTGTGGTAAACTGACAGCTCTATATTCAGCTCCACTGGACTTCTGTACAGAGGTGTGACATTTAAAAAATTCTTAAGAGCTTGTTACATTTCACTGAGGCACTCTCAACTGTCAAGAAAGACCTACAAAGATATCTAGATTTTCAGACTAGAGCTGCCAAAAACCTCTCGGCTGGTAGAATTTGCAGCAGCACAATACATCACTATGAAGCCCAATCAATCGATTACTAAGCAACCATTATTGAGAAGTAGGGAGCCTGTTCATTAGGGGAACTGAGTGAGATGCTAACAGAGAGCATTTTACTGCCAGTTTTCAGAGCTGCAAGAGGAATATGCAGAAGGAAAGTGAGCCTTCAGAATCTCGATTCCTCATCATTACAGCTACATTCCAGAAATGCAAAGAAAACAGAGGACCAGTTTCGATGACTTGCCAAAGGCTGCCTTTTACAGTAATCCATACCTCAGATAGTTTAATCATATCATGTGCTTTTCTTCAGATAACAGTTTGATAGAAGTCTAGTCACTAGGCTTTTATACCACTATTTAGCCTTGATTTATCAGAAGCTTCTGCTGTCAAAAATCCCAGACTTTTCAAAAATGTAGAACTATGAGCACACTCAGCACTGCTCTCTTCTAGTGGTGGGAGGTACATGTCCTCCTTTCACAGCCTTACGAAAAATGGACTTGATACCACTTGTGAAGGGTTGTCAGGGTATACGAGAAGCAACTATATTCTGCTTTCATCTCTTCAAAGATTACCTTTTCTGATGCAGTTATAAAACTTCCTCCCTGACTTCAAAGCCCGATTGCAATAGATTTTGACCCTGAACCTTCAGAAGTATGGTAAGGAAAATTAAAGTTTAAGAGAACTTCTTACCAAAGACAGCAACAGTAAAATTCACTTTTAAAATGTCAATAATGGTTCTTAAAGACTTTATTTTGAACTTGTTGATATGGCTTCCTTTCCACCACCTCTCCTCAGAAACCTGAGAATACAAAGGGCAGGATGATGGAATTTACCATGTTTAATGAATGATAGGGTCAATTTTCAGTCATGCTCTTCTCTTCCTGCCTTGGCAGGGAGCGTCAGCAAAAGAATATCTAGATCTAAGTTGTTTGGCAAGGAGACATCAACACAGGACTTTTCTCTTTTCCAAGAAGCTCTAGAAATTCCTAGTGGTTTGGATGTTATGGTGACAACATGAACCAAACTGCAGCATTTGTTTTACTCAACTGACACATACCTCAAGAGTTCAGACAGGAAGTTAGAAACAAAAATTACAATACCCTGTCTCAGTACATTTGAGATACTTGATGAATAGACTTTTGAGGTGAGCCTTTTTCCCTTGCTTGCCACAACATGCCATGTGAACACATTTAGAAAAGACTGCAACAGCATTTTAATATTGAAAATTTTAGTTAACTGATCTGCTAAGTTCTCAGTCCAAATATACTTTAACTTTTCAAGCTCACACAAACCTGCACTTATAGATGATAAATTTTAAGCTCCTTTGTGACATTTTGGCAATCATAATTTCTTGAGGCTACATCTTTCAGTCAATATATGATGAGATTTGCAGAATTTACACTATTGTCACATGACATGTAGCACACATCTCACTAATATTTCAGATTCTCAGTGACAAGCAAGGGATACTGTTAATTCCAAGTGCCAAAGGACGTGTAAAAGAAGGTCTAATATATCCATTATCTCTGTCAATCTGCATTTTAGGTATAATTTATGACTTCTGCTATGTTTTGCCTTTGGTCACAATCTTGGTTTGTATCTGTTTCATGCTGCAGTTTTCTATGCTTTTATGCCAAGCACTATTATGTTTAAATATATCTACAGTTTGTTATTTATTTACACAATCTTGGCAAGATAAGTATTTATTTTTAATTTCAGCAACATATTAAAAACCCTCCTTGTGTCCCTGAAAAAGACTATTTGAAATGTGAGAACTTAGTGAGAACTGAACACTTTCTTTCCCTTTAGTTTTAATGACACTTTTCAGTACATACCCAGAGGTAGCTGTAAAATTAGATTACAAGGGGTTGCAAGTATGTTCAGAGTAATTTGTTTTGCCTGAAATTGGACATGCTTAATGCATTGTAATAACACAATTTCCTTTTCAATGCAGACTGTGTGCAATGTTGAAATACATATATTACATCTGATGATCCCAAAACTGTTCAGCAATTGTCATCGCATTGACAAATCACCACATAGCAGAACATCAAATACAACTGCTTGGGGCCTGTATTTTCCTGCAGAAATAATAAATAGGTTTCAGAGTCATCTACTCAATGAGCCTCAGGTTCTCATTCCTGAGTAGTTTCTTTCAGTAAGAAGTCAGCTCATCCATTGCTGAAGTATATTGTCCTAGAGTTATTACTTCTCCATTAGAAAACAAATCAACTGCATGGCCTGTCTCAGTCTGTTCACACTGAAGTACTATGATGTAGAGTCTTACTTCTGAATAAATAAATTGTACCAAGTAGATTAGAACCTCTTGCTTCAGGCTTCTGACATCTGACTCAGTAATGACAACACAGTTCTTTCTATCAAGGATGATGGGTGAAAAATTATGTTCCATTATGCGTAAATACCACAATCAATTTCTTATTTTCTAGAGATGGCCTCTTTAACCCATGCCATGCCATCATCCTCTCACAAAAAAAAAACAACATTAAAAAAAACAAAAAAAAGAAAAGAAAAGAACAACTTTTCAGCTGCCTTTGAGGATTACTGCTAATTTTGTTTCTCATGAGTCATGAGTATACGTGATTCTCCTGTAAATCAAATGACAGCACAGTTGAGAATTGAAGGATGACCTGTACATTTCAAGGGAATGTGCTGGCTACGAAATGGTGCCACTTCTTCTGCCGAGAGGTTTGAAGCGACACTTGATTAAATTAGCTTTAGGCAAGAGTTCTATTCCCTCCAAAGCAACTAATGATGCTAAGTCCACAATTGAACAGCTGGAAGCAAAACATTACAAAGCCCAGTAATTTTAAAGGGAATGCATATCTTGCAAAATAGATGCCATGTAATTTAATGACCTTGTTTATTGAAGTTAGATATCTAATCTTCTGCATTTTAATGTGTGCTGAAGAACCCATACTCCAGCCCAGCAAAATCACATTCACGTTTGCTGCTCAAAGATCTTCATATTAGGGCAGATCATGCAGCAAAAAGAAAGGGATTATGCGCGGTCTTCACTGCATGGATCAACTGATTTAGGAAGGTTATAATGTTATCAGGGCCCTGGATGGACACAGCGCTACTGTGTTGTCGACAGAAACAGCAAATGCATGAGGTATGCTTTTACTCAATGTGTTCTTATGACTTTTTTTTTGGAAAGTCCATTTCTAGACTTATTTGGCTTGCGGATTCTACTCAAGAGAGTAACAGTCACTCCTCCTTAGTGTACACGGCGACTAACACTTTTCTTTCCTTTAAAATAACAGTTATGCCACCATGTTTTATCAAGAGCGAAAAATGTGAAATAGGTTTCAGTCACAGGTGTCTGTCCTAGCCAAAAGGCATTTTGAGGTTTACTTGTAAGTAATTATTTTTGTAATAAATAATGATGTGTGGAAAGAACTGGATGATAAGTGGCAAGAATCAATTTCTCTCAACAGCATTTCATATATATTTTAGCTACCTTCAGATTTAAACCCTGATTGAACATTTGCAAAGTTAAGATAATGAAAAAATAAACTTTGCAGACATTTTTATTTTACAAGAGAAACAGAAGCAAGGACATGTCAGCATCCCAGAGATATATTTTCTGTTGTAAGAAGAACTCTATTCAGATGGGTTCTGTAGAGAATAAATAATTTTTTCAAATTGGGTGTTTGCCTCTGACATAAGACCTGTCCCCCTCTGTAGGCAATAGTCTGCTCTTAGTGTTTGTTTTATAGTTTTGTCAGAGCTTGAAGCTTGGTTTTGTTCAGTCTTTGAAGAATTGTCTGCAAGAGGTGATATATTTCCCTCCCTGATTCAGATGTCACTATTTAAAATGCATTCTGGTGAACTTTAAATGAGAGCACAACACATTAAACCAGAGGAGGCCCTAGGCATTTATAATATTAACAGCTGGAGAACTAACAAATATTTTTCCAATTAAAACAGCTCTAGCTGATAAAGTGTGAGGCAAAATTCATTTCAGATCTTCAAATACAACAGGCTACTAAACAGTCAATTATCTTTTGAGTCATGTCTTGTTCTCCAAAGTGAATGTGAATACCACTCTATTACTTGAGTATCATACCTAAGAAAGAACAATCCATTTCATACCTAGTAATATTTTTAATGAGGACACTTATAGGCCACTGCTAATGCCACATATATTACATTCCTAAGTTCAGCACACTTACTGCCTGCACCGCTGACACTGAGATTTAAATTCTGTGCCATAACTAAAAAAATGATTATGCAGCAATAGTGAGAGTCATGGTTACAGAGAGTAAAAGTTACATTTCCATTCACTTTAATGAAGCCTCTGGCCGATCCTAGCCTGGCTATTAGGGTCAGTGGCTTCACTGAACTCAGTGACTTTATGCAGAAAGAAAATCTGACCCGATTGTTCGGGAACTAAAAAGCTTTAATAATAGAAAACAGCAAACAGCAAGCTAAACAGTTTGTACTGAACGAACCGGGAAAGATGGTACAGGGTGGCTAATCCCATGCACGAGGACAATGGCAAAAAGCAAGTGTTAGGGCATGGCAGGGGTATTTATAAACTTGGGGGAGGGGAGGAATTAGGGAGGAGTTTGAGGGGGATCCAATAGGGAAGGGTGATTAGCAATATCAAAATTTTTGCAGCAAAAAGGAACCAACGACAACAAGGGAAACAGAGAACTTTCTGGCAATGATCAACATATGGAACTGGAGGATTCTGGGGGTGATTTTTTACTCACCCTTATTGCAAAGGGTTTTACTATGGCCTTAAACCATGATCATCCACATTTTTATTGGAGTTACCTCCAACACTTTCATATAAGCAAATTTACCATTTCACCACTTTTATCCATCACTTACTGCTTTCAGTCCTGCATATTGCAGTTGGTAGACCTCTTAAAATGCAGAGAGAACAGTTCTTAAAAAATTGCACTTAGGGATAAGAAATGCAGGTTAAGATGCAGTTTGAAGTGCAGAATGGTTTTTACTCTGCTGAACCATATGCTTTACTGTAAGGAGTAGAATCAGAAATAGCAGAATTTTTTCTAAAATTTACTCAGAAATAAAAATATAAATTCCCAGATGTAGGAGTAAGGAGATGATAATTTGCAAAGAAGCCTTTAAATGGAAAAGTACCATGGAGAGTAGCTTCTTGTTGGCAGAACAAAATTAGAACAAAATTTGAGAACAAAATTAGATGAAGAAATGTGATGCTCTATACAGATACAGCATCACATACTGTAGGCTAGAGATATGCACAGCCAAACTCAGAGTTCGTAGAGACAGTTTTCTTAACTCCGTATTTCTCCTCACTTATGAAAGAATCATAGAACATCCTGAGTTGGGAAAGGACCCAAAAGGATAATTCCAACTCCAGAAATGAAGAAAGAATATTAACTGAAGAGGGGAAACTTCATAGATTTGAGAGAGGAGGATATTTATGGCAATGAAAGGTCGTGCATAGAAATGTTGAGATTACAGAGACATATATCATGTTATCTTCAAGAGCAACATCTACTGCTTAATTGTTAAAGCAAGATAATGTTTATCACATGTGTTTCATGGAAATGCAACAGCAGACAGATATATTTTGAAGAAGAACTTTTTAAGCAGAAAGTAATGAAGAAAACTGTGTTCACCAAAGATAACTGCAGCTATTTATCATAGTCCTCCTGACAGGCTGGATACTGGGAGATCTGAGCCTGAACAGGGATTTTTTTGAATAATTTTTCTCCAGGCATAGTAAGACAAAAACAACTTCAAAAGATTTTGGTTTAGCCTTCCTTCATTTGATTTTTTGTTTAATGAAACAAGAATCTCCAGGTCAGACATCATTAACCTCAATTGAAGTTGCCAGGATAGAGATCAGGGCCATCCCGAGGGTTTAACACTGTAGCATGGCACCTGGGAACTGCCTCTAGCCTGGGAAAGAGCCTTCAGCTCCAGGGTGTTTGACTGCTTTTCCTTTGGAGTTAGTGACGCTATGCCCAGAGTCAACTTCTATCCACATGGCAGCAAATTCCGATTTAGACAACATTGCTCCTACTTGCTGCCCTGCTCCAAAACTCATAAAGTATATCACATTTTGAGACAGCATGCACAACAATAGAGAGAACAAAATCCATAAAATTGTTTTGTCCAGGGCAAGAACTATGCTAATTTATACCTTGGAGAAATCAAAGTCCACTGTTTAATGTAATGCCAATTAAATAGGCAATTCACATGCAACAGCAGCTTTTTCAAAAAGAAGAGTGAAAATAGCCCATTTTTAGTTTTTCTCTACAGTACACTCTTCTCTCTCTATTTCTACAAAAGCACATCCCAAAAATGTTATTCCCTTCCATATATTGCTGGAAAGAAAGCCCACCTCTATTTTTATTCTTATATTTGACTGCTATAGCCTCTTGCTGGATGTTATATCTTTTCAAACAAGCAAAACAGATCTGAATTTATTTTTCTCTTGTGAAAATCTAATACCACTCTATCAAGTTTATAGATTCCAGAAACATTTTCATACTTGTTCTGTGTCAGAATGTAAGGGTAATATTAAATTGCTTTTACTTGAAACTGAGCAAAAATTGGTAAGATTAAAGGCAGTTTTCTCTTTATCCTGAAGAATAATTTATCTCAAAGAAGAGAGTAAGTTCATACAGTAACTGTAGAATTGAGAAATGCCAGCTTCATTCAACCTGTCTCCATACGAGAGATTCTGTACAGATGGATTTCAAAATAACAATGAAAATTAAATGAATGTTAAAGAGCAATTCACTTTTTGTGTGCAGTCTCAAGCTACTCTATACTCTTAACATTCCTATTTGAATGTAATTTGCTGCAGTTATTCTAGTATAATTTTATTCTCATAAGCATTCAGATAAGAACCTCTTGAACAGTAAACAAAGATAACAAGAACTGTTTAACCTGAAATGCTAAAATTGTGTCTGAAGACACTACTTCCTGGGGAGACAATTGCCTCAATAAGTGGGTACCGGAGAAATGTTTCCCAGAAAATGTTTTTACATCATGACAGTTCTTTCCCAATTCTTGACCCATTTCAGCTGAACACAGTCTGAACCAGTGTTTACATGTATTTAAAAAAAATAAAAAAAGCTACTGGTGAGTTTCCTTGTCTGTTTTGGTGCGTTTCTCAAAGTTTCACCATTTTACACAGATGGACCAGGATGGATTAACACAAGAGAAAATTTTTTGGGACAATGAGGCATCTCCTGAGATCTTCCAAAGAATTTTGGTATACTTAGTGAGAGAAAGTGCTTCCTAAAAACATCCTGAAATTTCACTCAGAGTAATCTCCCTTGAATGTATTTCACTGACATTTACATCTTGAGGGAAACAAGCAATGAGAGGAAACAGGATGAATGTAGGCATCCTAATTTTCAAGAAATTAAAAAATTCCAGGTCTACTAGAAAAGTCTGTAAGACCTACTAAGTAAAGACTTCAGGGTGCAAGATATTTTTGCAAATCTGCAGAGGTTTCTGTCTGATCTGAAATAGATATTCTTACCCTCACCCTTTTTACTTCACTTGCATTTCAATTCATAACTTAGGAGCACTTCCTGGACAGCTGTCAGCAGAGAGAAGAAAGACATGGAATTTACATGGGATGTTCCCTTGAACTTTTAGTCCATAAACAGCCCCTATCCCTTTCCATCACAGCTCCATTCTTCACCCAGCCTATAGGTTTTCTTGGCATTGCCCCAACCCATGTGTAGGACCTTGCACTTGATCCTGCTGAAGTAGGCTAGTTCCCCAAGAAACTTTGAGTTAGAGGACCTAACAGTTCTCCCTCAATTCTTTTGGGGGACAGTGAAACAACTTGATTCTTTCTGTTTGGTGTTTGGGATGTGTTTGTTCCTGAAAGCTGCTGTAGTGAGAGTCTGGAGTAAGACTGGGCTTCCAGGCTGTGTTACCCTGCTGCAACCTGTACACTAAAGCACTTCTGTCTGAGAAGACAGACATTAAGTACCATTTAACTTTAGCAGGAATTAGAAGATTTCATATGCAAAGTCTCTGCATGATTGAAGTTCTCTAACCTCAGAAATACTGGCAAATCCCCTAACTAACAGTGAGCATTAGAAGTGAAAAGTATATGCCATTGTTCAAGGACATGAAAAGGAGGCAGAGCAATTTATGACCAACAATGCTGAAGTAGTACAGGAAATGAAACCTCACTTAAATATAATTAATATGAGAAAGATCTCAGTGACAAGAGCACAATGCACACATTTTGCAAACAATAGCCCATTTTTCCTTTCTATCAGGAATTTAGTGGTACATGACATTGAGTGTCTTAACTATAAAATACATGAGAAACCTTTTGTGAAACTATCTCATATTAATTCCCCTCATGGAATAGAACAATAAAATACTTTGGTTTAGGAGGAGCCTTTAAAGATCTTCCAGTTCAACATGCCTGGAAAGACCAGGACACCTTCAACTTGTTCTGGTCGCTCAGAGCCACATCCAGTCTGACCTGGAACATTTCCAGGTGGGGGACACCTAAGCAGTATTTACACAGTGTCAGGGTCTTTGCTGCCCCTCACTCCACTCAACCAGAGAGGAGGCTGACTTCCAAGAAGCTCCTGAGACCCACACCACAGCTTCTTCACCCTCTTCTGCTTTTCCCTTCTCACCCTCTTCCCTTGTCACACATCCTCTTCATCAGCTACCACTTGTTACAGCCCCTAAACACCACTCCTGCCTCTTGTAACTCCCAATTCACCTGCTGAACTCCCTGGACCCTCAATTATATGATTTACCCAGTAGAAGCAGAGCTTGGAGCATTTCCTTTGAAAAGTCTCACCATTCTTAATATGCTATCTCCTTTTTACTGGAGAAATGTTAAAGTATATACACATCTAATGAAGTGTAAAAAAACTAAAATGAGAGCTATAACTAATTACACTGAACCTGGAAACGGAAAAAAAAAAAATCATACCCCTTGGGTGAAGCAGCTGTTGCCCTTATGGCAGGTGCTTTAATGACTGCAATCCCTAAATGGCACACTGGGCAATGCAAGTGAAAGTAAATGAAGCATTAAGCTGGCCATTGAAAAGCCTTTTATTTTCTGAAATCAGCAAAGAGGTATATGATTGTATAAGACCAAAGAAAGTAATTTTATTTACAGATCTAGAAGCTTCCAGATAATCTAAAAAGGAAAGCCTGACATAAACTAGCACAACAATTTAATACTCCAGGAGAATGAGAAAAAAGTTTATATAATTTTTGTGATGTCTTCCAAAATTTTGTGTCTAAGTGTGCAATTAAAAACTAGTGGAAATTTGCTGTACATACATATTACTGATTACTTAATTTTGTACGAGGTAATGTCCAGACTTTTTAAATTTCCTCAAGTCGCAGGTTTCACTTAGCAAGGCAAATTGGTGAGACAACCTTTAGCAGTTGTTTTATTTCCCAATAAAAAAGTCTTCAAAAGTATCAAAATGGCTCCATTTGCAAAAGGATCATGCTGGTTATGACCTTCATTTAACCCACAGAAAATAACCTGTCTGCAGTAAAGGGCTGATTCAGATGGTTTTGCCTTTGCTGCTGCTGTTGCTAAGATGCCCAAGATGCATACTCTCTTGATTTTCCTCAGACTGTCAGACAATTTATTCTCAATCTCCAGCAATGTGAAACTCATCAATTTCAGATTACCTGGAAAACACTGTGTAAGAGCCCACATTTTTTTTTTAGCATCTCACTATTCAATTGTTAGGAAAACCTCCAAACCTAGTAAAAGTATATTCACAGGTAAGTGCCATCAGAGCATGTCTTTCTCACAGGCTGCGTTGCATGGAAGTGTCTTATCTTGGGCAAACTGTGATTCAGAGAACAGCTGTGTCCATTGCATGTGTTGTTGCTCTTGATTTTAACTTTGTTTTCCTGCTGCAGATGTTCTGGAGCTGTCTTTGGTTCCAAAAACCTCTGGTTTGCTGATCCATGAATTTCTCTTTCACCTCTGCTAATCCACCCCAGAATTTACTGAAAACAGATAATAAAGCCAGCCAGCACTCATCTCGGGAAAGGGAAGATGGAGAACAACTGTCACACTCAGTCCCACCATATGGTGGCGATAAATGGTCTCATTTCTTTAGAAAGCTACACATTTCTGAGAACTTCTCTAGCTCTGCTCCAGACCAAATTGTTTCTCTTGGTCTTCCCTCTATGGATGAACAGCGTTTAAAGTGCTAATTCACATCCTTTTGCATGATGGTTTATTACACAGGGCAGGTAGGTAGCTCTGGCACTGTCTTTTCCTTCCAGGACTGAGGAATCATCACCGACATCCTCTGTTGTCTTGAAATCTTCCTCAGTTATGATGTAAATAAAGCTTCCAGATCATATCTGGGATTATTTTTCTGCCCCATCAAATAGCAATGTGACTTGTGTGTGTGACTATATAGAATCCCTGCTCCTGGGAAAAAATAGAAAATTGATTTGTCCAGAAATTTCTTCTCAGGCTTATGCTTTGCAGCTGGAAAATCAGTTTTCCCAATGTGCCAAATGCAGACAACACATTGTTTTCCTTTTGTGTTTCATTTTACATTCTTATCATCTAAAGAAAGGAAATATGTTTTCTCTCTCTATAGCTATCATTGTTTGAAAAGAAATATATATACAACTTGACCTTTACCAGCAGACTGATCACATGTAATGTTATTCCAGCCTCAGGAAATACATAATTCTGAAAATCAAAATTGTACCATCAAAACATAGCCACAGCATTATTCCTACTGGCCGTGGGGAGAACTCTAAAAGAATAAACAAATTTGAGACAATGTCAAAGGTATCTAGTAGTTATCTTTCATAAACAACTTACTATATCCTGTGTTTTCACTGCTAAATCACAAATACACAAAGAATCACAGAGACAAAAATTTTGCAGTAACAAACATGACAAGTAATGGAGTTACATTTCCCTCTTCCTTTTCTCCTTTACTCATTTTGATTGTGAAGGTTCAATGAAGTACAGGTTGAGGAATGCCTAAAATTAATCTTAATAAAAGAAGCACTGCCATGCACTGTATCATTACAGATTGTGAGTACAGTTACAGTGCACACTGATGTGCACATCAGGGATTGCAGTGTACAGATTCCAGCTATGGTTCCAGGTTCTTCTGGGACCAGAGACCATTAAGCTGTTGATAACTCTTTAAAATGCTTTCTATGGGCAAATCTCTAAAGACATCAATAACATACTCGTCATGCCTGCCCTATGTTTGCAAGTTAAATTGCATGTTTACTCGTCTTAATTGATCCATAATATGCTGTACAATACAACGATCACTTTGTATACCTAGTATAAAAACTGATGCCACTTGCCCATGACAGGGTGGGAAGGAGAATATGGAAAAAAAATTTAAAATCTTGTGTTGAGATAGAAACAGTTTAATAGTTATAACAAAGGAAAATAAAATGATGATAATAACGATCATGACAACAATAGTACCAAAGGAGAGGAAGAGAGAGACATAAAACCCAATAGAAACAAATTATACACAATCCAATTGCTCAGCACCTGCTTGCTGATACCCAGCCTGGTCCTGAGAATCAATCAGACTTTTCTGTGTAACTCCTCCAGTTTATATTGTAGGCATGACATTCTGTGTAATGGAATAGCCCTTTGGACACTACAGGTCAGCTGTCCCAGGCATACTCTTGTTCTTAGCTACTGTTAGATAATTTTTTTTTTTAATATATTTTTCTTCTAAAGTATGCAAGTTGGAACATTCATATCTTATTTCAATTTATATATTTAATTTTTCAGATGAAATTACTTATATTCATACATTTCTTTAATCATACAAAAAATTACACTCCACATTGAAGTAAATACATTAAAACCATAAACAATGTTGATGAACCCAGTATGAAAAATTTTTACAGATTAATAAAATTACAGACAAAAATGCCAATGTTTCATTATTGCCAGTGAATCAAAGAAGAGGTGAATTTTTCTAGCAACCTAAACATTATATAATTAACAATTATTAATTATAAAGTTAGGCATCAAAAATTAGACATTAAAATACAATAGAGAGAAATGGAAATTTGAGAAAGTGTCTTTGGCAGGTTGGGGAGAGATGTAAGGCACAAAAGAAAGAGATTATAGGTCACTTTTTAATTTGGCATTTTCTCCTAAAAACATCTTTAATTAAGCAGACTCTCTTCTGTTTCCAGTCAATTTTCAAACATTTATTGACCTATGCCAGGCATTTACCAGGATTTCCTCAGAAACCTGATGAATCACAGGCAGCAGCAAAAATAAACATACTAGTGGGAATTCATCCCCAACAGCATTCAGTGCTTTAAAAGTGTTTCTTCTCCATGAGGCCAGTCCCAGGTATTTTGTTCACTGAACGGTCATTCTCTTCAGCTGTTGGACCTAATTATGAGGACATTTTGGCAACAGGTTAAAGCAGCACGGCTGTATAAATATTTTTTTAGTAAGACTTCTTGTTTGATGATTTTAGTGTCACTTGCACTGTGCTGTGCTCAAGGTTATGATTCAAAGAACGATATCTAACACTGGCATTAGAGATGGCTAAAGTAGAATGTGTAATACCATAGCATTAAGGGCTTAGAGGTGTTTTGTGCCTTATGTATTTTTAAAGCTTAGTATTGATCTGCTGTCTAGAGAGAGAAAATATCAAAAGAATTAAAGGCTTAGAAGGAAAAAAGAAGAGAATCAAGGCAAAGAAGTAGATTAAAAAACCCAGGAATGAGTAGGTGGGAGGGGAGGGAACAGATTTTTGTTGCTAGGATTTCTAGCCTCCTTGAAATCTGAGAAACAGGAAAAAAATCAACCTACTTCTAAACTTGTGCACTGTCTAATGATACACAGAGTGACTTGTTAGAAAAGAAGCAGCATCCATAAGCTCATCAAAGGCAGAACTTTTAATCTGCAGATTTATTCTGTCAGATTTCCTATAAAAGTGAGAGTACCATATGTATTTTACAAATGTGTTTCTATTATTGCAACTTAAAAACAAGGAAACTAAAATCTTATCAGTGAAGTATTTCTGTCTGACATGATATTGTTACCTTCATTGACACTTCTGGACTATCTGGGAAATGGAAGTCACTAATGCATCAATTTTTGACTTGCACTTTGAAGGAACTTTTATGAGCTAGCTTTGAGCAGTGCCATATTTACTTCAAATAAAATAGCACTTAGAGGTACAGAAACAAAATGCATAAATATTCTGACTTCAGTGACAGACATTTCTAAAACTCTACTTAAAAAAAAAATAAATCAGGATTTACTGAGGAGGATCAGTCAGGTCTCAGTTTAATGACTGGCCTAGAGCCAAGGTAGGGAGTAACTCAAAGAAGCTAGTGATCTTACTGGAACAAGGGGTATCTGAGTGTGGGCAATTGGAATTACACAAATGGTATCAGAAGCTCAGTGTTAGTGGGAATTGCGTAGCTGATGACTTGTACTTAAAGTGAGAAAATAAATAAAGTTGAAGTCAAGAGAAGAAAGTCCCAAGACAGGCTTTGATACATTAAAGTCATATATTTTGAGTTAGCTTGGTCATTAGTATTCAGAGCTGAGCAAAATCAAGCAGTGGGGAAGGACCACCTGGTGCAGGGCACAGTGTTCCAGAAGGCTTTTGTACACCTTGGAATCTTATTAAATTTGTGTTGTCCAAAACATATTTAGAAGCAATTACAAGAATGGCTGGAAGAGATGCTGGGTAGCAAGCAGAGCACAAATGACATAAGCACTAGAAAGGAATGTAGTACAGTGATATTCAGTATAATATTAAGCTCCATTTTAGTAACTTTGCTGAGAGATATTTCTGGACTGTACATTGTGACATTGTACATTGAATAAATCTAAGAATTAGTATTGCCTAGGGCAGACAAGAGATGGGCATATTTTAGACCTTTTGGGAGACCTAGCCCTAAGCTTGCAATAATGGACCTAATTCTGTAAAGCAGTGAAAGACAAACGTAGATTAGTACATATTTGTTTTGCCAAGGACATTGAGTAAAACTGTATGCTAACAATTCTGCTAAAGGCATGAAATCCATAAGAATGCAGCCCAGCAGATAGTGCAATCCCCTGTGGTAGAAGATATGCAAAACCATCAGGACATTCACAGAAGCTGCTGAAAATACATAACTAGCATTTAGCAAGGGAAGGCTGGAATTGTCTTTCTCCAGTGAGATGGCTCCTTCCTTGAGAGGGCAAGTATCCCTGTTTGAAATTATTTATGCTCAAAGGAAATTGCAATAAAACTGTAAAAATAATACCCAACCACTACACAAAACCAGACAAAAATTCAGACCAAGACACTTCTTGAATGTTTGGGACTATGGTGAGTAAAGCTTTCCTTTGCAGATGAGAGCTTCCTTATCTGAGAGAGGGGATAGGTGGGGGTCCCTTTAAGTCTGTGGGGATGTGAGTGCCAGCGAAGGAACACAGCACCTTCCAGAGCTCTGCTTGTGACAGAAAAGCTGGGCAGACAGTGGTCCACAGCCCCGAAGACAAGTAAGGAATTAAAATGCTTTTGGGGGGCTGATATGATTCTCCCTTGAGGTCACTGTAGACCTAGGCCAGACTGCCTCTCTCCCAGGACTGGTCTGTGGCTGAACCTGATGACAGTGAGGGAATTTGTGCTGAAGCAAGAGCTGGGACTGGGCTTGCTGGGTCCCTAACTTGCTATCTACACTGGGGTGTGGGAGCTGCACCTCTGCTGTGCTGACAGAGGATTTCCTCTCGTAAGAGACACTGAAAGCTGAAGGCAGAAAACTGACGTCTTTCATCCTTCCTCCTGAGAGTGGTTGGGACTTACAAAGGGTTTCTGGCATTGATGGGGACAACAGGGCCATCAAACAGGACAGGAAGGGACCTTCCAGTGCTGCTCCTTGGATGCATAAGAAGAAAGGACCCATATTCTGGATCTCCTAGAAATAGTTATAGAACTGTTTAGGTTGGAAAATACCTCTAAGATCATTGAGTCAAATCATTAACCCTGCCCTGCCAGGTTCACCACTAAACCATAGCCCTAAGTGTCTACATAGATCTTTTAAACACCTCCAGGGAAGGGTCTCTTCCCCCAAAACTGATCTTGCTGGAGAATTATCTTCTTCCTCGGTAGCAGCAGAAAGAAAACATTTATGGAGTTGACTCTTCAGCCCCCACAGTCCAGCTCTGACCAAGTCTAGGGTGACCGACTCGCAGCATCATTACCAGCAGACAGGAAGGGACAGAGCTGCCACAGACAGAGATAGAAGCCTCAAGGAGGAGAAGAAATGGTAACAGAGAAGACAGTAATCTCCACCATCTGACTCATCCCCATTCACTCTTCCTGGAAAAGCTCATTTTGTTCCACAGTGGTAAGTGGGGAATCCACAGAGTAGCTGGGGTGTAGAGCTGATGATGCGCAGGGAAGACAGAGGCTGCTCAGTATATCTGGTTTTAGGCACTATTTCATCCTGCACACAAATGTATGGTAGTTTTACTGTTTATATCAAAATGCTCAGGTTGATGGTCCATCTTGGAACCTGAGTCACAACTACAACAGAACTATCTCTACCACTGAGGAATATATGCAAATGCTTTCCGAAGTGGGCATTGCATCCTTACTCCTCCACGCTGCCAAAGGGAGTAGCAGAGCAGGCAGAGGCATCTAGACACAAGAGACAATATAAAACTGCTGACTTACATGGTGCTGCTATGCTAATATCCTCAGGTGGGTTTATTTCTAATGGGCCTTCATGTCCGATGCTTGCAGCACTGATTAGAGGAGTTATGCATTGTGATTTCACTGTCTTGTGCTGCATAATACATACTGAAATAAGCTGAGAGGAAAATGAGGCAGACACAGGGAATGGAGGATTTGTGCATCTGCTAAATAAATAAGCCATATACGGCAGAAGCGAGAAATAAAAGACACCTGTTTCTGGCTTGGCTTGATTACTTTTCACCAAAGTAAAAAACAACCTTGCAAATGTCCTTAATGTAGAAATTAATGTCTGTTATTATGTGAGACTGTCATTTTCTGGTGTATACACGGCCTGTGTTATAGATTTCAGATGATAACAATTTGACATCCATAAACAAAAACTGTGCTTGTTCTTTAATAACTTGGATAACAAATAGACAATTCATGGTGTGACTTTGATTCTGCAGAACCGTGGTCAACACGTGTGCATAAGCCAGCATAGGCAGGGCATGGGAACAACCACAAGACCACAGATAAAATGCAAAGAAGTAAATTCCATTTTGTTACCTCAACTAACAAGGCACCCCAGAGCAGCACCCAGGCAGAGATGCAGGCACTGTTGAGTTTAGTCCACACTGAAGGGTCCCCCCTTTGGATCCCTCAGCCCTGGCTGCCAGGCAGCATTTTGCCCTCCCTTGCCCAGGCTTTCCCCAAGGAAAACAGGCTCTCAGCTGCCCACTCAGGAGGGGCTCAGCAATGCCCCTGTAAGAGTTGGTCCGGAATTTCCCTCATATGCCTCACGACCATCACGAGAATAGAGGCTTTCCCAAGGACCCCCCACCTGCTTCAGGACAGGAGTTCTGGTCTGGTTGAGGTGGATGCTGGCCAAGGGACTGTTTGCTGGTGTGCTGTGCTGCTACGGTACAGTGTCTTTGAACAGATCCTGTGCCTACAGCTGCTTCTCAGAGCGCCACTGCATGTTCTGTCTCGAGCACCTCACAATGGCCCATAAATCTCCCCATTCTTGGCCAGACGCCACTCGCTTTGGAAAAGGACTATAAGAAAGCGACCCTCTGGAGAAGCCTTTGAGATCTCCCCATGGAAGACGTGTCTATTGGCTGGACCACAAGGACACCGGTATCTATTGGCCAGACCACGAGGACATCCGCTCGTCTGTCGGTAGCTATTCCCTATCCCCTTCTTTCTCTCTATTTCCTTTAACTCTCCCTCTATCGCAAAACTGAGTTGTTGGTACTCAATAACAGTGCATTTCTGCTTTGAGCAAACTGATTTTGTCCCTGTTGTTGTCTTTTGCACCTTTAAGATCAAAAACGAACCATCACTACTCCCGCCTGTATTAACAGCAGATCGTGACAGCCCCACATGGGTTTTTTTGTTTTCTACAACCTTATGCAAAGCCCAGCACAATGGATCTTTAACTTAAAAAAAACCCCAATCTTTACACAAGCAGCACATAATCTGATTGCACTTCATTGCTGTATGCAATATATGGCTGTTTATAATTTATAAAGTATTAAGGAAACTGGCTCCAAGGCTAAGCACATCCTTGTGACAGACATGTCACAAGAACGCAAATAAAACAGATCCATGGTCATGGAATTTACTATACTGGAACAAATATTTTAAAGGAATGATATATTTACAATCTGTAATATAGTCATTTATATCAACAGCAATAGTAAAAAACCATACAAGTGCACAAAGTCTCTGTAAAGCAAAGAGTAAAGTTAGCAAATAAACTCCATTATTTCAGAAGAAATTACAAGCAAAATTTATTACTAATAAAAGACAGTATTCTAGGTGGCATTTTGTCTTTCCTGTTTCAGTTTAATTCCCAATAAATCCTGTGGGGTTTTTTTTTTCCTCTGAAAGTGCCAGTTTTCTCTATAATTATATTGATTTCTAAATGAAATAATTCCAAAACTGTTATTTCCTATACTGAAACGAGTGAAACTATTCAGCAATACTGAAATGAGTGAAAACCTGGTACAGAATGTTTTGCTGCTGACTTCAGTGAAGCAAAATCTTTGTTTCTGAAGAAGCCATCAATTTCTAACAGGATTTAAAACATAAAAGCATGCACATGCACACATACTTTGTATTCTTAGAATTATGTAAAAGTGAAAATACCAAGCCCACTGTCTGTACATCAGGAATATTATCTGAGCCACCAATAAAATACTCTAAGGCAAAATAAGACAGTATTAGTGAAATGGAAAATAAATTATATTCTGTGGATGGGGCATAAGCCATGAGTTGCTCTAGAGAAATGAGAGAGTCATCTCAAGCACAATAGATAGAAAAGATCACTACTTAGACCTACAGTTTTAAGTGCATTTTTAAGACCAGTTTTTAAAAGATATAATACAACTCAGGAGCAAATCTGTTACTGAATTATAAAAAACATACATAATAGAAAACAATTTTAAGAAATTATGTATTTTTTTTTAACAGAACAAAGAAATGGGACAAAATCTCTCAAATTATAGACAAAAAGCTGTTTCTACTGCAGCAATTTTAAGAAACAAGACAGTAAAAATAATAACTACAGCCCTAATCTGAACAAGGCCAAACAGGTATCAGTCAGTTCAGATGCAGCCGACTTGGAGAATGCAATGCAACGCAAACCCTAGCTGGGTCAGCTTGGGTTCTAGTGCCACCTGCTGAAATAACAGCAGTTTTCCCTTTGCAATCACAGCTAATGAACAATCTCAATCCTCTGCATTAGACAGCAACACATGAAGAAAAGTCATGAAGAAGATGAAGTGCTTGAGTAATCTAAGTGCACATCCAGTGAGCCATACACTGAACGTAGTAAATCGAGAACCTTCTCTTGAATGATGTTAACCTGCTCTGAAGGGCAGTAATCATCCAAACTTGATCTGTTAAAAAAAAAAAAAAAAAAAGCAGCATGAGAATACAGATATCACCACCATAACCACATTGCATATTCCTGCAATGCTCTGTGGCTAGGCTGAAGCTTCTTTCAAACTGTGGCAAGTTTTGCCTCCCAGTATCCCTTAGAAACATAGTGCTGTGCTTCTCATCACTACACTTTAATAGAAAGTCTGCAGCAGATCAGGAACACGAGATAATCTTTATGATCTTTCCAGTTCTACTCTCTTCCTGAATCTGGCACAGAACACACTGGCAGTCTAAGTTCAAGCAAATGATCTAATTAAAGGACGCATGGAAAATGTAGATTGAAAATTTGAAATGCTACTGGTATAGTAGGCAGGAAAAGTTGAAAAACAGATCTTCACAATACCTGGCATACAGCATTGTTTACAGTATCTATTAATGAACTTCAAACAGATACTAGTATAAACTGACTTCCTAAATTTTTTATCTGTTAAGATCTACAGAGAGATAATTCTGGTTTTGCCACAACAGTGGATAATAACCCTGCAATTGGCACAGGGAATAGAGTTTTCTTTTATTGCAGGCATTAACCCTACTAGTTGCTGTCACCAAAACTAGTTTCATATCAGCTTCTGCTATTGTTGCCGGCCCTTTAACGGCACAATTAGTATTTTTGACTGATTAAATTGCAGTAATTTGTCAAGAGGCACACTGTGGTCTTCAAATCAAGATTTTTTTCAAGCCAGTTCTTTGGTTCTCGCAGGTCCCTGGCCTCAAACTCCATTCTGTTATTCTAAATAATACCCTTATGGTCCTGGAAGCCTAACTTTTACCCCATAAAAAAGTCATACTAGAGCTTTGAAGAATATAAATGCCTTTCAGCCTACTAGATGAAAACTACTTCCAGCAAAAGTTTCACCGAAAAAAAGAAATCCTATCTGTAGTACAATAAACCCTAGAGCAAGAGAGTAAGGAAGGTGGGATTTCAGCCCAAGCCAGCTTTGCTCTAATTAGCTGAAGTTACACAAGTAGAGACATATGAACTCCAGTGACAGATATCAATCCCAAAATACACAAGGCCTCATCACAGCCTTTATATAACCTGTGCTGAAGCACTGCAAGGCTTCCACTTCAACAGAGCTTAAGACAGAACTAGTGCTATACTGACAGGATCATTTACCTTCATGAGCACAGCCTGGACATTTTAAAGTGAAAGTATCTGCACAGTCTTACCGAGCAACTGTCACCAGTGTGGGCTTGGGCAGATCTGTCAGTAGAACTTTAATGGATTGTATGAGGCCTTCGATCTCATCTTCAGTGCTGACATGGTGAGGAAGCTCCACATAATCACAGGTCAGACCAGCCTGATGGACCTGTGGGCAAATTAGAGAGATTTGATTTCTATTGATGAATTATGGATACAGTTTATGCACGTAGAAAGTCTTTAGGATACCATCCCTAGCCCATCAGGTAACCTGCATCTCTTCAGACAGGGTTTTTCTTTCCCCCAGCTTGTTCTTTAAACAAGTAAAATTCTGGAGGTTGTATGGATTATTTTGTTATCTCCAGTATGCTGTACCTCTTCTTACGAATTCAGAGTATGCTGCAGCCCTCACAGATTATACAGCTCTGATAAACAGGTACCTTATTTTAAGTTCTACAAAGCAGATCAACACACTGGTGAAATTTAGCCTCCATTCATGGGATGCAGCCTAAGACATCACAGTCCTGGAAGATCACACTAGAGCTGCCTAAACATAGACAGTCAAGCAGACTAGAATTTTGGCAGTTTTGAAAGGAAAAGCTGGTCTAATTAATAAGACATAAAACCCGAGGAAAATTACCAAAATCGCACAAAGTTCTGAATCAAGAAGCAAGTCTGAAAGGAAGCATGACTCTCTCCTTCCTCCCTGTCAAAGCTATGCTTTTGATATCTGTCTGCTTTCTGCTCTTTTTCTTTGTCACCTACCATTTCGTAGTCTGGGCTTTCCATCCTAGTTTTCAAGCTATGAACTAGTTGAACAAGTGGCTTCATTCTGGAGTTAAAACAAAACCAACATTTGTTACAAACAGTTGGAAACATTTATATATCTTAAATGGTTAGGGGAAAAATGTGTAAAGGAAAAAAGAGGGAAGTAGAAATTACGGCCTAGGATTTGAAAAGGGAATTTGCTCCCCTGTGTCATCTTGCATCTGCAAAAATGGAAATTATCAGTATTATTGTACTGTTTCACCAGGTCTTTCTTATAAAGTCCCTATATTCATACCTGCCTCTGGCAAGTCCTCCTTGTGCTTCTTTTAGGGTAGGTTCTTCTGAGGAGGAGATGTTGTAGCTCAAAAGTCATATGAACTTTATAGGAAATACTTTTTGTCACTGTTACAGAGGTCGTACAGTAACTGCTGCATTTGATGTGGAAAATGAGTGATTTTCCTATCAAGGAAAAGCTCAGACTTTTCCTGTCTCTTTTCATCTGAAAACATCCCACGTGAAAACATCTAGTTTAAAATGAGAGTGACGCAGTTCAGGTGTTTAGTGGAGACTGTTGCTCAGATACACTTCCACTAACTTTGTTTTTCCAAAGAAAGCAGAACCTTTGGGAGCACCAAAGAACTGCTTCTCCATGTCCTCATTGGTTTGCTGCCTTTTTTGAGAGCTGTGCTACACACTGATGACCCAGGTTTTAGTCACCAAATATGCCTCCATCCATAGACAACAAAACTTGCATGAAGCTGTACAAGACTGAGCTTCCAAAGCTTATAGTAGCACTGAAGACAGTAGGCTGCCTTTTGTCTCTTTCTCCTCTAGAACTAAAGGAAAAAGCATACACTTGTATAGATCCTATCCTTTTCTGTTATCAAAATGGTGGACTAATCAGTTCTCAAACTTCTATTTGCAATTCAGGCCTCTTAGAAATCTCCTACCCAGGATATGAAGCCCATTTCTGTAGCGTTTCTTCATCATCACTGTCACACAAATCTGCAAATGCTGCTTCCAGATCTTCCAGCTGATGAACACGGTTTTCAACACAATCCAGCAAGTCTTCCTTTAAATAAGCATATACAGAAGTATGTTAGGGAAAAAAAAGAGGTAAGAACATCATGACTTACGCTATGATTTAAATTATGTAATGATTGATCTACTGGAAGTGGGGAATGAGAAACAACCAATTCATTCCTACAGCACATCTTTTCCAGAGGATCATAACAAATGCCAGCAAACTGTTATACCTTCAGAATAAAACCACCTCATTTCGTTCTGTTTTTCCCACTAAAAACTTTAAAAAGCCACCTTTTAAATATGTACCTGCTTTTATTCCTGATTGACTAAGAAATATAAAAATCAATCTGCCAATATGCAACGTATCTTTATTTCTTTATTCTCATATATTCATTAGGTTTCATTAATTTGTGATGATTAAATGTGTTGAATCTCTCTGTATTACTGTTCAGATGAAATTATGAAAGCCTGTATTTCCATGTTTTAGAAGCATACAGCACATAACATGAAAAGTACATTAAAGAGCCATAATACAGTCCTTTCCACATCCGAACAAAAAGGTAAAATATCAATTACACATTCATTACAGCTCTATCATGAAAGAGCAACAAGGGAAAGAAGGGGAAAGCCTGGAGGTAGGGAAAAAAAAAACCAGAAGAAAAAAGAACCAGCCACCAAAGAACTAAAAAAGAAACACCCCACCAAACCTAAGCCCTGTTAAGCCATAAAAAGAACAAGTTTGCTGGTGACTTACTATATTTTCATTCCTTCCATGCCAATTACCATTTGTTCACAGAAACAAATTTTCACACTCATGCTAAATATTTATGCAATTCACATGTTTAATCAAAACACTCAGTAGAAAAAATTCCTAAGATGCTGCTGATTAGCATTTGGCTGCATAGCTTAATGTGAGGCCACTTCATTAAGCACCTTTGATAGGTTCCTTCCTCTTGTCCTAACTCATTTTCATTGGGTAAATAAAAAAATCATTCCTTCATACATTCCACAAGCATCATAGCTTCATACCTCTGTTGCATTTTTATGTGGCTTCTTGAAATTGTACAATTCTTGCAAAAGCTCATATTCTGTCTTTGAAAAAGAAAAAAAGAGGAAAAAAATGACTCTTCAACTGAGAAACCCAAACCTCAAAACCTTTCTTCTTCTTCAAAAAAAGATCATTTCCCTATTCTAGTACTGCAGACAATAATGAGCATAACAGCCTCTCATCAGGACAAGCTACCACTCCTTGGATAATCAACACTACTGTGAGTTTTTGCAGTCTCCTGATACCATCACGACTTTCTAAGCACAGGTTATAGAGGGTAAAAAATGATAGTCTCTCATCCCCTGCTGATGAATCTTGCTCTGGGTATTTGGAAGGTAACCCAAGCATAGCTTTTACATCCCAAGCAACAAGCAGAAGCTGGGTATACCCCTGAGTTTGAATGTACACTCAATATTGATACCAAGTGAAAGCAACTCCCCCTATTTGGTGGTTGTAATTTTTTACCACATACACTCGTGTGGAAATATTCCTTTAAAATGGAAAGATCTCTTTAAAATATTATCATGAATCATTAACCATAATCAGCTAATCTGCTAACTTAACTTAGATGAGAGTTTTTCCATAGACATAAATACTAAAGCTGGGACTCTTGTGAGTGCACAAGGCTACTCAATTTCCATACTTACCTGTGTGTACATTTCTTTAAATGGATTTTTAACTGAAAAAAAATCTAAGTCGATGTCCAAAACATATGCATCCCCTTTCTCCAGTACTTGGCAGACATCTTTAACAACGTCCCTTATTGGGCATTCACTGTTTTTGAGATAGCTGGAAGCTGAGCCCTCTGCCAAGGTTTCTAGCCCATTCAGGACACCTGCATTTTGTATTTCCTTTCCTTCCTTACTCGGGATGATGTGATCAAAGTCACCAGGAGCCACTGAAGAGGCAGAAGTGGCACTTGCTGCGTCATCTGTATTTAGCTTCAGTCTTTTAGCAGATGCTACTTCACCCTTTCCTTCACGGCTGTTTGATGATTCTTTAGGACTGATGAGAATGACGTGCAAATTTAAAGGCTTCTGATTTTCTAGCTGATCAGCAGGAACATAAAGACCATCACTTAAGAAGTAATTATCTGTGCCTGTAACCCTACAATTGACAATAACTCACAGTTAATACACATCTTGGCAAAGAGCTTAGGAAAAAGCATTTTATACTTTAGGGATCAGGAGAAGAATGAGTAGATGTTTGATGGGTAATGGAAACAATAAAACTGCGTAGACAAAATTATTTCTTTTAATCCTCAGGTTTAATTGATATTCAAGTTTTTCCTACTTCTTTATTGTGGAATATATTAAAATTCACTCTATATTTTTTATGATATTCCTGCAAGGTTTTAATGGGTAAGAAAACGATAATGCATTATGTGCTATTAAGATTAATTTGAAATTGAATTGCATTTTAAAGACAACATAAGATTGCAAACCTATGGATATTTTTCCTTGGTTTTATAATTTTCTAGGAAAATTATGATAATTTGGTTTGAAAAGTGCCCTGAAATGCAAAAATATTGACTTAGTGAAAGTACAATATTATGAATTTCTAAGTAGAATTTCACTTTTTTTACCCCCAAGAGATTCCCTAAGTGATAAAGATGGTAACTAGAGGAAAAATTGCTACCAATTGAATCCACTTTAAAAAACACACAAAACAACCAACCAAAAGCAACAATAAAACTTCTGCTTACATACAGTGAAAATTTAAAGAATAGCATTTTCAACCTCTATTGCAGTACATTAAACCCTAAGCATCATAAACTCAAATTACAAATAAGACTAAGAAGTGTGAACTTCTGTTCGTTTGTGGTTATTCATTTGAATACGGGGTATCACCATTAAACAACCACAAAGACAAATAATTTCCTAAGCAGGAGAAATTTGAAGCTTAGTGCCCCAGCAGCTTGTGGATGGATTAACCTCAGTTTGTCAAGGTGAGAGGCTGGACTACAACTCCATCTTGTTGACAAGGCATTCACAGCACATCTTCCCAGAAATTCTGCAGGGCTCACCATGAGCTCATAGTACCTTAGTGTCCAGTAATGAAGAGGCTGTATCTATTGTCTATCCATCTCTTGTCATCAAAACTTTTAGGGCATTTGTATTTCTGAGGACTCTTTCCCTTCCTTCCTTCATGGTTTTGGTAAACTGAGAACCTGAAGAAAATGTACCCAACTGGCTTCAAAAGGAAGTCTGAAATGTTGCTTTCATGACTGCTAAGGCCACCAGTGAGAGAGCTATTCAATCATCAGGAATTATTCCTATATATTGGCTAAATGATTAAATGTAACAGAAAACACTAGCTTTAAAAAAAAAAATCATTTAGGTTCCCTTTAGGCTTCAGATTCAGAATTGCAGAGCTTTAAGTGTTTTATTTAAGGCGGTAAAACAAAGCGTTTCTTTGCTATTTTCTGTTAAACTTGCTTCAAAAGATTTATTCTGCTATGCTCACATGAGACATGATTTGCAAATATCCATCAAAGCTGCACAAAATCACAACACTGTGAATATGGTGAATGCAAAATTATTATGGACCGCATCCTGCAGAATGATGAGGGGCTCTGATTCAAACTGGAATCACAGAGTAATTAAGATTCAAAGAGACAACTGAAAGTTTCTAGTCAAACATCTGATCAAAACAGAACTGACTTCAAAGCTTGATGAGGCTGCTCAGGTAAATCATCCTTTATCAAATGATGGAGAATTCACCTGAGTACCTGTTTCAGTACTTAACTAGATTAACTTCAAAAAACCAAAAAAACTTCAAACAAACAACCCACCCCACACGAGAAAAACAGTCATGGCTGACACCAAATAACAATTTTACTAGTTAGACCAAAGACTAAACTGATGTAAGTGTAACTGCATTATGTTCTAAGGAAATTATAAATACAAATTAAATTTTCATCTTTATCCAAGAAAATAAAAAAATATTCCAATGAAAAGCTATAGAAATGGCTTTTATATTACTAGTATATGTCAGCAAACAATTTACCTGATTGTTGTTGTTGATATATCTTTCCCAACTAAAAAATTGTGTTCCCCTTCTGAGATCTGCTGAGCCCAGTGTGGGTGAAGCCACACTACTTGGGAAATATGGCCAGCATAAACAGCAGGCATAATCCAGTTTTCAATACTTAATTCACTACAATCAGTATAGAAAGACAGAAGATAGCAATGTTACTTTCCGTATAAAAAAAAGTAGACAAGAACAGCACAAACATCTTCTATATCTTGAAGGTCCCCATGGAAATAATCTAAAATTAGTACTCCATGTAAGGGTAACATTACCAAAGAATGAAAAAGAGGGAAATCTTCATTCCCAAGACAAACCAACAATGTCTGTAGAAGGTATAAAAAAAGTTCAGACATAGAGTGGAATCGGCTTCACTCTGAGTGTGGCACTTTGATTATAAACTCTTTAGTGGTGGACCTGGCAGTGCTAGTTTAATGGCTGGACTCGATAATCTCAGAGGCCTTTTCGACCTTAATGATCCTGTGATTCTATGACCTTTTTCTCTTGATGCAAGAGACAGAGGAAAGTGCAAGGAACATCATCAACATTGTTCTAAATAACTTCAAACTGAACTCAAAAGAGTGTGTTATTGTAAACTGCTCCAGGTATATTTTAAATGTCATCCCAGTAATTAAAGTGAGTCAATCCACATCCACAGGATTAGCATCTTTCCTCATTATCAAGACCCTATTTTTTTCAGGTGTATGATGCCAACTGTATCCTGGGCTGCAGTAAAGAAGCATGATGAGCAGGTCACAGGAGGGGATTCTGACCTCCTATTCTGCTCTTGTGAGACCACACAATTGGAGTGCTGCATCCAGTTCTGGGCACTCCACATAACAATTACATGGACCTGTTCAAGCAGGTCCAGAGAAGGCCACAAGATGATCAGAGGGCTGGAACACCTTTCCTGTGAGGACAGGTTGAGAAAGTTGGGGTTGTTCAGCCTCGAGGCTGCACAGAGACCTTATAATACCTTCCAATACCTCAAAAGGGACTACAAAAAAGCTGGAGAGGGACTTTTTACAAGGGCATGCAGCAATAGGAAAAGGGTTTAAACTGATAAAGAGTGTGTTTAGATCAGGTAATAGGAAAAAAATTCTTCACTGTGAGTATGGTGAGGCACTGGAGTGGGCTATCAAAGCAGCTGTAGGTGACCCATGCCCAGAAACATTCCAAACCAGGTTGGATGGGGACCTGAGCAACCTGGTCTAGCGGAAAGTGTCCCTGCTCATGGAAGAAGAGTTGGAATTAGATGATCTTTAAGGTTCCTTCCAACCCAAAGCATTCAATGATTTTACAATAAAGTCCACAAAACCTTTTAGTCATCCAACAAAGAGAACAAAATATTGACTATGGCTAAGTCGATTCAACTACACCAAATGCATCAGCTTGTATTTGCTGTAAATCACCATAATAGTGAAGCAAACAAACTTAACAAACTTATTTTAAAACAAACAAAGTTATTTTAAAACAGGAAGAGCAAAACAATAGCAGAGATTACTGTGGCTTATTACCTACCTGCCTTAGATGGTGGGGGAAAATACTGGTCTTTATGATTGCAATAGGAATATCTTGTTCTACTTCACATATCCAGCATGCCAACAAAGCATGCGCTATTTCAATCTCAAAGTCAGTTTTTCAATGTGAAGAGAGAAGGACTGTATTATAACTACAGCTTTTCAGGCAAAGCATCCATGCAGAGTGCTTTCTTGTTACCCAGAGGAACTACTTGGGATAATACCATCATATACTACTGAGCAAATACACAAAGCAAACTCATACATCTTAAATTGCTTGAGATGCAATGTAACTTCCAGCATTAAAAAATAAAGTTTCAGCAAAAGTCAAAAGATACAACTTGAATCTGACTTATACCTCTTTTGTTCATCCTTCCTATGCAGTCATACCAATATTCACTGTGAATCAAAGGCAGCAAGAAGTAGACCTAAAGTCTACTCTGATGCAGTACCCAGGGCTTACCTAAAAAGAGCTTCTTTGTCAAATACGGTGTCCGCAGGCATATTCACAGGTATAAGAAGGTCTGGATGGGAATCAAGATGAACAAAACTGATGTTACTAGCAGGAAGATGCTTTGAACCAATGGCACGATAGATGAAAGGCAGCACCTAAAGTAACATGAATAAATACATTTTAATGATAACCAGTGGGCTGAAAAATGCAATGGCTTTAGCAGCAAAACCACCAGTACCACTTTTATTCCTTTAGAATTTGGATTAGAGGGAGGAGGAGACAAAAGACTATACAAAGGGGAAAAAATCCAGAGACAAGACAACTCATGAACAGTAATCATTCTAAGCCCAAGCATTCCAGATGAGAAAGTGCTGAAGAGCCACAGCTTTACACCCTTTTTCCTTCTTTATAGGAAGTCTTGTTTGCAGTAGCTCTTCCCACTTGCCATTCAACTCAATTCCTAGATTTTTTTTTTCCATTTACAACTAAGCCCCAGGAATGCCTTTTCTTTTCTGCAGATCATTGCCCGTGTATTTCTTTCTCAATTCTGTGAAGCTTTCTCACCATGTGCTGGTACTATGGAGATAAAACCAGTTTGCTCCTTATGTTTTATAAGTTAACTCATATAGACTAAAAACTGACCCCACCATGATTTAAACTTTAGCTGTCCATTAAACCTATTCCTCTTGAATAATTAATTCCTAATCCCTCCATTACTGTTTGCAATAGAGACTATCTTTCTCACCTGCCCAACTTTATTCCCTGCTGAAGCTCTTCACTCAGAAGTGTGAAAAACAGGAGGTGAGGCAACTCACCAATTTACAGCATAGCAAACCACTGACTGAACTGCAATAATACAGAGTAGTGAAAAAGAGAAAACTGATGGCTGATTCCTCTTACTCAGAGCTGCAGTACACAGAGTCTCTCCCACAGTTAGAGGGCATCAACTGCCTTGGCTGCCAGAGCAAATCCAACAAGGATTGTGAATCACAGCCCCATTATACAGGAAATGTGAAGACTGTAAGAAGCAACAAAAATTATGTGTGACCTCTACATTACAACAGCAACCGAGCTACCTTTTTTGGCATAAAACTGATTAAGATGACAAACCCTGCATACTGTATAGGCATAACCGTAAAACATAAGTACATTATTGCAACAGCAGATAAAATAAAATTAAAAACAACATGGATTCCCTGATCTATGGCTTTTACTTCTTTGTGAAAAAGAAGCAATCTGGCCTACCAAACAACTTATAATATTTTCAATTAAAATTGAAGCTTCATCTCAGGTAAGTGCAACTACCAGTTGCAAGAGACATGAGAGACTAAGTTCACTAACCTTGCAACTTCTCCTGACTTGGATTAAGAACAAAATTTCCTTCATGACACCTGTTGTTAATAATCAGTGCATGATGCAGCTACTGACAACCTGCTCTGGAGGAACATCGCTGTCAGCAAGGCTGATATAAAATTTTCTGTGAAGTTCTTACACTTTGGGACAAAATGCCATTTATGTTTTATGCAAGATAGACCAATCCATCCAAACTCCTACACTGAAAACATTTTAAATTAAATATTTTGTATTAATGGAACTTTAAGCTAATTGAAAACAGAAATATAGAGACTAAAACAAAGAAGGATCATTAAGAGGCACTAACTCAGAATTCCTACCACAGTGACACACTAAAGTCCTTGACTACCATGAAAAATCAGCTATCACAGCATCATATCATATATTCAGTGAGTCATAGCAAAAATGAACTGCGTTGAATCATTTACAAATTCATAACGTTATTTTCTTTAATAAACTTTACTACACTAATAATTTCTCTTTGCAAAGAATCTAATAAAGAAACTGTTATTTTAGCATTAATGCCTCAGTTTATGCTCAGTTTATAAAAAACCCCATGAGAAACCAGAAACAGCAGTTCAAAAGCAATTCCTCCATCACTCCCTTTTTCAATGACTCCACGAAAGAAAGCAAAGCTTCAGATTTTTAACATTTCCCATCAAGAGGGAGTCAATCTACTTGTTGGGATGGGACTGTATTTACTTATCCTCTGTTGACATGTCATACACTGCGTAGGGCTGAGTTTCCAAGCACCTCACTAATAGTCAGAAAATTATAACAGCAGTGTAATGTAGGTATTATTACCTTTCAACCATAGCAATTAACGATACAATGAAGAAAAAAATACTCAGCAACAATTACTTTAAAAGATTCCAAAATGCGATCATGGTAATAAGTAGTTCAGTCGCTGCATCGGGAACGAAGATAGGTCACCTGGGCACAGAAGTTCATTGAAGTTTCAGCAGCGGAAGGGAAGGCAGGTTCAGGGTTTGTGTGTGGCTGCGGAAGGGAAGGCCGTGACCAAGGAAGAACCCGCACACATGACGGGAAAGCGCAGCTCCCGGGGAGCTCCCGGTGACCGCACCTGGCACCCCTCTTGGCTTCCACCTGCCACACTGAGCATCCGCGCCGCGGACAGGCACACGAACGAACAAACAAACACAAACAGGAACAAACGAAACCCCTCCCCATGCCCCGGCAGCCCGGCGCGGGGCACTCACATCCTGGTGGTCCTNCGCTGCTCGTGGTGCTCCGCGGGGATTGGGGCCGGGGTGTGACGGGGGCGCAAGTCCCGCGGTCGGGGCGCGGCGGCTCCGCGGGGCTGGCGGAGCCGTGCGGCCGAGCAGAGCGGGGAGCGGGGAGCGGGTCCCGGGTCCCGGGGCCCGGCCGGGGCGGCTCAGCGCTGCTCCCGCTCCGTGTCCCCGCCCCCCGCGGGCCGGCGGGAGGCGCGGTGGGGTGAGCGGGGGCGGTGCTGGATGGGTCGGGTCGGAAGGGACCACAGTGGGTCATCTGGTCCGGTCCCCCTGCTCCAGCAGGGTCATTTCCGAGCACATGGCACAGGACTGTGCTGTTGAATAGCTCTGGTGAGGNCCCCGCGGGGCCGGGACGCGCCGCCGGGCCCCGGCTCCGCTCCGCTCATGCCGCCGCTGCCCTCGGGCGGGCGGCGCTTCCGCCCGCAGCGCCTCCCACCGCTTNGGACCACAGTGGGTCATCTGGTCCGGTCCCCCTGCTCCAGCAGGGTCATTTCCGAGCACATGGCACAGGACTGTGCTGTTGAATAGCTCTGGTGAGGGCGACTCCACAACCTCTCAGTGGAATCCATTCAGTGCGCGGTCACCCGCACAGTAAAGTTCTTCCTCATGATCAGGTGGAACTTCCTGTGCATCAATTTCTGCCCATTCACTCTTGTCCTGTTGCACTGCACCGCCGAGAAGAGCCTGCATCCATCCTCTTACAGACATTGGTGATGTCCCCTCTCAGTGCTCTCTTCTCGATGTGTCAGTGCGCTGTTGCTCTCAGCAGTGCGTCTGCAGGGAGAGGCGAGTTTATTGGGGGACCAGTGATGCATTCGAATGCAAGGGCTCCCGTCAATGCAATAAAATTGCTCTTTAGGTGGCAGGGAAAGGGGAGTTTGCCCCTTTCTGTGCTCTCGAACTTACTTAACTTTAAGTGAAAGTTGGATGTGACTTGTGTTTGCAGCAGAGGGAGCTTTAAAATAATTTGGGCATGTAAAATAGTTTCGTGTATTTTTGAATCTTTTTTTCCTGTTGTGATTCTGTGTATTCTGAAGGACTGAAAGTAGTAGGACAAGAGCAGTTCTGGCATCAGGGAGATCTGAGAGCTGATAAGGGAGACCCTTTGTTTGAATGCTATGACATGTTAGAAAGAAACACAGTTAAAACACAAGGCACTGTGGCACAGCCTGTTTAAATAAAATGTGTGTGTGAATGTTAACAAAGTTCTAAAACAGTCTTCTGTTACAAGCCTGAGGTGTGTAAAAGCACAGCAGGAGAACTAAAGCAAAATTAATTCGGCATCTGATGGATTATAGTTAATGATGTCAAAAGGGTGCGCTATTCCAGACAAAATTGACATTGACTTTTTTTTGTTTGTTTGTTTTTTGTGGGTCTTTTTTTTGAGAGAGAGCCTTTACAAAGTTGGAGGGCACTGAGCAGGTACAGGCTGACTGGGAGGAACACGTGGCTTTATATCATCATGGCTACTATCTCCTCAAAGTGTGGGATTCTCACTCACATTGGTCCTTGGTTGTTCTGGAGAGGGAATGACCACCATCAATTCCAGTGGCTTCTAAGCCATGTGTGTGTAAGGAGGGTCCTCTTGATTCCTGCTCTTCAATCTGAGTAATTTTCCCCTGTATTTCTTTTCCTTTCTCCCTCCAGTTCACTAGAAGCTGTCTACTTTCTCTCAGCAAGAGCTACATCTTTTGCTGCAGTGTCATTGGGATGCAGCTGAGAGTAGTGCTCTGAGCAGTCCAGGTTGGCCATGTTGCACTATAGCAGGTAGGAGACTATTCTGTGCATATACTTCAGCATCAGCAAAGCCTCAGTGAAAGGGAGGCTTTGTTTCCTTTTTCTGGTGATCTTTCCAATTGCGCGTGTCTCCCCTTTCTTTCTCACTTCCCCTTATGGAAAACAGGATTTGACTTTTGGAGATGCTTAGATAATTTTTTTCCTCTTTCCTTGCATTCCAGCCATAAATTTTTAAGGGTTTTTTCCCCTTTTTTCGGTTTTTGAAGCTTAACATCGTAATTAAAGAATCAATTTTAACTTTAATGAAGCACAGTGCTTTAATTTATAAACGTTATGCCTTAAATACATGCCTAGTTTTGAGCAACACTTAAGCTTATTTGAAGCACTGATAATTTCTCAAGGGTAACAGGGCTGAAAAGGTAGTTGAAGGATTTCTTGGGAACCATTTATTTAAATGAAAACTAAGGAATAGCACAGTCTACATGAAATCTTTTTCATAACCTGTAAGATGTGTGACCTGTTTTTCTGCAGACATACACCTACCTTAATTAAAATACTTTGAAGGGTCTGTTGAATTCAGTCCTTTAGTACTTTGGGGACTCAAAAGTGAATGTAAATTGCTAGTATCTCATTTAAAATTTACATGATTTGTCAGGCCAGGTGGCATGCAATGGGGTAGGTGTTAGTCAGGTCATTCTGCCCGGAGTTTAAAATTTTTCTAGAAAGAGCTCCTTGTTATGCAACTTTGGATGCCCACTGCAGTTATTAATAATGAGTGATTTCTTTGGTGCAGGGTGTCGAAAGGTTTTATATCAAAGTGTCTTAAGTACTAGTGGAGGTGCTTGTATCCTTGACCTGTCATCATAACAATAATCTGTTGAAATTGCATTGCCCTAACTTGTAAAGCATGGTCCAGCTTGGGTTCTGGCTTAAAGACTGTAAGTGCTTTCATGGATTATAGTCTTAAAGGAATGAAAAGGGGCATAAGTGACCTGCACTAAAGGTCTGAGGAACACAAAGCTCACAGTGAAAGTGGATATTTACTGCTTCTGTTAAAGGAAACTGCAGTTTCAGCACTTTAGGAGTAGTCCCTGCAGATGCATTGAGGACATCTTACAAAAGTTGTGTGACACTGGATTTTTATTTTCCTCAATAAAGGTGAGCCATGTCTTTCCATTCTGGGCGAGGATGTCCCCGTGGCCAGGGGGGACCAGGGGCAAGAACTTCAACGCAGACCTACCGCCCCCAGAACCTCCGGCAGCTTCACCCACAGCAGCCCTCCGTGCAGTACCAGTATGAGCAGCAAACTGCCCCTCCAACAACCTACTCCAACCCTCCAACCACCGGTTACATGCCTCCCAGGCCAGACTTTGTGCCCTATCCTCCTCCAGTGCCCCCTTCCACACAAAATCCCATCAGCCAGTGTCCTATGAGGCCGCCGTTTCCAAACCACCAGATGAGGCAGAGCTTCCCAGTGCCTCCATGTTTCCCTCCCACTCCTCCACCAGTGCCAAATCCTAGCAACACTCCCGTGCCAGGAACACCTGCTGGGCAAAGCACCTTTCCTTACATGATGCCTCCCCCCGCAGTACCACACCCTCCCCCCCCTCCAGTCCTTCCACAGCAAGTCAGCTACCAGCCCGTGTACTCGGCAGGGTACTCGCAGCAGTCCTTCCCGCCGCCCGGCTTCAGCAGCTACCAGCACGGCTCCGGCTCCTTCCCCAGCAGCACTGCCAGCAGCAGCGCCAGCAGCAGCCACTTCCGGCACACGGGGCAGTACCAGGGAGACAAATCTCAAAGTGACCGGCGCTCCCCAGACAGGAGCAAGCACTACGATGAGCACCGGCACCGCGAGCACGGTCACATTCACGGCGACAGGCATCGCTCCGCCAACCACGGCGATCGACGCGATCGCGGCCGCAGCCCGGATAGGAGGAGGCAGGAAAGCAGTCGGCACCGGACAGATTATGATAGAGGAAGGATATCACCTCATCACAGGAGTTATGAGAGAAACAGGTAACTGTTATCTGCCTGCAGGGGGAGAGATGTCATCATTGTTCCGTAGTATGTGTTTGCATCAATGCTCTTCCCTTGCCCTTGTTAGTCCCTGTAGGTCGGGAAGTAGCCAGTAGCGAGGTCTCAGGTTCAGACACCTTTCAGGTACTCTGCTTTGCCTCACGGTTGTGAGCTGGCAGACTTGTTGCTCTCGTCCGTGGAGATAGTTTTCAAGCAAGAGCTTCTTTGTGTCCCACTGAGTGGATTGTTGAGTAGCGCTCAATATATTTACCTTAGAAATTTATGCACGTGTGGCAGGAAAATAGTGGTACTGTAAGATGAGAAAGTTGAGTCTTACAAATAATTAAGCTGCAGCACTTTGAATTTCAAGGTTTGGGTGCCAGGTGTTACTTTCTTTCAGAAAGCCTTGTATTTGTAGAGAGCACTGACTTGGTGAGGTTTATAGTCTGATAGGGGCCCATAGCTAATACTTGCAGTAAGATACTGTAGTGAAAAGCATTTTATATTCAGGATGAAGACTTCAGCAAGCTTGCCTGATCTCAAGAGAGGACTGAGGTGAAAATGAGCATGGGCCAGTTGTGGGCTTCAGTGATGTCATTCAGATGAATGAGTATGTGCTGCTTATTTGGGGATTTATCATGAAGTGTCAGTCATGGACACAAATGACTTGGAGATTATGAGTTGACCTGATGCAATTTGCTGTGGCATATTTTAGAGCAAACCATCATCTTTCTCATGTCTCAGATGTGTTCTCTTTGTAGCTTTTTATGTGTCTAATGAGCTTTGCCAAAATATTCAAAGAGCTACTGGAAATTTTTTATCAGGGCTCCTGGATCACGTGCTCTTAATTTTAAAAGCTCAGAATTTTTTCATGCCACGTATGGAACATGAATTTACGCATAAAGCCTGTGTAAATGAAGGCCCTTTGATTTAGATATGCAGAGACTTAATTACAGAACCTGCATTCAAAAAAACAACCCGAGCCTCACACTCAGTAAGTTTACTTTGATTTTCAAAAATGGATTTTCGTAAAGCTGAATGCAGCTGGCATCAAGTCACTGGCCTTTTCTGTATGACATGCTTGTGGAGTTTTCTCCTCTTTTCTGCACAGTTTCAAGCTTCAGTTTTAAGTTTTGAAGATGCATGTTTTCAGTAGCTGTATTTTCAAACACTTTTGGATTGCTGCTTTAGGCCAACAGCTTCCAGATCCACTTGATAATGTATCTACTTATTTTGATTTAGAACTGTTTGCCAGACTTGAGGTTGATTTTTTTTGTGCAGCATCCATCTCCCACTCAAATCACATGGTATAGAGTATGCTCCCTCTGAAGACTGAAATCCATGCTTGAACAAGGCACCAACAAACAAGGATGAATGGGGCTGGGGAGAAACAATAGATAATTTATCTGAACTTTTTGTTTTGTAAATTTTCATTCTGTTTCATATTATGAGCATGGAAACAAACATATATATATGTTTATAAATAATTTTTACTCATTCTGTTAACCCACCAAGCCACTTGAGGCACCTGTTTATAATTCCTAGTGTATCAGCAGACTAGAATTTTAACAGATGCACAATGACTTGCTAGCTGTTAGCAGCAGAGTATAAAAGCTACCTGTGTGATCTTTCCTGCCTAATAAATGCTGTAATTTCATAGAGTAATTTAGGTTGGAAAATGTCCTTAAGATCATCAAGTTCAACCTGTAACTTAATGCTGCCAACTGCACCACTTAATTTGTCCCTAAGTGCCACATCTACATCTCGTTTAAGTGCCTTCAGGGATGGTGATACCACCACTTTCCTGGGCAGCCTATTCCAGTGCTTGATAACCCTTTGGGTGAAGAAATTTTTTCTACTATCCAAATTAAATCTCCCCTAGTGCAACTTGAGGCTGTTTCCTTTCATTCTGTTGCTTGTTGCCTGGAAGAAGAGGATGACCCCCTCCTGGCTACTACCCCCTTTCAGGCAGTTGAAGAGAGCAACAAGGCGTTCCCTGGGCATCCTTTTCTGCAAGTGATACAACTCCACCAGCTCCATCAGCTGCTTCTCATAGGACTTACTCTCTAGACCCTTCACCAGCTCTGTTGCCCTTCTCTGGACACACTTCAGCCCCTCCATGTCCTTGTAGTGAGGGGCCCAGAACTGAACACAGGATTCGAGGTGCAGCCTCAGCAGTGCTGAGTACAGGGGACAATCAGTGCCCTGCTCCTGCTGGCCACACTGTTGCTGATACAGGCCAGGACGCCATTGGCCTTTCTGGCCACCTGGGCACACACTGGCTCATGTTCAGCTGCCTGTGACCAACATCCTTATTTGCTCTGCTGGACAGCTTTCTAGGCACTCTTCCCAAAGACTTCAGTTAATTTAAAGCTCAAGAAATGTGTTTGGGTTGTGAGATTCTTTATGTGCATGTGCAAGCTGAGTCTTGCAGATGAGAGCCATAGTTTCAGCATTATGCAGGTTGTCTGTGTCTGTCTGGTTTTTGTGTGTGCTTGAGGTCACTGTAAGGAAGAGAGTGCTTGCCTCAAACACTTGAATGACTGCTTTTCTTTTCCTTCCTTGAGACATTTAGAATGGTTATATATATAATAATCTTACCCTGTGGCATTTGTAACAGCAGAAGAGATAAAATGGTAATAAGTCCTGTGGGGAGTTCATAGATATCGCCTCTGTATGGTGTGAATTAACTCTTGTATTTAGATAGATGGCTTTGTGACAAAAGTGGACGACATGGACATTTGACTGTCTTTTACAAGTTTCTTGAAAATCAGTGTTAAGAACATCTGGTTTTTAGCAGTCAGCATGTGGATGTCATTTTGCACAACATGATCGTAGGCTGCTTTTGTGTTCCTTTCAGGTGTAGGATGTATGAAATGCCAGATTTCTCATTTAACTTATTTTTTTAACTTTTCAAGGGAGCGGGAGAGGGAGAGGCATCGGCACCGTGACAGCAGAAGATCACCATCACCGGACAGATCCTACAAAAAGGATTACAAGAGAGTGGGAAGGTGAGGCAGGCTGCATATGGTCTCTTGAGCATTTGAGGCTCTGTGCATCCACTCACATGAGGTTTTGTGTATGTTTATGAAACCCAGAAAAAATGAGTGTCTTAAATTTATAATCATCTACTGATACATGCAAATACCAGTTATCTCAAGATCTTGTAGAGTTAAAAACAGGATTAATCTCTGGAGAGAGAGTGTTTCACTGCTGTGTCCTAAAGACTTTCTCTTAAATTTTCTAGTCCATAAAATACCAAAATTATTTAAAGTCACTCTAGATTATCTTGTAGAGGATTTTCTAATATTGTTTTTCCTTTCTGAATGCTGGATAGTTGAAAGCATTGCAACATTATTTGTTTTGTTGGCAGAGGAGATTTAAAAATAGTAGGTAGCTTCCTTACTCTTTTGAAAGCATTACTCTTGTGATACACAAGAAATATCACACCTTGTGTTGTTCAGAGGTGTGTTAGAGTAACAGAAGTGTAGGTTCTGTATAATCATTTTAATAAAACACAAGTTCTTTTGTCATACCAATAGTTTGTGGGCTGTGCTTTGAAACTTCTTACTGAAACTTCTAGTTGTGACTGATGTGACTTAGATTTTGCCAATGAGTTCCTAACTTAAAAATACAATTAAAAGAAATTCACCTAGAATGCAAGAAGGAATTTTGATTTAAAATGGCATGTATTTTTAAATTTTAATTCTTGAATATGACTTAAAATAAAAAGCACATAGAATTTTAAGTAATTTTTATAGTAGTTCAAAACTACAAATTACTCTTGTACTCTTTAAGGTGCGAGTTAAAAACTGGAAAGGCAGTTGGATTTTACTGCAATTTATATGATAGAATGACTTACTCATCTGAATCAAACTGGTTTTAATTTTAAAATAATAAAGAGAACTGCTTTTGTTTCCTTTCTCCCACTAAGCCGGTCTCCAAGCAGAGAGAGAAAGAGAACCCGATGGGAGGAGGACAGAGAAAGGTGGTCTGAGAACCAGAGCTCCAGTAAAGAGAAAAATTATACTACTGTCAAAGACAAAGAATCAGAAGAGAATGCATCTGAAAAAAATGAAGAGGAAGATGAGGAATTGCTTAAGCCAGTCTGGGTTCGCTGTACCCATTCTGAAAGCTATTATTCCAATGACCCTATGGATCAAGTGGTATGTCAGTGAGAACTCTAAAATGACTGTCCTTTTTAACATGAACCTTTCAGCAGGATCATCATTTTTGTGGCATTTAATTCTTCTCTTTACCCAATCAATCTCAGTCTTTTAACCCTGTTAGGGTTCTTCTCTGTTTTAATCAGTTCCTTCTGTCTGTTAGCATTCAGATAAGTGGTACATGGAAGAGTGGTATTTTTTTTTTTGTCTCCAGGAGGGAAAGACCTATTTTTTCCTGTTTACATTGTGTTTAACTTGTGAGCAAAGATGCCTCAAGCACTGTATCTTCCTGTAAACTTGGAGAAGTGCTATTCTAGCAAATGAAATAATTTCTCTTCTAGTTCACCTGGTGAAGCAATGTAATGATATGCTAAAGCCTTATTAGGTATTCCCATGTTTCACTGAAACGTTTTCACTTCATGGTTTTTTTCATGAAATGCTGGTAGATGTTGAGTTCTTGTGCTATTTTAACACTGTCTTTTTTTTGTTCTGTTGTTCTAATTTATTTATTAACAGGGTGACTCTACCGTGGTAGGAACAAGCAAGCTCCGGGATCTGTATGAAAGGTTTGACGAGGAGTTAGGAAAGCGACAGGCAAAGGCCAAAGCAGCTAGGCCACCATGGGAGCCACCAAAAACCAAGCTGGATGAAGATTTAGGTAGGCTGAAATGATGACAAACCTCTAAAATGAAATAATCTGTAGTTAACCTCTTTTGGCAGTTGTGTGTATTTAATAATGTAGGTTTTTTAAATCCGTCCTTGGTATTTTGTATCCATGGGAGTTTTACTGTAGCTCCTGATGGAAGTAGAGCTAGATTCTTTACCCAGAAAGCCTAGGGGGGAATGGAGAGTATCCAGCACTACCAAATGCTAGTTTCTTCCATGGCATAAAACACCCTGAGCATGATCAGATAGTCCGGAGAATGGCACATGAGAGGCTTTGAGGAGCTCCTGGTCTTACATTTCTAAAGAGCAAGCAAGAGTAGTGGTGATAGACTCAGCACTGTAAAATCAAACATCTGAGTTTTTTTCAGTATTGTATTTTTGTTGTGCAACTCTGCTTAGTATGATCAGACATCTGCAAAAGTATCAGTTTTCATAACATACATTATCTGCATTATCTTGTCCCACCCATATGGATCTTCTGACAGTGAAATACATCCAGCAGCATCAAATACTGCGGAAATACTGGTTAAAAAGCAGAGCAGAGGTTTTTACAGCAATTTGTCTACTCAGAAGTCAATGAAAGCTATTTTTCTTGGTTTGTTTTTGTGAAAACTGTTGTTCTTTTCATACTTCCAGCATTTCAGTGTTTCATAGTGTGTTTTTTTAGTCAGTTGCTTTAGTTCAAGAAATTTGTAGGCATATCATAGTAATTTAGATATTTTGTTGGGCTTGCTTTTTAGCTATTGCTTCATGTTGGCCAGGTGAGCTGCTTCAAACTCTCAGGCCTCATCTTAGTAACTCATTAATAAGTTGCATATCAAAAATTCCAAAGCTGAAATACAGGCATAATGACATGGCTACATGTTGATGGTATAAAAGGATGCAGTGAAGAGGAGAGAAAAAAATAAATACAGATGAAAGAAAATGTGCACTCACTTTTGTAAAGGAATTCTTCACATTTTTCTGAACAGTGAATTTATGTATTTAAACTCCTTCAAGAATCACTGGTAAAGTTAACTATAGGGATTTTTAGGAGGTGTTTTTTCATGTAGATGAATGAAGGACACAACTGCTACACTCAGCATACCTGTGTAGAGCCCTCATTCCTTAGATCTCTGAGGAAGAAAGCCTGCTGCTCCAGGCTAAAATATGATAGGGCCAAGAGGAACTTCTTCATTTTCTTTTTCCACTCTTTCTGGAGAACCCAAAGACTCTGTCTTCACTGTTCCCCTGGGCTAACTTGGTGTCCGTGCCAGCTTCTCCTACAGCCATGTAGTGTCTAGTAGATTGTTTTATTTTGTACTTCAGTAAAGGCTGTCTCTGTTCTGGCTTGTGTTAGCAGCAATTGTGTGTTGCAGTGGGGTAGCAGTGCATTCCAGGAGCACTTTTAGATAATGAAAGGCTAATGATGGAAGAAATTCTTTACTGAGGCACTGGGGCAGGTTGCCCAGACAAGTTATAGATGTTCTATCCCTAGCAATGTTCAAAGCCTGGATGGGGCACTTAGCAACCTAGTCTAGTGGGAGGTGTACCTCTCCATGGAATTAGATAGTCTTTAAGGCTCCTGCCAAGCCAAAGCATTCTGTGATTCTATGATTTCAATATGTTACATCAAAAAGTTTTCTGTGTTAGTCTTTTGAAGCTCCAGCTTACTCTCACAGGTTCCATGCATATTTTGCACCTGAAAATAGACTCAGTATTAATCAGATGTATATCAGAGAACTTTTGAAACTTAAGTCTTTGTGAATATTTGTAGGAAAACACGTGCACACTTTGTGAGGAAACTATTTCACCTGAGCATAGGTGACCTATGTAAACCATATGTTCCAAGGACGTATTTTAATAACCTTATGCAAAATTATGAACTGTCTAAAAATACATCTTAATTAAAAAAAAAAGGGAAACATTTTCCCAGTGATGTTCTCTCATTTTCTCTCCTTTTTCTTTCAACTAAGGAGAGTCTTGCATTCAGTAAAAATGTATACTTTAAAACCATAGTTTCACAGTATTTGAAAGCACTGTCAATATAGGAATATATTTTCTCTTAAGTCAAAACTTAAAAAATGGAAGAAACACTGCATTTTATTCCAAGAATGAAATAAGCATTACTTGCATATTAGTGTATGTCTTGGCTGTGAAGACATTTATTTAAATTGGAGCTGAGTATATCTGTGGAAATGAGTGACTAAAATTACGTGCATAAGAAAGGGAGTTACTCCACAGTACCACAGGAGATTAGAGGTATTGAGATCAAGGTTTTTGTGGTTTGTTTTTTTGTTTTTTTGGTTTTTTTTTAATATTAAATCCAGGCATTAATTCATGTTAGAGAATGCATTGCTATGGAAAAGAGAGCATGTGGAAGTGTTTTTCAGCCGTCTTTATTTCTTCTGTGTGAATCAGAGAGCTCCAGTGAGTCAGAGTGTGACTCTGAAGATGACAGCAGCTGCTCCAGCAGTTCAGATTCGGATGTCATTGACGTCATTGCAGAAATTAAGCGTAAAAAAGCACACCCTGATCGTCTGCACGAGGAATTGTGGTACAATGATCCAGGACAGGTAAGGGTGTGAGGAAAGAGTACTGGGTGTCCTAAGGTCATTCTCCCAATAAATTGGAAGTTTTGCCTTGTTGTCAAACATGCAGAGTGACTTCTATTTCAAAATGCTTTTTACCCCTGTTTTCCCTTTTCTTTCTCGTCTTCAAAGCACTTCACTTTTGATTTCAAGAGTGTGGTTCCAGCTAATTAATCCTGGGGATTATTCAATTGGAATCATGCCTGACAGCATTAATAAAAATGGAATGCTAACAATATGCTAATGCTGTCCTTTTAGCCCTGAGATAAAGGTACACAACTGAATTCTGTGGTAGAGAAAAGGCAATATGTTTACATCTTTTACAAATTTTTCACCTTAAGCTCTCAGCTCATAATGATAAATAACGTTTTAAATATGCAGTTAATGCTTCTAATTTCTTGTCTAATGGTTCTTTTGTAATTGCGTGGAGATTGTCATTCTCATTAAATGTAATTGCTGAGCTCATGAAGTGCTGTTTTGCATGTACACATTGCACAGAATACTAGTTTTTGTTTGCAAGTTCACTATCTTCATCTTTCTTGCTTAAATATTTTACAATCTATTCTCTCATTTCAAGTGGCACCTCAGTAAATTTATTTTCCTGTCACTTTGTGTGATGTATGAGTTTAGCATGCAACAAATCATAAAGTGAAGAGATACTGGAATGCATATTGCCATTGTGGTAATTCAAAAGTCTGTTGAATATTCTATTACAGATTCATATTTATGCTTCTGGTTAAAAAGAAGAAAAGATTGAGCATAGCTAGCTGTTTTTATTTGTATGGAAAACAAAATTAGTGAACTGTTTAGATATTTAACACAAAAATTATGTAGCTCTCGGGCACACTTCAAAGTAATGTTCTATGAAGAATCTTAACAAAAAAAGAGTGGAATAACTGTAGAAGGAATAGATTCAGGAATGCTTGGTGTATGAGTTTCCTGCTGAAAAATGTTCTTTACCAAAAACTTTCTTGAGACTGACTCTTCATCTTGCTTGAAAAGTCTAAAATCAGTCATGGTGAGCCTGTCAGTGCTGAACTACTTCTGTGTAGATTTTATTTGAAAATGTTTGAAGATTTTTAGGTATTTATCTGGTGTGTAAAAATGCTTTCTGTCAATAAATAAAATAGGAATGATTGCCACACACTCTGACATGTACAAGTACACCATCTGACATGGAACTAGATTTGTAGGATGGATCTTCCCAACCCTTCAGTCTGAGAAGTTTGTTTGTTAATTTGGATAATCTCCAGCAGTGTTGACAGTTGCCAGAAAATAAATAGTTAAATTCAATGCCACCACGGTGGCTTTTGCCTTACAAATGTGATCTGCTTGTTTGTGTTGCTCTGTTGGTCAGAGAAGGCACTGCCTGTGTAAATTTGTGATCTCTCACCATCATTTTACCATCAATTCATGATTGCTCTCCTGCATTTTTTTTCTATGAGCAGTGTTGTTAGGGACAAGATAGATATGTACCTGATTGCTTCTCAAGTCTTGGGCTTTACAGGCACTTCATTCACATGTCTCTCAGTTTTGGTCTGTGCAGTTAATATAACAGAGGCAGTATTTGTGCTGAAGAGTACTAAGAATTAAGGATGAGATTTTCAAAATACGTAACGATTGTTTAAATAGCCTCGGTAGATGCTTAGGTTTGGAGCACTGATGAGAAATTAGCTGTTGGGTGCTTTTTTAACTCTCTTCTGTCTTGTCACCAATGAGGAAGTATGCTTCTACCTATGAGCATGACTCTGTTTCTTTGAACTTGTTCTTTCCTCGGGGGTCTCAGAGTATGGGAAAAACTGTGTGAACAACAAGCTGTCACATCACTTCATTGTTAAGATTGTGACTAAGTTTCCAAAGGAGTAGGGAAGTGCCCTGCTTCTTATGTTCCTTTGCACGTATATGCATTATGCCAGTCTGAAGAAACTGAAGTTAACATCAAAACTAAAAGCTTGCATCCCTATCCCGGCTGCCTAATGCTGACATTTACAGTGGTGTAGTGATTCTTGCTTGCTGTGATATCTTCACATTATATCTAACATGTGATAATGCCATTTAGCCCCACTGTGGATGCTGTTTATGTTTTCAGACTGCTTGTAATAGCATGGAAAGTTCTGATCGTTTTTCTATTGCATTGCAAGTTTATTGTTTGTTTGTTTGGGTTTTTTTTTTTCATAAGTCTAAAAGAATTTTAACTTCTCAGATTCAAACTTTGATTAAACACTGGGGTTGGGAACTTAATTTGTTTCTCTGGTTTATTTCTGAGCTTCTTGTGTTGGATTTCTGCAGTGAGCATGATGTAAGAGCAGAAAGCTTAAGGCTGTTGATCTTTCACATAAAAGTGAAAAGAAAGACACCAACTTTATGATGTATGCACTGGCCCTTTTTGGTATAGGCACTTGATGCACCCATACAGAATACTCAAGCGGGTATTTTTTCCTCTTTTATCTTTTTTACTCATCTGTTCATGGGATGGATTTGGAGTGTTCCCATCAGTTCTTTAAAGCACCAAGTAAAATCTTTGAATGGCCTGCATTTTAGAGGATAGCCTTGTTCCATGGCAGAGGGCTTAGTTCAGGGTGGGCTTTCAGTCAGAGAACTCAGTGGAACTGTTTGAATATGGACAATTCAGCATGTAAATATGTATGTTTAGGACCTGAATTTTGTTTTAGACCGTCAGCATGCTGTTTGTGTATGTAAGTGATGGAAAAGAGGTATATTATAGCAGGATGGTACGATTCTGCTGAGAGTGTTTTTCCATCTTGTGCTTCTGAAACAGTGATGAAGTTCTAATGTTGCTGTGTAGTTTTCTTACATTAGTCTACAGTATTTTCAGTTTTATTGGCTTAAGAACATCCACTTAATGTAAGCATGACAGGCTTTTAGAAGCATCAGCACTCAGGGCATTAAAACCAACATACTTTTCCAAAACCACTTTTCAGTAAAACCAGAATCCTGTTTTGTTTTTGACAGATGAATGATGGACCTTTGTGCAAGTGCAGTGCTAAAGCCCGGCGAACAGGAATAAGACATGGCATTTATCCTGGTGAAGAGGTATTAGTAATTCTAAGGATTGCAATTATGAATACAAATTTGCAGCTGTAAATTCCTGCTGGGGTTGATTTGAGGGGATTTTCCCATGATTTACAGGCCAAGTAAAAAAAAACTCTTTTGCAACTTCAAATCGCTTAGTTACGTAACCTCATATTTAAAATACAACGCTGGTGATGAAATCAGTCTGAAAACTATAGAAAACTTTTGCCTATGTTTGCTTAGTTTTAGTTTTTTTGGTATATCATGATTGTGTTAATAGAAAAGAACTTGTGATCAAAGATCTGCTGTCTTCAAGTGGATGAATATGTTGTGAAGGGCCCACTTTGTGAAGTGATTGCTTTTAAAAAAAAGTAAATAGTAATTCTGCTGCTGAAAGAGGCAGAAGGCTTGTCAGGAGGCATTCTTGCCTTTTGTAGGCTTTTCAATTTATATTCCTATTTTTCTTGAAAAATTTTATTTTTCAGTTGGCCTTTTTATATTTACTGAAACAATTGTTTATTTCTCTGCAGTTAAGGAGTTACAAATGTTTCTGTGAATTATTTGAGTTCAGAAAATTGGCTTTGGTCTGAAGCTTACTATAAATTTCTCCAGTTCAGGATCTATTCCTCCCCATGTTGCATCTAGGGTTCTTCTTGCAGAAAAGGGAGAAAATTTAGGAGGAGAAAACTAGTATATATAAAATTTGCTGCATGAAGGCAGGTGCTCCCTGGAATGATGCCATCTGGGAATCTCAGGTTTCACAAAATCTTGGTTATAATACATTTCACAGTGTCCTGTAGGTGAAACTGCCTGGTTTTCAACTAGCTTGTTTGCAGCTGCCTTGTCACAGCTGTAGTAATAAGCTGAGAAGCTTTTTTTGGGGCTGAAGAGCCAATGAAATCACCCTGCTTATTGCATAAATTTTGCAAAGTGGCCAAAGCAGCATAGCTGTTTTGCCTCTGCCACAGGCCAGCTTTTATTCTGCAGTTCAGATCCCCATGTCAGAATAGTACCCTGCTCACTGCAGTGGTTTTATTCTTTCTCCCAGTGTATTCCAAACGGGGCGGTGGCAGCCTCCAAACTGCAGCAAGTTGTATGTAGGGCATATGAAAAACTGGTTTTGACTGGTTGTTGAGGAGTTTAGGTCTTTACACAGGTCTGCTTCAGAACAAGCTGGAGGGAAACATGAAATCGCAGGTATCTGGCTGCCTTTGGATCTCAGTCAAGCATTACAACCTGGGAGATAGAGCAGGGTTGCCAGAGCTACCTCTGTAGTGATGGGATAATCCCTTCTCTTCAAGCCTCAGATATGCCTCAAGCAGATGAGCTGATACCTATCTTGATTATGTACCTTGAGATCTTCTCATGTGATGTCCAGTCTTCTCTTTGTAAGCTTTTGAAATGTGTTTCATCAAACAAATTTATATATGAGAGGAAATCAGTCTGGAACATAAACAGCTAAGTGTTGTGTGTAAGAGAGATGGAGAGTTAAATGGAAAATGAAAAAAAAAAATAACTTTTTTTGCTTTTGAATAGCTTTAAAAATATTTCTTGAAGTGAAAATGGAGATAAGGCCACACTTTCCTCCTTCCCAGAATGCTTAATTATGACTACCTGCTTTTATTTAATTTTTCCTAATGCATATTTCATGGCTATTAGAAATGCTTTATTCTCTCTTTTAATCTAAATTTGCCTTGACTCTACACATAATTCTACTTATCTCTTTCTTTAAGCCCATTAAACCATGTCGCCCCATGACCAACAATGCTGGAAGACTATACCACTACCGAATTACTGTGTCACCTCCCACAAATTTCTTAGTAAGTACTTTATAAACAATTTGAACTAGAACTCTGAATTTGTTTTTGGTGACAAAAGTCATACTGCTCCTTGCTTACTCCGTGGTGCTTTTGTTTGCTTTTTAAGACAGACAGACCTACTGTTATTGAGTATGATGACCATGAATATATCTTTGAAGGGTTCTCCATGTTTGCGCATGCCCCACTGACAAACGTAAGTATGGTCATTGCTGCATACTTTAGGTTTCATACAGGGAATATGTTTAGAAGGTGCTCATTCTTCCCTGAAGCTTCTAACTTCTTTAAAACAGCAATACATGTATGCTACAAACATCTTACCAGTACTGGGGACGGGAAAGATATTTGTGCTAATGATTCTCAGGTTTTGTCTTGACTGATTGTGGTAAGCAGCATCTTTGAACTGTGACTGAAGCTGTGATATGCATCGAAGTAATGTTTCTATGTTTCACAGTTTGGAAGTGAGTTAAACCATGGAACAACTTGTTAAGACTGCTAATTGGATTTCAGTTGGCTGAGTGGGTTTATTAAGTTGGCAAAGCTTAAAAAAGGTTTTCCCTTTAAGTGACAAATGAAAATTTTCAGAGATCCACTCTGAAGGGTTTTTTCTCTTCTTAAAACTTATCTAGATGTATCCAATACTTTATAACAGCTGTTCAGCTTCTTCAGGATCTAGCAAGTTACAATTTTTAGTAAAAGGCGTAGGTATGTACAGGTCATTAATTTTGTGATTTGAAAGCAAGTGTAGCAAGAAAAGGAAATGATTGGTATTTGACTGCCTTGTTTTTCCAGTATAGGCTGAGTAAATGGAACGTGAATGGTGAAAATATGCCAAATGTGAATGGAAAATATGCAGATTCTTAATCTCTGTACACTTGAAGATTTTTTTGTTATCCTTGGTTATTTCAAGGTTTCCTCAAAAAGTACAGTGTGTGTTAGTTTCTATGGTTTTTATACCTATTACTAGCTATATCACCAATGCCACAACTCAGTGTAAGAACAATTATGAACACAGGACTGGGATGTAAGGATACTGGAGCTGAGAGGCACTGAGAAGAAATTACTTTGACCCTGGCAGTTTGCTTGCATAATGGATATGATAACACTTTACTTCTGATGGTCAGGGGAAGGGAATCTTGTTGAGAAGTCAGTGAGAGAGTGGAGTTCAGCCTCTGGCATGGCAATGGGAAGCGCTGCTGTCCGGTAGCATTAACTCAGCCTCTTGAGTTCAAGGCAAATTTATCTCAAGGCTTTACATTTTCACTTTACAAATGAGCAATAAGGAGAAGTTTTGTTTGACTTATATTAAATAATACGGAGACCCCCTTATGTTTACAATTTTTGTGTCTATTTTGTGACAGGAAGGCAGAGAGTTATGGAAATCTTCAATATACAGACAACAAGGAAAACTCTTCTTTGATATGAGTAGTTAGTGAAGCTATTAAGCTTACTGTGAAGTACATGTTTACATGTGCTTCCAGATAGGGGGAAGTGATCAGCTATAAATTATTCATTTTTACAGAGTTGAATATAAAGCCACACTGTGGTGCCAGTTCCTGTTACTAAAAGATATAAACCCCTTTGGAAGGAATCTCTTGATGTCATGAGATGATTTTTGGCATACAACGTAAAACCTGTTCTTTGAGGGACACTTTGGAACATATTTGATAAAATGGAGGTAACAAAAGGTAGTAAAAATAGAGATCAGAACACCAACATCTTTACATTAATCAAATTTCTGTAGTATGAAGTCTTAGTTTGCATGGTTAGGGTTATTACTGAGTTACTGCTGTTATTACTGAGTAATAGCTGAGCAGCTCAAGTATTAGGGAAATTTGTTAGCATAGTCATAGAAAAAATTATTTTTATATTATAAATACCAAACCAATTTTACAGTACCAACCATGTGCTCCTTTAGTGTGTATTTGCTTGTGTACATGGAACTCCAGTTCATGGAGATCTTAGTTGTTGTCACTTCTCTGAAGTATTCAACATCTAGTTTAATTTATATGTTAGAAAGTAAATAAACAATCTCTCTGCTTTTTTTAAAGCCTCACTGATTTAAGTGTGACAGGTTTTCACCTGCCCAGGTTCTAAATGGTATATTTAGCTTCCAAGGTTTTGGGAGGGGTTTGTATTTATATTTAATATTGTATCAAATTTTAAGAAATGCAGTTTTGTTTGTTTGTTTGGTCCAGCTTCTTAATTTATAATGCAGATATCAATAGATTTTTGTAGTCAAAATAGTAAAATGTTTGACAGTGGGCTGTAAGAAGATGCAGTCAGACTGTTGCACCTCTGCTATGTACATTGATTTCATTGCAACCCCAGTGCTGTTCAGATATTTATTTGCCAAGTTATAAATGTAAAATAAATGTAAAATAACCTTGGGTTGCTTCACTTTCACAGATCATGGAATTGTTCTAACATTCTTTCATGCTTTTGAGGCCAGTGAGTAGTAAAATTGAGTAAGAGCTGTAGATGTGTAGGGGAAAATTAGGCATTTTTGTAGTCTTTTAGGAATTTAGCCTTTTTCCCTCTGAAAATCCCATTAAAAATGAAACCTTCAGCAAATTACAAACTATAAAAAGGTGAAAAAAACAAATTAAATGTTTGTCTTGCTAGCTAGTCAGATGAAATGGAGAATATTTATTGGATGAAATTAGTATAAAACTGTAATTTATCCCTAAGCTATAACATTATGTAGCTTTGACTTAAAACTGCATTTTAAGACAGTATACCTGACACAACTGGCAGTATGCTAAAAGCACCTTGCTTTCAGATCACTCTATCAATCTGACACGTGTCACAAACAACAAATTCACTTGCAAATATCCAAGTAAGAGAAGATGCAGGTTGACTGAAGTTTACAACTGTACTTTTTCTCTTAAAGAAAATTTCATCTCCAGCAGATGGCATTATTTAACCTTCCTTCACCATCCCTCCTGTCAGCACTGTGTTTTATTACTGAGGTGAAGGCTGGAGCTGGTACTCCCTTTACACATGCTTATGTTCTTGTCTTGCATGATCCCCCAGAGCAGCTGTTCTAGTAAGTGCCCTTTTCAGCAGACAGTAATACCTTTGCATACAAAATTGTATTAACTATACATTTGATGCTGTATAGTTTTTAATGCTGAATTTCTCTTTTCCTTCCAGATTCCTCTATGCAAAGTAATCAGGTTTAACATTGACTATACAATTCATTTCATTGAGGAGATGATGCCTGAGGTAAGATGAATAATTAGTCTAAAAGTCAGAGTGGATTATGAGTTGTTGCTATGTTTAATGGATTCAACTCTTCAGTATCCCACCTTGTGAAGTCTCTAAGAGACTGGGTCTGTTCTGAACGAGTGGCTGGAAAAGAACTTGCACTTACAGGTACTAGCATAAATCCATCTACCTAGGCAATCATGTATTAAAATAAAACAGTAAGAAATGCTTACATCCGTAGGTTCTTTTCATTTTAAGTTATATGCAATATCTGTAAATTCAATTAGGCATTACCCTTCTCTTACATCTGACAAAAATAAGGTGTATGGAGGTACTCTTTTGCCAGGACCACATAAGTCAATGGCAGAGCTGAAACTTAATCAGAAGTTTGAAGCTCTGAAGATTGCTTATCAGTACTTAATATAAGCTGTTGCCGAAATAAATTTCCTGTGGATACAGAAAAAGCACATTGAGTTCATAACCTGTTTGTGGTGGGGTTTTTTTATTACTAATTAATGCCTGGTGGAGCCAGTTTGCAAAGTAAATTGCTGCAGTGGAACAGTGTGTATAGATACAGAAACACCCCTGCATATTAGCTACAAAGATAGGATCAGTATTTAATTTTTCTTTCTAGTTATCTCTTTCTTGGTTGCTCAATGGCATCTCAATATATACAATGCCTAAAAAGCCCTGAAGTAAACAGCCTTGAAATGCCTCAGAAAGAATAATGTGATCAAAGCAATTAATTTCTTGTAAGAAAGTGAATGTACTATGTTGTCTGCAAATCTTGAACTGAAATAACAAATGGGCACGAAGCAAAATAGGGGAGTCGCCATTTCGGGGGGCTTCTGAGTAAATAGCTACAGCATTATTTGCAGACCATCTTTATTAATGATTTTTGAAGGAGAATGTGGTGTTGAGTTTTGAATTTATGGCTGATATCATACATACACAATTCATATCAATCTGGCCTGATTTTGTTTGTTCAGGAAAGTTTATATGTTCGTTCAGTGAAGGTGCCACTTCCTCGCTTGGAATAATCAAGTGATGAAAATAATCTCCTTTTTCTTTTTTTTTTTCCATTTCATCCTTTTTTCTTCTTCTTCTGTTGGGTATTTAGGTCATAATCCTCAATTGTGTTGTACTTGCTATGGAAGTGATAGTGATACCACAGATGGTGATTTATAAACATTTATTATGAGCATGGGGAAAAAGTGAACTGTGAAAAAGATTTTTCTCAGAAATGTGTCATCTGCTTAGCTTGCTCAGGTGGAAGAGGTTTTAGTGCTTGACAGATTATTGTAGATTCATAATTTTTGCCTATATTGTTGATTTGGACATGGAGTGAAGAGTATTCAATACCATTCTTTCTTGGCAATGCTTTCTGAAGAGACCACTGTACTATGTTAGAGTAGATGATCACAAATACATCAATACAGTTTCCAGAACCCAGTATCTAGTGGTTGGCAGATATGAAGACAATGGTTTTTTTCACTGTTTTATTTAACTGTATATGAATGGCATTATTTGTATTATAATATTATATATTTATAATTATGGTCTTTTTTTTGTTTCCCCAGAATTTTTGTGTGAGAGGCCTTGAGCTGTTCTCTTCATATCTATTCAAAGATATTTTGGAGTTGTATGACTGGAATCTTAAAGGTATTGTTCTCTTTGAGAGGGTCCTCAAAATAGCAATGTAACTGCTGTTTTCCATAAGAGGGACAGACCTCATCTATTGTTCAAGAAGGTGGAATTAGAGTTTCAATAGTGTGAGCTGTAGCAACGAAAATATACAAACTTGGCACTGTATTCTCACAAATAAACTAAATTTCTGCCTTAATCCGGAACTTTTATTTTTAACCAAACAGTAAATATTACTGTGTGTTTAATATTGCAGAGTATCATGTTGATGGTATTTTGAAAGCCAAGATGTCAGGTAAACTGTTCTCTCCTTTTACAAGCTAACAACAAGTTGCTCATACAGTATTTCTCTGCAGTCAACTCAGAAAGCAGTGTCATACAGACAGCTGTGGAGGGCTAATGTTATCATTATAGCTGAATGTTTTTGTCTTTTGACAAGATGAAAATACTTGTTTCTCTGAAGACTGCAACAAAGGAGAATGCTTCTCATGGTCTAAAAGAGAAATGAGAGTATCAGGGGAATTGCTTTTCAGTATCTGTAGGGTGCCTTGACTTCGGGGAGTTGCACTCTGCACTTGATGCAATTAAACAGAGGAGCACACAGGTTTAATACATTTTGTGTAGCCATTGGTTTGATACTACATATATTCTAATAGCAGTGTTGTCTCTCCTGTCACTGCTTCTGATTGTTCTTTTTTTAACACCAGGGTTTAGTTTTTATTTTCTTGCAAAGCTTTATATGGTGAATAGGAAAATTAGAAAAAAAAACCACGAAACAGTACTGTGGAAATTTCCATGTTATCTTTGTTACGGTGAACAAAAACCACGCCACTAACTGGGAGGAGATAAGCTAGTGCTTGTACCTGAAAGGCTTAAGTGTAATAATTCATTGATTATATAAACCAATCTTTTTCTATTATTGTTTTACTTAAAAATACTGGGGTTTTTGTTAGGTTCTTATTATTTTTAAATTATTTTAGATTTCTTTTAAATTGTGTGAAAGCTTTCACTGTAAGTTGTCTCTCTGTTCTTTTCTTTGCTACTTTTTGGATTGAAACTTAAGGCCTAGCAAATATAATCACCATTCATTGATTTCATCTGCAGCAAAGTTGCCTCTTTTCTTCTTTTGCAAATATGTTGCTGTTCATAAATTTTCTGTATTTTTTTCATATTTAAGGTCCTTCACTTGAAAATGATTCTATTTCCTGTCCCAGATACCACTTCATGCCGCGGTTTGTGCGATTTCTTCCAGGTAATGTTTGTAGTATGTAGCTTTATACAAATTAGAGCTAAAAAAACTTTAAAAAAACTCAACAAAACAGAAAACAACCCTATCCCCCAGAAAAAAACCTCCACCAAAAAAAGAAAACCCTCATTGCAAGTCAAATAGTTCAGTCAGTGCAGAGATCTGTGCTTCTACCTGTCTACCTCCTACTGCCAGTGCTTGCTGGAAGTGTGAATGGTTTATTCAGAACTGGAATTCTGATGAGCAGGCCAAGTCTTGCTTCCAGCTTTTGTGTTTGTAGTCATTTTAGGCAGTGCTAGGTCTTCTTTGGTGTGCTCTGTGATGGAGCTGTGGCATTTGAGGAGTGTTGTTATCTAATCTCACACATTTCCCTGCTCTTCAAGGTACATGTTGTTAGTTCACAGTTCTTGATGTGCAAGGGTCAGCATGATTGGCACCCCTGAGCATGTTTTTCTGATTTTTTATCCTAGTGCAAGCTTAGACCTTGTAGCAAATAGTGAAAGACAAAAGCCATCATTCCAATGCAGTTCAACCCTGGCCTGCCAGCCAAGGACAAGATTACATGTGGAGCATTGCACTCATTTTGAGTGAACAGCTTACGTAGTCATTTAACACATCCTAAGACACCAAGACAGACTTTCAGTTGATGCAAATGTCATGGCTCCATTGAAAATGTGTCCTGCTGAGATCCTGTCAGTGATTGCTCCAGGAGGGTTGTGTGGACAGACAGATATGTTACAGCTGTGGGATTTAGGGTGCAGATGAAACATGGAACAGCCTTCATCAAGACGGCTGTGACTGTGGCCTGGAGGTGCTTTCTGGCCTGGGCTTTGAAACTTAGTTGGGATATTAATTATAGCTGGAGCAAAATGAGTTTTGGCTTGTTACTGTGGAGAGTACTGATGGCTAGATGACTGTATTTCTAATTGTTGTTCCTTCCTGGATACACAGCACTGTTCAATCAGAAGCAGAGCTCTGAGGCTTGCTAGCAAACATTGATTTGGTTTTGCTGAAGCAATTTACAAAATAAGCCATCAAGCCACATGTGGCTGATTAACTTGACCTCATCACAAAATGAGAACAAGTTTGTCCTGCCTAGTTTGTGTAGCTTGAGGGTGCTTTCCTGTTCAGGGGTTTTACATGCTGATTTTTTTTTAATTTTAGTTTATAAGTCAGCTCTTTCTGTGCTGTTGGGTTGTTTACTGATAGGGAGAGGTAAGTCTCTGTAATGCGTATTCCTGTGTGCTGTTTCTTCTTTAAGGTCCCCAGCCTTTTAACTCTTTTAAAAATGTCTTTCCTGAGATTTCTGCATGTATAGTTGCTTTTCAGAATCTTTTTGACAGGTTTTTCTTTTTAATCAAGCTTTCATTTTTTATTGATTATTTTTTGAACTATCCTTGAAGATTTTTAATTTTCAGAGAGTGGAGAAAATTTGTTTCCTTCAGGTATGTTTGCAGAACTCTTCTTATGTCTAATCAAAGAAGATGATGGTGCATCAGATCTCCACACATCCATCAGCTGTCTCTTTAAAGATAGGAACGAGTTGCTGATTTCCCATCCCTTCTAATTTTTTTTTCTTATTTTCCTAGCATTGTCTAAAAATAATGAGGTTTTCTATGTGGATTTACTTACAGACGGGCCTTAGGGTAGCTCTGACCTAGTCATATCCAGTTTACTGAGATGCATAGCACGCAGAACAGTTGCTGTATTGTATTCATTTTCATAGGTTTTTATGATGGTAAATATATTCAGAGAGTAAAAGGCTAGAAAAAACACATTTGAGGTCCCAAGTACTGCATTTTCCAATTTAGAAAGGGTTTCTGACTTTCATTTAGCACATCCGTCTATAGCAACCAGGACACAATCTTCAATGGGTAAGGATATACTTGTATTTTAGTGATTGGTGGGTGTGGGCTACCTCTTGTGTAAGAGTATAATCCAGTTGTTGACAAAGAATAGTCTTGTAAGTGAAGTCCCCCTTTAATTTGAAGGAAAACTTTGCGCATTTAAAAATCTGTCCCTGTAGCTATTTAGAAGTATTTTCTATTTCCAGTGAGATTTGGAGTGTATTTTCCCCACTTAAGATTTCGTCTTGGAATTGGAGTGAGTTAGTTGTTCTGACAGGCCAAGTTACAGCATTGGCTGTCATCATTTCTGTGCAGGAGTGCTGTAATCCCAGCAGAATTAAGAGAAGGGCTTGGTTCCTCACATTTTATAGAGGACATCATCTTACACAGTGCTGCTGTTGTGCAGCAGCTCTGCAAGGCTTTTCCACTGTGCCTGGGATCACACTCCTTGTGCTGTGGTGTCATCCCCCATGTTGCTCTAAGATTTTACTCCTGGTTTGTCACCACTTCTCTTTTGTGGGTGTAGTGATAGAGAGAACATACTCAGTGTTTGGACCAGGTTGTTTCTGCTCCCTGAGGGAGGGAAATCAGTGTTTGTGTTCTGTGGGGCTGAAACTTGAAGATTCCTCCATACCTGCAAAATAGCATTGTTATTAAAGGAGGGAGATAGAGATGTGTGTCAAAATTAAAGCATTGGGAACATGCAGTGATTTTTTACGTACATGAGCAGACATACTGAATTTGACTAGTCAGTGATACGAGTGACCACTGGGTGGTGATGTTTCAGGACCATCACTCACTTTTCCTATTTGCATATTCACATCTGTAGCTGGCTACCATAATCCAGTCAGATTATAACATCTTCTTTTGGTACAAGCAGCCTTTGCTGTGCGTTTTTTCTGGGGTCTCAGAGGTGTTTAGTAATTTTCACATGCCCTTGATTCATTTAGTTACAGAAGACAGCATGAGGCTCTTTAGTCTTCATTACTGGAGTTACAGCATGTAAGCACTACAGATGAGTTTAAAGTGCAAGGATAGCTTACTACATTCATCCAGAAGTATCCTGTAAAATTTTGACTGCTCTTAAAAAAAGCTGCATAACACCTAAAGGTTTTTTAACTGCTGTTGTGAAAAGAATGATAAAATTGTGAAAAGGAAGATATAACTGGACAGCATAACGGATTGTTCTGCTTACTCATTTTGAAGTTTATTCAGGCAAGTTAGAAACTTTGAGTTTACAGTAGGATGGAACTGTTACTCTCACCACCATTACTGTTACTGCTTTAGTTTAGCAGTGTTTATGTGTGTGCAATATTCGACAGTAAAATATTTGCCTTCATATTTGTCAATTTACTTAAGCATTTTGCATTTTATTTTGCTCATACAAATGGTTTTTGTTCTGCATATTTTCTCTTACGCTCATGCTTTAGGAGTCAATCTCTGAAACGTGTTTTGTTTTTTTTTCATTTATGGTTTTAAGATGGAGGAAAAGAAGTACTCTCAATGCATCAGATACTTCTCTACTTGTTACGATGCAGTAAAGCTCTGGTGCCTGAAGAAGAGATTGCCAACATGCTTCAGTGGGAAGAACTGGAATGGCAGAAGTATGCAGAAGAATGCAAAGGGATGATTGTTACCAGCCCTGGCATGGTAGAACAAATAATTTTTTTTTTATTGTTTTTTGCACAATCCAGTGACATATACATGTCTTCTTTTTGAGAGTTTGTTGCAGGCTAAATTAGAACAGGAAAAGGTGACCAGTAGCAGTTGCAGATTGAAATAGGAACAGTTTATTGACTGGTTCCCACCCTGGATTGTCCCCTCTGCTGCTCTACTGAAGGGTGTATTTTCAGAGGGGCACTGTTTCAATGTGCATGTTAAAAGGAACAGCTATATTTTATGTATGTAAAACTTTCCTATTTTCTCAGAAAGTCTTTATGTGCATGATCTCATTCTCTTTTCCCATACACAGCACGGGAGTAACTATTTGCTATTTACTTTCCTCTTTCTCTTTTGACCCCCTATTGACAGCTCTATCTAATATATGCTGTCCTAACGCTGGCTTTAATGTGGAAAAAGGTGTTTTCTGCCTGTGTAGTTTTTTCCACAATGTTTCTCTGTTGCTCTCACTCACACTGAGGAATTTTGTGTACATTAATTAATGCATGTATTAATTTTCAGTGCCTAGTTTGAAACCCCTGTGGCCTTATTATTTTTGGAACAATTGATATTTTAAAGCATATGTTCTCTGAACACAACTCCTTTCAACTCTGGTGTGTGTGTGAATTCAGCCCATTATTCTATCTTTCCCTTTTAAGAAATGTGGGTCACAAGAATAGATGAATGTCCACTAAAACCTGCAGGGTTGTATTTTTGTAGTTTGATCAGTATTGCAAAAGGGTATCTTAGTAGTAGAGGCATATTTTGGACCTTATATTTGAGACTGCCGTGCAGCTTTCTCAGTTGTAATACCTGTCTTTTTCTGACTTAATTTTCCTCCTTTGCTCATAGCTCAAATTCTTAGTTTCTGAAGAAAAAGTGTAACTTGGTATCATGCCTAAGAAAGAATTTAGTTTTTCAACTGAAAAACTTGTCCCCAAACTGCAGCCAGGGTGACATGCTAAATATATTTTTCTAGTTCATATTTTTAAGTATGACAGCATAACATTAGTAAACTACTTAGGAAGCTAATAATGACTTGGGTCAGATAATTTTCCCCTTGATTTCACTCTGAGTGAAGTACAACTTTTGAAACAACAAGAAAATTAGGCAGTTTCTGGGAACATGAAATATAAAAATACACATGAACTCTCACTGTGGAAAATTCTACCTCAGCTGTTTTAAATGATTGCTAAACCAGAATCCCATAATATAAATTGTTAGAAAACCTGAACAGCCTCAACTTGCCTGTAGTTTCTGTGATACAAGGTGCATACCGGTCCACAAGCTGTCAGCATCTGAATGCTGTACACTGACATAACTTCAGTTATTTTGCTGAAGATATGCTGATTTCAGCTAGCTGAAAACGCGCTTTTTTGTTTAGCATGAAGGAATGCATATATGTTCCTTCCTTGTGTCACGGAACTCTAAATGTCTGTATGTACAAAGCAGTGTGATTTATGAGCCGTAGTGTTAATTCTGAGATCTTGTGTGATTTTTTTACTGGCAAACTTTGCTTTCTACAAGGCAGTGTTTTTAGAGACATGTGGACATGAAAATACGTAAGCATAAAAGAAATGTGTAGCGCTTTGAAATGTCATGTTATAATGGCATCATAAGAACGTGTTTTTTCTCTCAAGATTGCAATGACATTCTTCTTAGTTTGTGGATTTTTCTTGTACATTGCAGCATTTTGTACTGATTATGAATGTAAGTGAAAAACAGATATGAAACTATTACCTATGCATTTTACAACCTTAGAAGATAAAACAGTTCTGTTGCAGAGACAATATGAAACTGTGTTAGAAACTGACAGCTCTTCAATTCAATTATATCCACGTGACACAGCAAAGTAAAACCACTAAATTTTGTTTTGTTGCACAGCACCTCTTAAGAAGTAATAATTCCTCTTGTGATCAAATCTAGGTTTTATGTGTGTGTTTTATTTTATTTTTTTCGGTGTGAGGTGTACGTATATGCAATATGGAGAAGGGAAAAAACTTTAGTAGTATATAAATCCCGCTTAAACAACTAACGGTAGTTCAACATTATTTAAAATTATTTCACTTATTCATGGTATTTCGTTAGTTCACTGAAACTTTGTGTTGGAATAGATCTGGAAGTTCACAAATTTTAGTCATCTTTCATACTTTGCTCTTCCTAAAATATTGATGGTTTTCTCACTACTACATAGATATACGTATATATTAATATACTTCTGTACTACATTTGCATGATATTTCATGTTGTGTTCTGATGTCAGCAGAGCCTTGGTTGATGAGATTTGGAGTAGGAAACAAAAATAACAAGCCTCTGTTCTGTTAGAATTTCTTTGATGTGACTTTAAAGGCAAGATTGTGATTATTGGATAGTCTATCAAAGCACTTTTAAAAAAGCACAAGGGTGAAGCTCTGGAAGAATAACATCTAATTTGCTTGCATCCTGTCTGCTGGTGCACAATTTATACTCTATGTTTCTGTATGCTGCTGTTTGTTCATGTAACCTTCAGAAAGAGCACTGGAGAGGAGGCTGGTGTTCACAATGAAATAAAAAAGCATAACCCAGCTACACCCCTCTCATAACTGTCAGTGAGGGAGCAGCTGTGATTAAGTCTTGGAGAAGTTCTTTTGTGCTGGTTGCTATCAGCCGTCTGTGAACAGCTGTGTAACTCACTGACAGAATGCAAGGCAGTGTCATGGAAGTGGAGAGGAGTCTGGTTTTGAGTGGTCCTGAGGTCACACATTTAACACAGACCCTGCTATATGCATGATGAAAGATGTCCTTTTTACACTTATGAGTATTTCATTGCCTCTGTATCTAAAATGTGTCTGTATTTTTTTTAATTTATTGGTTATTATTGGTATATTGAGTGCAATTATTGCTTAGTATTCTGTTAATTATATTTTGCTGGCCTGGTTCTCAGAGGAGTCGTGTATCAAAGCTGCTTTTTTAAGGGGTACAGAGATGGGAGAAGTTCTTTAATTTAATATTAATAGTGGGGAGAGCCAACAAACAACTTAGTAGAAGATAAAAACTTTTCAAGCTGGTTTTGTTTAATCCCCCCAAAAATAAAATTACACCTTAAAAATTAGGACTTTAAGCCCTTGGTTAGGGAGCAACATTCTATCTGCTACGAACCTTGCCTGTTATTTTCTTTAGGACTTGTTTTGTTCTAATCCTTTTTATAAGAAGTGCTGTAGGGAAAACCTTTTCTTTTTCTTTTTTTTTTTTTTGGGGGGGGGGTGAAACCAGCAGCTTTAACTAACTAATTTTAAAAATGAACTAAGTAAGTTAGCTAAGTAAGTTAACTTTAAGCTAACTCTTAACTAACCTAAATATTTTCTTCCTTTTTTTTTTTTTTTTTTTTGGCTGGAGAGATGTAAGTTTATGTTCAGTCATCTTGTCTAAAGGGGACCTGATAAGCATTTTTCTCTTGGAAAATACTTCTGTGTCTGAAAGTCAAGCTTTTAACTAAGTTTTTGTTTTTCTAGAATAGATTGAAATTGTGGCCATAGAATTGTCTTTGCTTATCTGTGCAGAAAATTATTCCTGTGAACAGTTCCACCAAGGTCATTTGGAGGGTAAAAGCTTTGTTCTTGACACAGTTTTTATTGTTTTGTGAAGAGAATGGTGGAAGCTGTTTCTGTAACACTGAAATTCATCTTTGAGTGCCTCTTTACAGTGCTAAATGAGAAGTTCTGAGATGCAGGTAACTAGAAGTAATGCCCTTTTTCTGAAACCTAAGACAAGCAAAACATATTGGCCTCATCCAGCTGATTGCAAAGTGGGGAGTAAGCAGGCATGTTACAAAGCAGCTTGACAGGTAATGGAGAAGTTGTTTACTTGGAGACAAACTGTGCACCTTCAGCTGAGTTTTTAAATATGCTGGGTAAGTGATCAAAAGCTCTGCAAGCAGCATGTCTGCTACAGTGATGTGCAATTACTTACTTTCTGTGTTTATAGAGCTGAAGCGAAAGTTGCCTTCATTTGCACTGTCCTTTTCAACAATGAAAAGAACTTCTGTTTTGAACTGTAAAAAGGGCAAAAGTCTCCTCATTATACAAGACTGTATTCCTTCTTGTGCACATCAGCCTAGGAGCCTTTTCTGAGAGTAGCGTGACAGATTTTTTTTGATGCTGTTTTGTCAGTGTGATTGAATGGATCTAATAATGCCTTCATTTGCTTTGGGAAATCATGAACTAAAATTAGGGAGGTAACCTGATCTTAGCAAACTGCCCAGGCATGTGCGTTCTTGGATACCAGAATGCTAATCCTAATTTTTGTTTCTGGTGTGATGCTTGACCAGAGAAAGTCGTTTTAAGTTCTTGGAAATAGTCAAAGTAAATTTCCAGATGTTTAAAATTAAAATTAAAAGGTTTTTTGTTTTTTTTATTTGAATGCTTGGTCAATTAACTTTGTTTCAGTTATTGTTGTTGCCAAATGTTAATAATAGCATTAATGATTGGTTTAATGTGCATTTTATCAAGTTTGAAATGTTGTTGCTTCGTGTTTCCTGGATAGTGTGGGTTTGAGGCAGTAAATTTTCCATGGGCCTGTTGTCAATTTAGTTGTATTTTGTTTTTTTTTCTTAGAAACCCAGCTCAGTTCGTATTGATCAACTAGACCGCGAACAATTCAATCCCGATGTAATTACTTTCCCTATTATTGTGCACTTTGGGATACGACCTGCTCAACTCAGTTATGCTGGAGATCCTCAGTAAGATGCTTTTCCTTCTTTCTTTTGTTCAGGAACTCATTACTGTTGTCATTTGTGCCTTAAATAGGGCTTGGTTATGTGCTTAGTTGAGTCCGGTATAAAGCTTAGCGCTTATGACATTGGGCACAAGCTCCTGCAAATTAGAAAATATGAGGAATGACTTTTTCTCTGGAATAATTCAGGATCTGCTAAAGTAAACATGCATGCATGTGCGGTATGAAACTTCTTAACCTGACAACAGCTCTTCTGGCTCCAGGAAAAGGTGGTTCCTCAAGCTCCATGTTATTTCTCTGAGAGGCCAGTGGTGGGTTTTCAGAGGGAGAATAGCATAACAGGAAGGCAGAGAAGGAGAAATAGTTACCCAAGCTTCCTGATGTCTCTAGCGTATAGACTTCTGAGCTAGAGGATGTATTTAGGTCATTTTGTTAAACAGCCCTGAATGGTTGTTTTAAAATTTCTCAAATCACTGTTTGAGTCTTTTTATGCTACTGACAGGGAGAAGATTTCAGGTAATCATTTAACCAGTACTATTGTGCATCATATGCAAAAGTAATGATTTTTATTTTAGAGCTGCTGCTTGATTGTTTAATTCTGTTTAAGACCTGTTCTTCGGGTCTCACGTCTAATAAGGAATATAGCCATTTTCTGTTAGATTACTTCATGATGTTTGTTCCTTGCATACTGCCATACCCTACTTAATCATCTCTTTCTGTGCTTTGAAGTGTGATGTCTACATAGTATTTCCTGGCTTGGAAGCTCTTGCACCCATGCTACTTTTCTGTGCTTTTTATATCCTGGTAGAGTTTGGGATGAATGTAGAGAAGGAGTGGAGAGGGAATCAGGACTTCAGGCAGAGCAAGAAATACTGTTTCAGTGTAGATTGATGAAGGGATGCAAAAGTGATGATTGGATTTTGTTCCCAATTATTTTCTTAACCTATGGCTATTTCAGGGAATTCTTCCATTGATTGGGACATCTGCTTCCTGCGTGATGACAGTATAGAGCCTATCTCTGGTGCATGTGTAATAAAGGTTGTCTTTTTACTCAATGCAGTGGTTTAGGAATGGTATTCCTCAATTTAGTAGTCCCACTAGTAAAAGAACCACAAGCCACTCCCTTCCCCTTCCACTGAGAAACAAAAAAAGGCAGAGATCACTGGTTGAGAGAATTATTTTACTGGAAACAGCAATGAGACAAGAAAACAAACAGTAACAGCAACAATACTAATAACACAAATGTAGAAAGAGAAGATGATTTATGTGCAAAATGCTCAACAGGTCTGCAGTTTTGAGGCCCAAACAGTCATGTGCATGTATGACCGTTGTATTCTTTTGCAACTGCTTGCTGAGAATTTTAAATTCAACATGGCAGGAAGTGGGAATATTGAATGCTAATCCAGCCAATAAAACGGGTTTTTTAGCTTTGATCATTAGTTTTATCCTTAAAATATATCTCTTTATCTTTTCATTTTCTTGTCCATAAAAGGGAAATAATTAGACCCAAAAATATAAGAATTATCTCTACTTTGATGCTGAATTTATTAGTATTTGAAAAGTTCTAGTACATTTCATTGAAAATAATATAAAGAGGCAAAAATTATTCTTCCCACACATATTTTTTCTTTAAAATTTACTTGTGGGTTTGTTTTTTGTTTTGGGTTTTAACCTCAGAGCTGCTTACAGAACGTAGGTGTGTTTTGTTTCAAAGTAACAAAGCATTTTTTGTGAAAGACCTTTGTGGTGCCATCATAAATGTCAGGCTTAATTCTTGTGTATGTGCACCCAGAAGGGATTTTCCTCTAATGTGTCTTTTCTTTGTGATGTTCTAATACAGATTTTTTTGTAATGGTAATATGTTTATTAATTTTCAAACTTAATTGCAATAACAAAGCTTGTTTCACTCTTATCAACACTTGTAGAAAAATGTGTATTGTAGATAACAGTTTGAGGTTCTTGTTTTTGGGTCAAAACTTCCTCAAGGCATTTGTTCTTTCTGTTTTGGTTGATTTGTTCATTAACTCATTTTTCTTTTTTGGGTGGTGATTTGTCAAAAATAGATGTGCTGTTCTGCAGATTGCAAAAGTGCAGTGAATGGAGCATGAGAAAAATCTGTGGATTGACCATTTCAGATGTGTTTGCAGACTGAAAAAATATCAGTATCTCCAGAGGCAGAGAGTATACATTCAAGAATGCTGCAGAGAAATAGCTAGGGAAAAAATGCCAATAAGAAAAGATTTGTTTATGTGTCTGTGAATGTGGGGTGCTGGGAAGATTATGAAATAGTAAAAGAGCTGCTGCTTCATTGACTGCTAAGCCACTAACATGAAAACTTCCTAATGAAACCACTGCTCTAGGCTGTTGCTGGAGAGGATCTTCTTTTATAATGTGAATACAAGTAAAAACTGACTTGGATAAACTTCTTTCCTCTGTCTTCTAATTCCCTGCTTCCTATTCAAAGTCTGCTTTGTGGGTTGTCCTGAATATAGAGGTTACATTTTGAAGGTAGCATCGTTTCCTATGGGACACAAGGTCCCTGTCATGATTGTCTTTGTTTCTCCTTCCATTGTAACTTTTGAACCTGTTGGTCATTTGCAGCTGATTATAATGGTGGGATGTTGTCTTCAAATGGAGTAAGTTCTTACAAATTTGGTGAAAGTTTGTGCTAGATTACTGAGGGACTCCCACCAAGGAAAACGCTGTAATTGGGATTCATGTGTAATTAGACACCACCAAAATAAGAAAAGGCTGGATGGTTGGAGAAAACCAGAAAACTTAAGTATGTGCCAATCACAGAAATAACTTGAATTGTTCTTTCCGTTCAGCACAAACCTATAGGGAGCAAATCTTCCATTTCACTTTTCACAGAATAACTTCGTGTTGCGTGTGACTTGTAGAGCTCTTTCTCATGTGCTTCACTGAAATGTATGAGCCGATGTAAGGACAGACACTTCCTGGGGAAGGGTGCTACTCCTTTGCCGTGAGTGATAGGTAAACTGTGTGGAGAAGAAGGAGTTTTCACCTGCCTGAATTGAGTTAAGGGGCAGGCAGGTCTTTTCAGCATGCAGAGGTGGCCCTTTGGAGAGGAGGGGTGGGTATCTGGGACACCCAGGGTCTGCCCCGATCTTTGCTGTTCTTTACCTCACTCTGCACAGTAATGCCTCCTCTCTGCTACTTGGCCCACCCTGCTGGAGCAGCTACCCAGGCACCATCACCTCACAGAAAATGCTTTGAGATTATTTTAATTCTGTAGCAAAGAGGTGCTTGTAGAGGTTACTTGTGTACCTTGTGTGCATTATTAGCAGTTGGTGTGTTCCTAATGACAAACAGGGAGAGACTTCTGTTCATTGACAAAAATACTTGTTTTCTGGTTTTGTCCTTCAGATACCAGAAGCTGTGGAAGAGTTATGTGAAGCTGCGTCACCTACTGGCTAATAGTCCCAAAGTCAAACAGGCTGATAAACAGAAATTATCACAAAGAGAGGTATTCTGGACCTTTCTGTGACTGATGATTGAACATTGTAATTCGGGATGGAATAAAGCAATATGACTGCCCTGTTTATGGAAACAATAGAAATCCTTTACAAAAGATTTTTTTTCCAGACTCTTAACACAGGTTTTATTTTTATCTATGCTTGTTATTGAATGGAGGTTTTTCCTTTTTTCAGCTGTCAAACTGCTGCAAGTTTTTTACCCAATTATAGAAATTATTGCTATGGAACCATAACTTCTTTGTAGCTATTGCCATTAATGGTTTCAAGAATTAGCATAGAGAAGGACTTTTTATTTCGTAATGTACTTTTAACTGGCTCATAATTTTAAACATTTCTCTTCTGAGATAAAAACTGCCACACTTGTGTGCATAAACTGTAATTTATTAGGTAGTATAGTGACATTGCTTAGGATCTTTGACTTGAAATCATCTAGTTGTTGTATGATAGACAAGCTATTTTTTCTCTTTGTTTCTTCCCCACAAAGTGATGAGCAGTAAGCATTTCCTAAGTGCAAGTACTCAGCCAATTGGAAATTAAAAGTAGAAAAACAAAGACTCCTAAATATAGCCTAAACCAACCTATATATTTCTGTAAATCCATGGACTGAAGCTTTGAATTTGTCTGGTGCCTGTCTATCGGGCGCTCTTAATTTGACAACCTATGTAAAGAATACGTAGAGGAAAAATTAACCTCTCAAGTACAGGATGGTATTTAATTAAGTGGTGTTGTATTTTTATTTATTGATTAGAAACACTGATTATTCATAAAATCATAGAGTATCCTGAGTTGGGAAGGATCCGTGAGAATCATGGAGTGTGATTCCTGAGACTCGCCAGTTTATTGGGGAAGTCTCAGAAATGCACTTTTGGAATTACTTTCAATTGTAGTAAGTGTTTGATACATATGACATTGCACCTAATTTTTTTCATTGTTACAAATTGTGCTGTTGTGCGATCAAGTTTTAGTAAACATGTTATTTATGCTGATATTAAATAAGTCCTTGGCTTCCTTACATGTAAATGAAAAAAAAAAACAAACCTAAGAACCCACAACATTGTGACTGAACTGTGCCACAGTTGTAAAGGAAAAAAAAAGATTTGTCCCTGCAGGAGAAGATTTTGTTTGCCACAACTACACACAGAGCAAGTAGAAGATCATTGATTTATGGACATATTTTTATTAGGGGGTAATAGACTGCTCATTTGTAAAATTGTAGTGGATTGTTTGTAAGGGGGTGATCACATTTTGCTTCAGAATATAAAACGTTCCTTTATTATTTAGCACTTGCTGTGGACTGCTGAATTTTCTTTCTAGTATTATCTGTATTATCTAGGATAACGAGTTTTACAAGTAATTTGCCAAGAGGGCAGCAAACAGGGCTGAAGCAGAAATTTTATGTGAGGATAATGTATGTATTTGCCCGTGGAAGTGTCAGTAACTCATAAGGAGTTGTAGGACTGTACCTGACTGGTACATTGGCTTTTAAAGATTATGAATCATATATTATGGAGGGCTTCTGAGCCAGTCAGACTGAAATACAGCCAGGTCTAGCACCTTTCTCAGGAAAAATTCAATGACACACCTTTGACAATGCACAAGGGGTGCAGTGCTGGCAGCATCTCTGTTCCCTCTGCCATCAGTCATCCACCACTGTGAGGTTGTACAATGATATTATTTGTGACAAGGTCATGCCTGGGGCTTTGTTCCTCTAACCTAACTCTGAGCATTTACAGCAGGTGCATAAATTAGGGCCTGAAGGCTCACTTTGAAGTCAGTGGAGGGAGAAATGCATTTTTGAAGCTATTTATCCCCTTCACTGAATATGAAAGGAGCCAGGGCTAACTAGCGTCCTACCCTACACACCATTGAGGTGTCAGAGATTTGATGAATCTGTGTCTGGACAGATGCACCTGTTGGAACTACTCTGTGAGTCTCTGCAAATCAGAAAACAGAGCCTGTTCCTGCCCAGATATGCTCACAGGCTTCAAACTGGGAGCTGGGAAGAGACAGCTTTGAGCAAATGCCCTGTGATGAAAAGGAGAAGGAGAGGCAGGATGAGTGCAGCTTTGAAGAGCTTTGTATTCTGAAGAAGGCAGAGCACTGAAGCAAATCTTTATGGTTAGTTCATGCTGTGTGGGGAGCTTGCACACCCCAGTGCTTTACAGCATTGGAACCAAGAGATTCTAATCCAGTGCTGATCTATTTTATGTTTTTCTTTCATTTCATTTTTGCAAAAAATATTTTCTTTTAATGATACTGTCAAAATCTTTTAATCATTCTGATCCTTTCATGGTTTCTAGAGACAAATTGTTTGCACACCTCAAACAGCCAGTGGTAATGGTAAAACATATTTTTAAAAATTTTTGTTGAAATAGAATTGGTAGATTTCAATCGGCATAGTCTCCAGGACTGGTGTATGCTGACCTCTTTTCCAGACTTGGTATAGTGACATAGCTAAACAGGAACTGTTGAAAAGTAGCCAAGATGACAAAGCAAAGTCTGTTTTACTCCTGAATGTTCAGACCAGGAGTACTCACAGTGATGGACATGAATGAAGAGGTTCTTTTGTACGTCTGGTAAAAAAAGTGCTTTCATTATAAGGACTGGTTTGATGACATCATACATACTAGATGTAGGAGTTGGACTGGTTTGTTTTGTCATTTGCAGTAAAAAAAATGTAGTCACCTCTGTTCTCTCCTTGGTCTACCGAAATGCCCTGTCTACGCTGTATTCCAGCACATCTGCCAGTCTGTGGCTGAGAGTTACCAAATCTGTATCAGCCTTAGAAACTTCTCACCAAAACCGAACCTTACATGGGTATTGTGGATGCACTGGTGTGTGCATTGCTGTGCTTTGCTGTTGCAAGTTCTTCACAGGACCTGTGTTCTCTCCCTGCTTAGGAAGCACTGCAGAAAATTCGTCAGAAGAACACAATGAGACGTGAAGTGACTGTGGAGTTGAGCAGCCAAGGATTCTGGAAAACAGGGATACGCTCTGACGTCTGCCAGGTGACTGAACTGGAGAGATGTATTTTCTTTCTTGATAGCTGCCATTTATTTACCTTTGCAAGGGTTTGTTCTAGGCTGAAGAACCAAATGGAAATGAATACCTCAGTAATATCTATTGATCTAGTGAACTATTCTATCCCCTCTATATGCACAAGGAAGGTAATTTAAAATTTTCTGCCAGGGGTTGATTAGTGCAAGGGAGAGAGGTTAGGAATGGTCAGCTTGAGGCTGGAGGTTTGCCAAATGTTGAGTCTAGTGTGGAGCTCTTAATCTGTCAGCTGGGCTTGGTTTTAGACATTTTAATTTTAATATATTTTTCTTTTTAGATAGCTTTTAAAAACACCCCAAGTTTTACAATAAAGCATGAAGAAATGTCTTTTTACTTGAAAGAAAGTAAAAAAAACCCAAAACCCCACCACAACTAACTTTTGGATTAAAACAGGTGAGCCTCAATGGAAAGATATCTTTCAGATACTCTGTTTCATATGCATGATATCTCCAAGGAACATATCTCTGTCAGATCCTGTTCTGAAGCAGTTGACAGCAACCAGCTTTGTGATACAATAAAAATAAGTGCAATTTTTATTTAATTTTGTAGTACTAAAATTTGAGTAGTTGTAACAGCCAAATAATTATACTAGAGATATACTTGCATTATTTTTTTAGCTGTTGTTTTGGAGATGTTATTTAAGAGTTAAGTGCATGCAACATAATATGAGCTTAACAATGTGAATAAATTAAGGGGGCTGCTAGGCAAGGGTATAGGTAGAAATTCTGTTGTAATCTTAAAAGTGTGGTCGGGCTAAAGGGGGAAATTCTAGAGTAAGAGAAATGCTAGAAATTGCTTTTCTTCTGTCTGAAACATTTCTTGTGATTCTACTGTTGCTTCTGAAGTAGAAGGAGAATAGTGGCACGGTATCTCCTCACATAGCTGAGGAAAATTACAGCCCTTTCCTAATTTTTTTGTTGTGAACTGATATCTATTTTTACAGCTCAAGTAAATATGTAAATTTGCAATTTAGGCACTTCAAAACCATTCTGTGTTATTCATAATATCTCTTGTGATTCATCTCCTGATGTCTTGAATATTCCTGTTTCATTTTGTTAAAGGACAACAAAACACGGAAGAATGATAAAAAGTAAAGTGATTTCACAATATTTGTGCACATCTGCATCTAAATCAGCCAGTTCTGATGTGAAGGTCCTTTGACTTGATTTCTTCGAGGGTCCAAGAATAGGCAACTGTATGTCTGTAAAATGAAAGATTGCTGCTGTTGCTACATGCTTTTTCCCAGATTAAAGAAGACTAAAACTAAATATGCATAGATCAGCTCTGGGGGCAGAGCTCAAGTGTTGTGATTTAAAATTACTGCTTTTAAAAGCATTGCAGTTTAGAAGATTGAAACTCTTTTAAGTCACTCATGATAGCTTATACTTGTTCTGAGTTCCATATAGCCTTAATGACAGAGGTTTTTGCTGTCTCAGAAATGAACTGCTTGAAAGGGGAGGAAAAATGGTGAGTGAAATGTTCAAAAAAAAATGTAAAATGTCTGAGTTCTGACAAGCTCACTGGAAGTTACCCAGTATATCAAATGCAGTACTTGGCCACTGAGCTGAGCAGCACTTCATACACAGTGTGGCAGGATCTGGCCATGCTGAGAAGACAGCACCTCTGTTCCTCTTCTCCACCCACACCATTGTTGCTTGTGAGCCCTCAACAGCAGTGTAGAATGTTCAGCATCTCATGCATTCCAGAATATTTCAGCTCACCTGCTTTCCCTTAGTAGCTTCAGGTCCGGAGCACGTGCTGTCCTGGGGGATGATGTCACTGTCTGAGGGCACTTGAGAGAGTCTCTGCCTTGCCATGCTAGCTGCAGCAAAAAAAGGACATGAAGAATATTTAAAATCATACATATTTTAAAAGCATTTCTTCTGAAGAGATAAATACATAAAACATCAGAATAGCCATAGTCCAAGATGATGGTGTTGATTCAATCAGTCAATCAATCAATCAAGTAGTTAGTGCCAGGAAAGCAGCGTTTTGTCAATATAACTTTAAGAGTCAAATTAAAGTCTTTCTGTGTGCTCCTAGGGGTCTTTGTTCACTGCACCACAGCTGATAAAAGTCTGAAACTTGGTATTGCAGTCCTCAAATGCAGGGACACATGTATTGGTGTAAACAATGTTAAATGTTGTTTGAGGAGACTCTTTCTGTCTAGTATGGTGGAGCATAGAGGCAGGGAAGCAGAGTTGTCCAGTGAAACAGTTTCAGGTTTGGCTGTTTTGGTGTTTTTCAGTTAATTCCTTGTATGAAGGAACACATAGGAAATACACCTGTACAGTTTATATGGAGATAAGGGGGATTTTCTTACAAATTACCCCAGAGAAACTCTAAATGAGTGACATGGTAACAAAATGAAACTTCACCTACACTTTCTAGTTCTGCTTGGAGCGGTTTTATATTTTTCTGCCGTTTGGAGATCCAAGGAGTCTTTTTCGTGCTAGTAGCTGGTTATTTCATCTGAGAGAAAAGGACCAGGGAGGAGTTCCTAGTTAACAGCCAGCTGAACATGAGCCAATGTGTGTGCCCAAGTGGCCAGAAAGGCCAATGGCATTCTGGCCTGTATCAGCAACAGTGTGGCCAGCAGGAGCAGGGCACTGATTGTCCCCTGTACTCAGCACTGCTGAGGTTGCACCTCGAATCCTGTGTTCAGTTCTGGGCCCCTCACTACAAGGACATGGAGGGGCTGAAGTGTGTCCAGAGAAGGGCAACAAAGCTGGTGAAGGGTCTGGAGCACAAGCCTGATGAGGAGCAGCTGAGAGAGCTCAGGTTGTTTAGGCTGGAGAAAAGGAAGCTCAAGGGAGACCTTACCACTCTCTACAACTGCCTGAAGGGAGGGTGTAGCCAGGTGGGAGATGGTTTATTCTCCCAGGCAGCAAGTGACAGGACAAAAGGAAATAGTCTGAAGTTGTACCAAGGGGGCTTAAGATTGGATATTAGGAATAATTTCTTTGCAGATAAGGTGATCGAGCATTGTAATAAGTTGCCCAGGAAAGTGGTGAAGTCACCATCCCTGAGGGTATTTATAAAGATCTTTGGGACATGGTTTAGTTGGTGGAGTTTACAGTGTTACTTTAGCAGTTGGACTCAATAATCTTGAGGGTCTTCTCCTATCTAAATAATTCTGTGATTACCTTCCAGCTCTGTGTTCAGTTCTCAGGAATTTCACGGTCTTTTACTTAAACAAGAAAGTCTTGCCATTGGTTAGTCTTCATTTTTGATCTTGTAACATTCACCAGTTTGTATTTTCTGCTGTTCTGTCATTAGTGACCTGCAGAAATCTGTAACATCATTTATTCTGTAAATTATGCATCATCTACTTCATGTGCTTGCTTTTCTTGCTTCTCGCCATGCTATACACTCATTTCCTCTAATCATACACAATCCTCTTTCTAAATTAATTGTGACAGCCTTCAGATTTTAATGCCCTTAAAACACACCTTTATTTTGAATATATTCATGTCATGTCAGTAATAGGAACGATTAGAAAAAATCACTTCACAAATGGTCACATGCAGAAAAGTCTTTAAATCCTGCATTTCTCCTGTTTCTCTTTTCAGTCTTATGCAAGAATTGTGATGGTGATATCATACTGCTCTACTGACAAACTATACTACTTGCTTATTTCAACCCAGATGTGACAAAAGTCAATGTCAGCATAGAATTCCTTCTTTGAAACACTGAGAGGGGGACTTGCATTGTTACAAAATAGAGTTGTTGTTTTTTTCAATTTTATTGACATTTTCCCCAAAAGAAAGACATAGCCAGTTTTGTAGACAAACAGTAAACTTTCTGATATTTTTCAACACATTAAGTGTGCCAGACTACAGCATTTCAAAAATTCATAACTCTTCCTCAAAAGGAAGTGAAGCAAGGCACAACTGTGCTTCAAAATTGAGTAGCTACTGTTGTTTGGTGAAACCTGGCTGAAGTGATGTAAAGTGTTTCTTCCTTGATGTAATGAGACCGGGGGAAGTCGTGTTTCTTCATTTTTAAAGCAGGGTGTTAAGTGAATAGGTACAAATATATAACATTGTATTCAGTCATAGCTTCCTGAAATTTGCTGTTACTGGTGACCAGTCATTTCTTACCTCATTGAAGTTGCTTAAGTTGAAGACTGGGTTTATGTATTTATTCCTTTAGTCTGGGTGGGGCTGTGGAGATAAAAACATGATTAATTAAGTGCTTTGATAAGTGAAGGATGGGAAACTACGATTTTTTTTTCCTCATTTAAACCAAAACAGTAAACTAAATGTTGTAACGATTGGGAAGTGTTTGTATTTCTAGCTCAGTCAACTGAGTTCTCTGTACACTGAAGTTGAATGTTTTTGTTAATTGCATTTGTTATTTCAGCATGCAATGATGCTTCCTGTCCTGACCCATCATGTGCGCTACCATCAGTGTCTGATGCACTTGGACAAATTGATAGGCTACACTTTTCGAGATAGGTGCTTACTGCAGGTAAGATATGAAAAGAAAACCCTAACCTCTTGCTGGTTTCTCTTCATGATATTCATCTGTAGCGCTGAAATGCATGGCATTGCCACAGCTTGGATGGACCTGATTACTTGTGCTGCAGATCTTTCAAAAGTTTGTTTTCCCAAGAGACTTCTAAATAGAGATGGTTATTGTCACATAGATATTACACCTACCTTTGCTCCCATGGTAGATCTGGATTTGCTTGTAATGTGTAGCAAGACAGAAATGCAGTCATTGAAAAGACTGTCAAGTACTCATTTCTGGGTAAGTTCCTTTTTTCAGGTATTTATACAGGATACAATGTTATTCTGCAGATGAGTGTGTGTGCCCTGCTTCTTGTTTTTATAGCCAGTTGTTCCAAAAGAGGATAATTAAAACATTGCACTTTTTTTGCATTCGTAGCTAGTGAATAGAAATTTGCAAACTTCTGTTCAGTTCTTGATTCCTGTAAATACATGATGAAATTTTTTTATTAACAAGCATGAGCAGGAACTGGAGAGAAGAATTTCTTACTGGTTTTAGATGCATCCATGTCACATAATCAGCCTTTTATGTTAGTGCATATTTGGAACTGATTACCTCTGAGGCTGATGCTTGGCATGGTGGCCCCTTTCCTCTTAGACTTTTTCTGAATTCGCTGAAGGAAAATGGGGAGTTTGTTCAGAATTTCCTTCTGAAGTAAGCATCATCTTTTCCCGGTGACTGGACTAAGTTCAAACTGTGGCAGTTTTTGTATTTGTTTAGAGATTTTACTCCCAAATTATTTTAAGGAAATGTCTTTTCTCACAGCTTTCCTGGTTTCTATATTTTGTTTTCCAGTCCTTTTCCTACTGCAAGTTATATTAAACATTGAGAATCTTCTAGGATTTGGTTGTTGGCAGGCTGTCTTTGTTTTAATATCGAAGATAAAAATGGAGTGATGCAAAGTTTACAAGTGTTGAGGCCAAACACACAAACCAACAAGTTAATCAAAAAGAAATGAAAGCATAAAAATCAAGTGTTTAAGCATTAGTCATGTTTGGTTATAACAAACATGCTTTTTAATGCTTTGTCCCTACACTCATTTATTTAAAACCTACAAATATTTTCCATAAGAGGAAGAGCTTTTTAAAAATGTATATGGTATCAGTCATCTGCTTGAGCATAGGCAATGTTAGATATATAATTCTGCATTGATTGTTACCCGTTTTTATCACGGTGTATTCTTTTTAAAGTATAAACAGGTTGAAAAAAAGATTACATTAAGTTATCTATTCAGAAAAGCTGTAATGTGTCATCTACTCCAGATGGAGCAGAATTTGAGAATGTGCAACTATAACAAACTTAGTAATACTATCAAGGAATTAAAAAGGATTTAGAGAAGGTTCTTAATGTTGATTAAGTATAATTTTACTCTTTGAGTTTTATGTTTAGAAAGCAACAGACAATGTTTGAATGAATTACTGAATATTTTTGCTCACAGTCTGCAGCAGCAGTCCTGCATGTGTGTCAGAAATAACTTTCTGCAGCTTGCATTTTCCAGTGTTTACTGTTTTTTATAAACAAGTTTTGTGTGCACATACTTTTATACAAGCACAATATTTTGATCTGTGTATGTGCAAAGAGGGAGAAAACGTGTGGGTTTCCATGATGGAGTTCTGAAAAACAAGCTGTAGTTCTATTTGCTGCTGCCATTACTGCAGCGGTAGTGTCAGCAGTGGAGTAAGCTTTTGGTAATCCTTGGTGGTACAAAGGTAAAACTGAAGAGCAATCCTGTCATTCCTCTTCCATTTGAAGAATGAGTCCTCTGTAGTCATGAGGGAAAGAGTTCTTCTGTGATTAACTCTGCCAGGAAGAAGATACTTGTTGTTTCATTTTTTGAGCTAGGAGAGTTTTATAGATATTTAAATAATGTAAATATGGATGGTTGAGAAGCTCTTTTAATTGCTTATGTTTTTAATATGAATATTTATAGTTCAGTGTTAGAGTGAATATATTTTTAAATAAGCAAACGTATTGAAATCAGGTCAGCAAAGCTGGTAAGCAAAAGTCTTAAGGCAAATTGGCAGTTCATGCTTTTTCTCTTCTAAACTAATTTTTCTTTTAAGAAAAAAATGATGAAAGTTAATTAGTTAAATTGATGATTGAGCATAAATGTTGCTTCTTTCTGACATCTGAAATAGTTCACTCTGCATTTAAATTGCTGGAACCAAGTTTCTGATTGACTACATCACTTTGTAACCTTTCTTCAAACTGAAAAATAACTATTACTAGCTACCAGTCTAAAATGATGGTTTTATTTCATTTGCAAGAATACATTTAATAATTTTTTCCTGTATGTGTTGCACTATAGCTTGCAATGACTCACCCAAGTCACCATTTAAATTTTGGGATGAATCCGGATCATGCCAGAAATTCCTTATCCAACTGTGGGATTCGACAGCCCAAGTATGGAGATAGAAAGGTTCACCATATACACATGAGAAAAAAAGGTATGCTATTTACAGCACTAACGTTTTTCTCTTACCTCACACTTAATGAGTTAGAACATCCTTTGCTCCATTATCATTTCCTTAGCCATTGTTCTTTTGAGAGATGCCTTCAGTAGAGGATTTCAATTATACGGAGACACCGGTGAGGTCTTTCTAAAAGACTGGATTTTGCAAATTAGTCAATAAGTAAAGAGCTGAGAACAAGCAAGGGTAATAAACAGGAGGATGTATTTGCTTACATTTTTGGCAAGTACTGTTTTCTTAATTTGCTGCTCAACATGGTGAACAAACTGGAATATATTTTGTAAATGTGTCTTACTAATGTGACCATGTGGTCTGTCTCCTGCAAAATATTCCTCACCCCTTTAAAGCATATTCAGTGATAATGAAGTAAATTGTTTGTTGCTTATGTAATGTTTAGAATGTCCTTTTCGTGCAAAGGTGGTATTTATCTGGCTTGCATTGAATCAAAAATTCAATACTGTTGTAATGGGACTGTGGTCAGTTAGGCAGAGAGCATTGGTAAGGATTATACTTGATGCAGTAAACCCTGTAAATAGCAGGATAATCTTGTGTACAGCAATTAAAAAGTAACATTTTGAATAATTGTTTGCTGCATTTATTCAAAGTGAATTAGTGGCTGTTTACTTAATAGTGCATTGTTTATGTTTCTAGGGATAAACACCCTGATAAATATTATGTCCCGTTTGGGACAGGATGATCCAGCTCCTTCCAGGTAATGAAAATAGTTGTTTGCAAGTAGGGAAGCTGCTGCAGAGGGAGATATTTAATAGAAACAACCAACTTACTGTCAGCAACAGCTTTGGCAAATAGTTGAAGTGAAAAGTCATTTTGAATTGACTTTTATATTATGAAGGTGTGCTGAACGTCCATTAGCAGTGACATAGTAAATGTTTGATCATGCCTGCAGAAAACGTCTGAGGTGGGTTTTAACAGATAATTCTATCACTTTTGTTGATCCCTGAAATGAGGAGGACTAAAAGGCTACGTATCTGCTTTCTGCAGAATAAAAAATAAGATTTGTTGTTGTTGTTATCAGTGCCATAAATTGGATTCTTCATCACATTTTCTCACAGTAGTGCCTTCCTGGCATGGCACCTTGTTAACAGGAGTGTGGGCTTTGCTGATTTACTGTTCCAATTTAAAGACAGATGCAAAACCCATTAATGTTGTAATGCAGTAATCCGTGAATGACCACTAAGAATTCTGTGCATATAAATGTAGGTTAAGATGTGGTTTACAGCCACAGGCACCATATTTAGCTGAATTGGAATACACAAAGCGCACGAGGCTAATGCAAGAAACACTTGCATGTGAAATCTCTTAAATGTATGAACTAGATGGCAGTGTGCATTTTAGTCAGCTAGTGCTTTAGCCAGATCTTTCAAGAGCCATCATTTCAGAAGCAGCTTGGGAATAGGAGAAATTTAATTCTGCATAAATTATTCTTGCACTGTTCCCTAAATGCTGTTTCAGCTAGACCACGGCCTTTTCTCTTCAAGCTTATTTGAGTCCTCTAAAGATAACATAAGGCTAAATTGCGTTAGTTAATTGCATTCTTGTGAAATAACACAAAAATATAAAGTCCCATTTCTGAGAGAGGTGTGTTTTCAGTTATGTTGCTACACAGAGTTGCTGTAGATTTGCTCACACATTACTGTTTTATACAGCAGAGGTACTTGAATTCTTTCAGGCCATAACAAAGGCCTCCAATTTCAGAATTTTTACTAATTTATAATTGTTGGGGGAGTGAAAATAACAAAAGCTGCCAAGCACTTGACAGGGATCTTCTGGATTAAAAAATCCTGTGGCAATAGCCTTGATTCTGTTATAATCTTGTGTGAAATCAAAAATGTTGCTGCTTACTTGCTTTGATGTCTAGAGCAGAAATGTGTATGTATTCAAAGACAAGCTCACATTCTTCTTCAGCTGCTTGCCCTTTTAATCCTTTGAATATAAGCAGGCAGACAGCTTGAAGGAAAATGAAACTTTATGCAAAACAAAGGTAAATCAGTACCAGTGATGAAAGAAAACAGGAAATAAAAGATTCTAATAATTTAATGGCATCTTTGGATGCATCTCCTGATACAGCCATTTTTTCTTTAGAGCTCAAAGGAGGTTACAGAAAACAAGGCATTTAAAGGTGGTATGAAAAGTCCAAGTTCTTACTCCCTCTGCCATACCAACGATCTGCTGCAGGATCATCCTGCCCTGCAGGTGTTGATGTTAATTAGATAGAGCTCCCTAGTATCACGCACAAGGCTTGGAACAGGCTGTTTGTTTCAATCACCTGGTGCCCTCTGATGGACAGAGAAACCTGACTTCAGTGCCAGGCAGCAGTCCTGTTTCCTTTCCCCATTTTGTGAAGCTCTGACAATAGCTCAGAAGAGAACATACGGAAATTTCGAAGGTGGTGGTGCCAGTCCTGAGTTTCACAATTCACATAGTTGTTACTCTGTTTTGGAAAGGATTGTAATCCAGAGAGGGTGGGGGAGGCTGCAAAAATTAATGTCATGACTAATTAGCAATCAACTCTGATTTTTTTCTGCTTTGATTGTGTTGTGTAAATAACCAGCATGTGTTACTTAGGTTATGGTGAACTTTAAAATGCCTTTTTCAGGATTAACCACAATGAGCGTTTAGAATTTCTGGGTGATGCTGTGGTGGAGTTCTTAACAAGGTAAATAGGGAATTCTTCAACAGTTCTAACCTTTGTATGTTTTTATTATAATGTTGTGTTTATTGAACTTTTCAGTGTCTACTTTCACTGTGTATGTTTGCAGTCCTGCCTAATATTTAGACCTGCACACCTGCAGACTACTCTCTTGATAATCCTTTCAGTGGTCATGATAAAACAAGAAAGACTGCAAAATAAAAAGCTAGAGTTTCTGTTTCATGGAGTGCGATTTTAAATTGATTTGGGTTAGAGATTTTTCAGCTATAGACAAGTTGAACTTTGTACTCTGTTTTTGAAGGAAAGATATTTTTCCTAGCATGCTATTTTGTTTTCATGTGTTCTTTTTGTCCAGTTGCAAGGGAGAAGCATTTATGGGTAGTGTTGAATGTGTTGCATTTCTTTTATTTCCAGTAATTAAGGCTGTAGCTTCCATAACAGCTTAAATAGTTAAGCACAAATGCAGTTTATTCAAAAGTAATTAAAAAAACCCGTGGTTCATCAAAAACTGCTCCCGTTCTGGCTTGAGTATTCTGATATCAGTGAACAATACAGGCATATTATTAGTTGTCTCCATTGTTCTACCTTACCTTTGTAGAGGCAAACAGGTTGCACAATGTAAGGATTATAATCTATTTTCACCTGCTTTGTTCTACTGTTTTTAATAGGAGTGTAGTCTTGTTTACTGCTAATTTGCTTTTTAAGCCAGTTTGTTCCATGAGCAACAAAACTGCCTTTATATCTCTTTCCTCTACTAGCCATTAGCCACATGATATTAAAAAGTATTAGCCTATAAAGGTCTCCACTGCCCTTAAAACTCAAGGCCTTTTCTCTCATACAGCAGTACAGGCTGATAAGATGGAAGACTTGCTGATTAAAATGTCTTGCATTTTTCATTGTCATTGTTCATCAACCATCAGTTCACTTTCTGAGCTAACTTTTGTCTCGATTCAGAAAAAAAAAAGAGCTCCATTTCTGTTCAATAGAGCATATAAGCACCTATTTAAGTCTGATTTTTTTCCTACCTCTCTTAATTTCAGGTGTCTGCTGTTGTGAATTAGATTGTCTCTAAGTTTTATAGCAGTTTTTGTCCTTAAATAATCTTGCATCCATCTGCATTTTTCTCCCTGTATATTGGCTTAATAAAATATTTTAATAATTAGTGCCATACAGTGCCTTAATTGTGGAATGTTGAAAACCATCTATGTGTTAACTTTTTTCAACATGGGTTAGATAATCATACATGAAAGTATCCAAAATCATTGATTCATTACTCAGATCTTGATGGGATTAGTGTTTTGTTTTGTTTCTGTTTTTTGCAGTACCTTGCTAGCATGATGCCAAATACCATTAAAGGTTCTTAAAAGCCTGCGACTTTTACCTCTTTTTTTTTTTTTTTGGTGGTTTGTGGTATAATGACTTCACACATTTGATAAATCCAGGCTGTTGAGTTCTGTTCTTCGTTTTCATTAGCATCTGTTAAAGTACTTTAAGAAACGTGTATGAACAGGCAGGTATCTTGTTGGCAGCAACATCGCCCCACAGCACAGCCTTTCTCAAGGCTGAGGCTTCCCTTGTGCTTTGTTCCTCAGCATCCTCTAGGTGTCAGCTGTGCTGAACCCTCTGCTGCTGCTGATTGACAGAAACCTGAGATGAGGGAACTGCAGGCTGGGGCAGGGATTTAGACATCATGTGCTGCCCAGCAGAGAAACAGCACTCTTCCTCCTCTGCTGCCAGTGCTATCCTGTCAGATAGGATTGGGCATTGTTTGAATGTTTCTGTCTTTACCTTACTTCAAGCTGGGTTCCACTTTGGGAAGGGACCCGTATTACCCACGAGGGTCTGAGGGAAGGGCACAGTTCTCTACAGATCTATCTATGTATTAATCAAATGCTAACAGCATCTGGTTTACTTTTTGTTTTGCCAGTGTCCACTTATACTACTTGTTTCCCACTCTGGAGGAAGGAGGGCTAGCTACATACCGCACTGCCATTGTGCAGAACCAACACCTGGCCATGCTGGCTAAGGTACAGCTCTCTGTGTCTCTGTGTTTGACAACCATGGGAAGAATACTCTGGGTGTCTGGACTGCTGCTTGAGGGAGCTACCTGCTTTGAACATCACTTTCTTTGCTGTGTTTTGTGTGCTAGATTTGGGATGCAGGAACCCTTTTCAGTCTGAAAGTAGGTTTTAAATATAAAGGAGAACTTGGTGTTTTCTCCAAAGCATGCTTTTGGGAAAAGTGATTTTTGCAGGCGTAAAGAGAAGATTTTAGCCTGTATTGAAGGTGTTCCTACACTTGCCTTTAATTTACACAAATAACAAAGCTGACAGTAGTACTTCAGTGAAGAAAAAGACTCAAACTCATGAACATGTTTTTTATAACAGGACTTTCTGATAAAATGTGTAGGGAGAATGTGGCAACAGGAGATAGAAAAAAATGGGGGGAAAAATTTCATCTGCACCATAAACTATGCAGTAATTTCAGGTTCACTGTAGACTGTGGGAGTAGTCAGAAGTATGTTAAACAGGGTTTTGGAGAAAAGTTATCTCCTAGAAAAATTAAGATGCCTTAGAATTTTATTTAATTTAGTTCTGTGAACGACGGAGCTTTTTGTATTTCTGTATATGATACTGGTGCATGGTATTATGATACAGAAAGTTGATTCAATCTCTATTCATAAATAGATAGGTATTCCCTTATTCATTCTTGATTTTGTTAGCTTTTTTTTTTTTTAAGAAAGAGTAAGTCTGAGACTTACTGATGTAATTGGTTATGGCACACATGTGCACACACTGTCCTGTGTGTACTGCTGATAATTTTCAAGTTGCTCTTTTAGTCTTTCCTCTCTGTAATCACAGAGTGTCCTAAACAAGCATATGCGATCTTGGGATTTTGGCAAAAACTGCAGGATCTTTTTGCTCAGCTCTCACGAGAGGCATAGGGTAGGCAGTGAAGACAATAATTTTCTTCCACATATTTATTTATTAATTTAGAGGAGCATGAATTGATTGAAACATTTCATATCAGGGCTTTGTTTACAAATATGGTATTGCCTGACATTTTACTTCATGATGCTATTTTTAAACCTGCATCAGGAAAGCTTAATATATTCTTCAAGTCTGTTCACAGCCTTTATCATTGTGCAGGGACAATTTTTGAAAATTTTTTATTGCAGTATTTTAAAAACTGTAGATACAGCTGTAAATATTAGATATCTGTATATTCCAAATTTTCCAATTTACCATTTTTTCCTCTCATGTGTCTTACATGATGTTCCTGGTTCCATCCCCTGAATGCAGTGTCATGTTGCATTCAGTTCACTTAGTATAATTCTCAACTTCTCAATGTCTCTTGAACTTGTGGAATGCTGTTCATAATTAAAGATCAAATGATGAGTATAAGAAGTTTTAATTCAATATAAAACAATTAATGTTCTACTCTTATGTTGACTCTAGCAAGTGCTCACTGTGCATTATAAGGTGGGATGGAACACTATAAGTCATAATTCACAGTGTTCTGGAGCAGTGAACAGGCTGTCATTCATTGAAAATGGAAAACACTTTTTGGCAATTGAAACATGTCTAAACCGTGCATCTCAAATGCCTATTCTCTGGCTTTGCCTCTTAAATATACTCTGGGAGGATGAAGTTGAAAGTTAACAAGAAATTAATCAGTAGAAACTTACACCCAGCTGGGAAGAGCCCATTCTCATACAGACTTTGCGAGATGCATAAATCTTTTCTTTAAAAATCCCAGAAATGGTTTTGTGTCAAAAAGATGAATATGTAAGGAGAATCTAGGAGCTCTTGCCTGCATTTCTATGGCAGAATTATCATATATTATAGAAAATACCTGACTTACTACGTGAGATTTTGACTGGCAAGCACAGCTATAGTTCAGGCAGCAGATGAGTGTTAATGATGCACTTTTGAAAGGAAGAAGGGAGCTAGGTGGCACTGCAGATTAAAATATGAGCCTTCGCTTGCAGTGCCCAGAGGCTACCACCTGTTGATGGACTTAGAGGAAAAAGCCAGATCTTCAATGGATTGTGTCTACCAGAGTTCCTATTCTAGTTTTACCATGGTATCACACTCCAGTTGTTTACCTCTGATAAACAAAGGAAATTTTTTAATTTTAGCCTGTGTCTAAATTGAAACTGTAGAGAAAAGCTTCATACTTCCTTCAAACCTAGTAGCTGCATGATGACAGTGTAATTGAACTTGAGCGACTAAACAGGTACTCTTGTACTTCTAAAGGCACGGTTTCAACTCTTTCTACATATTTTGCAGAAGCTGGAATTGGAACGATTCATGCTCTATGCTCATGGTCCAGACCTTTGCAGGGAGTCAGATCTCCGCCATGCCATGGCCAACTGCTTTGAAGCCCTAATAGGTAACACGTTTGCATTTGTGTGTGCAGATAACAATTTTATACATGTTTGTGTGCTGTGTTATCTGTGGTGGAGGAGATGTGAGCCTGTTGAGTAGTGCTAGTAGGAGTAGGCAATAGCAAAGCTTCTTACATCATCTTTGTCTCTTCTCTCCTGCACATATGTCACGTGTGTAAACACAATGAGTTTGTAGTGCAACCATGAAAATCTCATCTTTCATATCCTGGCTGCCACACACTGAAGGTGAAGCCATTTCACGTCACTGCAGAACTCCACTTCTCCTGTGCCAGAATGGCCTGACACCTGCCCCTGTCTGAGGGGAGCAGTTCAGTCACCATAGCCTGGCAGAAGATAAGAATTTCACTGCTTCCAGTAGTGCTTGAACAGACCTGCAACCTCAGCCCTGAATTTTAAACTTCTGCTTGCTTTCTGAATGCATCAGGCGCTCCCGACTGAGTCACTAGACTACTTCCTCTGTGCCCTGCTAGCCTTCTATGAATTTGCAAAGTAAATACCTTTTAGTCTTTGCATTTTTCTTACAGGTAAAAAGCATGGCAATATGCCATGGCTGGTTTAATAAAGCTACCTTCTAGCTGAGGGTGATGGAGGGTTGTGTCAAATCTACTGTTGGTTGCTAAGATGCTGCACTGGTCTATAGTTTTATATTGCAGAGGAAATCGGGGCCTGACCACAGGTACCAAGCAGGAGGGTGGAAATCTCATTGGTTACATCTGCACAAGCTCTACTTTAAATAGCATATTTTTATGAACCTTTACTTGTTTGAGTACACAAAGTAAGATAATCTCACTGGTTTGACTTCATATTCATCGAGATGTACTGTACACGTTACCAGCTATGGGAATGGTTTAGCCCTGATGCAGGTCTGTATGTACTACACAGGCTCCTAAAGCATTTTGTCCTGCTTTGAAAAATAGATCATAGTTGGCTTAGATGTCAACAGCTCTGTACGGTCTGCCTTGGGCCAGATTGCATTTCCTCTTATCAAGAAATAAGAGTTTTCTTTTTAACTCTACTTTGCTTTCCATGAACGCTTTGATCTTTAATTTAAAAGTAAAAGCAAACAGAAGAGGAACACTAGATATGTATCTATATCTTTGTTCATAGGCTTCAGCTTGTCTAGGATATAGTGATGAGAACTATTTGGCAAGCATTGAGATTTGTTGAGAGAGCAGGCTTGCTGTTTAACCTCCAATACAAAGCTGTTCAGAAAGTTAATTGAGCAATAAGATTTTGTCCATGCTGCAGCTAAAATCTGGGAGCTTGTTAAGGAACTATAAAAATATATGTAGCATCTGGAACTCCTGCTTGAGGCTCTTTTACAAAGTCTGGTGCTTCATTTCAAAGTCCTGTGATGAAAATAACAAACAGAAGTATGACCAGGCTGCCTAGGAACTGTTTAAAATTTTGTGGTCTCTTAATATTCCTCTGCAAAATTAGTCTTATAAACCCCCACACTGTACTTTAAGGAGTCCAAAGAAAGTAGTTGACCTAGTGAGGAATCAAAGGGAAAGGGGAAGGGAAAGGCAAGGCAAATCATGTTCTTCCTGTGTGTGGGAACATGCACTCCTTTCTGTGTGTTCTTGATGTAGCTGTGTTTTCCATTTGCTTTTATGCTTACAATAACAAGTTTGAGATTTTCAGAAGCTCTCTTGTGAAGTGTATTAAAGGACAAAATGTTGATACTAAATTTAAGAGGGGTCTATGAAGATATAGAGTATGTAGGGTACACCCAAAAATATAACACGTTAACACAAGTTTTACAGAGCTTATTGGAGAGGGCTAGTGAGGGCTGTGTATGAAGTTTAAAAAAAAAACAAACATAATCTTGAGAAAATGAGCCATGCAGAGATAACTGTTTTCAGTTCAGACAATAAATTATTGTGATACCATTAAGGAAGGAAGCTCAAGGAAGACCTTGAGCTTTGCAATAGTCCTAATACATTGTTTATATGCAGAGTGTAATCTTGTTGGAAGTATAGAATAAATGGCAATTATTTGCTAGTTATTGAAATGTATTTCATGAGTTTCCCTGTCTGCAAATGTTGTTGTTGTTGTTGTTGTGGGTTTATCCCCAGCCAGCAGCCAAGCCCCACGCAGCCACTCGTTCACTCCTCCACCAGTGGGATTGAGGAGAGAATCAGAAGGGTAAAAGCTGAAAAACTCATGGGTTGAGATAAAAACAGTTTCATAGGGAAAGCAAAAGTAGTGCATACAAGCAAAGCAAAACAAGGAATCATTTCCCTGCTTCCCATGAGCAGACAGGTGTTCAGCCATCTCCAGGAGAGCAGGGCCCCATCACACATAATGGTGACTTGGGAAGACAAATACCATCACTCCAAGCATACCCTTTCCTCCTTCTTCTCTGCAAGTTACATACTGAGCATGATGTCATACAGTCTGGAATATCCCTTTGGTCAGTTTGGGTCAGCTGTCCTGACTGTGTCTCCTCCCAAGCACCCTTTCATCTCCTCTCCAGTGTGGCAGTACCAAAAGCAGAAAAGGCCTTGACTCTGTGTGAGCCCTACTCAGCAATAACAAAAACATCTCTGTATTGTCAACCCTGTGTTCAGCAAAAATGGAAAACATATCCCTGTACTAGTCACTGTGAAGAAAATTAACTCTATCCCTGCTGAAACCAGCACAATTATCTAGTTAGCTGTTTACTGGGAAGTACTTTTGGAAATGTATTGCATCTAGGTTAATTTGTTTAAACTTTGCTCTTTGGATATATCATTTTCTATCACTGATATAATTATTTCTTTGCATTTTATGACTGCTGATTTATGCTGGTGTTTAACATGCTTTAAATTTCTCTGAAAAACAGAGGTGTTGCTACAGAAAACATGCCTTTAAAAATGAATGTGTTGGAGATGAAGAAATCCAAGATCTTTGACTTTCTCATGCCTAGTAATTTTCTAAGTGCTAATTGCATTATTGACCTTTGACATATTGGTCCCCTCATGTAGGAGCTGTTTATCTTGAGGGAAGCCTAGAAGAAGCAAAACAATTATTTGGACGTTTGCTCTTCAATGAAAAGGTATTTATGTACTTACTTGATTTGATTTCCAGTTCAAAAATAGCTTGATGTGCTTTCCTGTCCATTGTTTTACTTAAGGATCACAAATGAACAGAAATACTATTCTATATAGTTCCTGGAAATTGAATTAGGACAGCAAGCTGTACTTATCCAGGCAAAAAAAAATTACGGTGTTTTCTCAGGTGTGCTTTAGGTTGCTTGGCTCAGCTAGGGAAGGGTGGGTGGTATGAGAAACCTGATGGTTTCCATTCAAAGTGCTGCTCTGAAAACAGAAATGAGTGCTGCGGATCCAGGCATCAGGCTCTGAGGGAATGTTGCACACGTCAAGCAACTACTCTGTTTCGTCAATTAAACCATCCTACCCTAAAAGTTTTAAACATATATTTGGGAAAAAAAAAAGAGGGTGTTTCATTCAGCATTTACCCAATTGCACAATTACAGTGTGCAAGAATAGATCAGGCTGTATCTTAGATGGCTGCTAGTTAGAACGTGTGCTGTATAAAGGTGCAGGAAAGTACCTGCCACTGGGACAGCACTGTGGAAGTGGTGAGAGGATGAATTCTGTATTATTTTCCTTCCTCTAAGTCTGTGAAATGACAAAACTTATTAGAAATAAAAGTATTTGGAAGCCTGTTGTAACTCAGTGTTTATGTGCTGCTCGGTGGCTGTAGTGCAGGAAGCCTGTATGAAAGAGAAGAAAATAAGTGGTTCTTTTTTTCTTTTTCAGTCCTTGCCTTTGGAGAAGTGAAACTTGCTACTGAGGAGTACTTGCAAATAAAGTTAGTCCTGAGGCTTAAACAAATCTTCTTCTTCCTTTAACCACTTTATGTGGTTCAAGGATTTTTCCACCTCTTTGACACAAGCTAATTGGGAGAACTACAGGCAGTTTGAACAGCAAATACACGATTTTAAAAATTAGTTTGCCAGCACTATTGAATTTGCAATAAGCAGAGTCAGCATCTGAAATAGTTCAGTATTTCAAGTAATGACATTTTATTTAGTACTGTGGAATTTGTTAAATGACTCCCTTGAGCATTAAAGGCATCTCTCAATGTTTGCAGGACCTGCGGGATGTATGGCTTAATTATCCACTACACCCACTCCAAGTAAGTGTATCCTTTTCTGTAATAAATTTCACAGTTCTGTTTTATTTCCAGGGATGCTTTTCCATAGGTTTCAATTGTGTCACAATTTCTGTGACATCTCAGAAATTGTGCTAAAGAGTAGCCAAAGGAATATATGTATGTTTTCCTTTGTGTTTGGTTTGTGATTTGTTTGGTTGGGTTTTTTTTTTAAATAAGTAGTGAGTTTCTGCCTCTCTGAGAATTAATCATTTACCTTACCTTGGCTCATGTTTGTTGTATAACTGTGCCTATACGATAAATCCAATGAGAGGTAACATTTTGGCAGCTTTTTGTTTGTCTTCTCTAAGTTGGAAGAAAAGGGAGCAAAACCAATATATGAACATATTTTCTTTACCTGAAATTAGGACTGAAAACTTAATACTAGGAAGGCACATTAATTGAATGCCACAAAAGTTTTGATTTGATTCTATTTTAATTTTGTTTGTGTGTGCCCATGCAATGATAGTGTGGTTGTTTCAGTGATTCCAGTAACTTTAATATCATGTAAACAGTAAAATTATGAAAGTGCCTGAAGGTTAACTTATCCTCCATGTATCAAAGGATACAAGCTCACAAGCTGTCAGTTTATGAGACTAGAAGTTGGGAGACTGATGTCCCAGTCCATTCTCCCTTACTGACTTCTTGGGTAGACATAGAGCAAGTCTCAGCACCTCTCTGCACTGTAGTTCCTTGTCTTCAGTGCAAGCAGCAGTGTGCAGGGGAGCTGCAAGAACAGCAATGAGTGCACAGCCAGAATCTTCAGCAGCAAATCGGTGCATGTGAGGAATTTTTACAACCATGTGCCTCTGATTGTAAATACGCAATACTCTTAATAGGAAGATAACATTTTGAGATTCGGTAGTAGCTGTCCTGTGTGGTGGCACATGCAGCTCCAAAGAAGATTGCTCTTCCTCTGAATTTTTTTCTTTTCTCTTACTTTATTTTAAGTTTTTCATCCCTGCTTTCATGAAGAAAACTTGCACTCTGCTTAGAAGTTGGCAACAGTCAGTGTAGGAAGCTTATAATTTCTTACTACAACCTTGACTTGTGTGATGAAAATTGTTTTCTTCCACATCCTGAAACCATCCTAGGAGGTTTTGCCAGTAGCTGAAACACAGGCAGCTCAGGCTGGCCTTTGAGCCTGAAGAATGGCATGTTTAAAAATTCCTAAAAATCACTCTAACAATATGCCAAATGAGATCCTAATCAGGAAAAAAAGCTCTGGGTAAGATAACAGAGTTACAGATCTTCAGTTCTGTGTATTTGGCAGTACCCAAGTCTGTAGAAATGGTTCTAAAAAATAATTAGTGGTCATCTGGATACATATGGACTCTTTAGAAATCTAGAGTCAACGTGTAAAGACGGGTCCTGCCTCACAGATGTATGGGAAGTTTTAGGAGACAAAACAGCATGTGATAATGCAGATGGTACTGTCTGCTCGGTTTCCTGAGAGGCTGTTGGAAAGTCAGGAAAGGCTTTTAAAATTTTTATCTTTTTTTTAAGAAGCAATAAAGAAAAAGCAACTCCAGTGAAAAATACCAGTCCCTACAAGATTTAAAGGAATGGCTGAAACATAAGAAATGGAGAACAGGAGTGAAATAACCACGTCTTGCAAGGAATGGTGATCACTGGCAGATTTCCCTTGGGATCTTTGCTAAAGTACAGGCTGTTCTCATTGACAGCCTAGGGAACAGGATGAGCAGTGAGGTGGCAGTTTGTTGACAGTACCAAATTATTTCAGGTAGCAGGGACAACAGTAGACTGAAGAATTGCACTCTGGTTGTGAGAATGCAAGGGTGACTCACTGTGGAGTTTAAAAAAGCAGAGTAAATTCTGTGTAGGTAAATAGACAGGGCTGTGTATGAGGAAGCAAAAAACGGTCTCAGCTCCACATGCAGCTGAACTCCAAAATGACAGTTATCACCCAAGTATGGGATTTTGGTGCAAGGGTATGTAGCTCTATGAAAGTGTGAACTGAATGTTCAGTACAGAAAAAAAGACAAAAAAAGAATGTAATCAATTAATAGAAAAGGGGCAGACAACAAACCAAAAATTATCTCGATGCCAGTTTAAAAAGCTGTGGTTATTCTTACTTTTCTTTTAGGCACCCTCTTCTGGGTAATTCCTCCTCTAAGGCATTACCATACCAAAGAGATGCTCAGAATGGGTGGAGGAAATGCTTAAGCCATTTCCCAGCTCCACAGAAATGGCGTTTAACAGTGTCATTACATCAAGGACATCAGACAAGAAACTGATAAGAAAAGATATTGACCCAAAACAATAATTTTAATTTTCTTGTGTCACTATGCCCTTTTGAATTTCATATTCAGAGTATTTATTCTTGATTTTTGATACTTAAGGAAAGTGGGAGAAATTGATTTGGGTTTTGTCTCATCTTGACATGCTGTCAGTCTGCCAGTCCTATTCTAATGATTTTTGAACCTGTTGCTCAGTTGCAAACAATGTGATAATGTCAGAAAATGCAGAAATGTACAATTGTACATGTTTTGTGAAAGTTTCTATTATGCTACAATGCCTCCACATGTAGAGACATGCAAGTGATGTATTTAAATGCCTCACCTGTTAAAAAAGCATACATCAGAGCTCATCTCTTCTTTGAGTGATAATTATCCAAGACCGAAAGGCAGAGGAAACTTGGTTTTCTCAGTTCAGCTGTCCACGGAACTTGCTCATTGTATTTTTTGCCCTTGATTTAGAGAAGGCTTGCTTTTCCCTGACAATTTCTGCAGCAGTCTGAGTTCGTCATTACTTACACTTCATTTTTCTTGCAGCTGCAGGAGTCCAATACTGATAGGCAACTCATTGAGACCTCTCCAGTTCTTCAAAAGCTTACGGAGTTTGAGGAGGCAATTGGAGTCATCTTTACTCATGTTCGGCTTCTAGCACGTGCATTCACTCTGAGGACAGTAGGCTTTAACCATCTGACTCTGTGAGTACATAGCAAGAGTCCTCATGTGGCTCTGTTGGCCCTAACGAGTATTCCAGATTGCCTGGTTTGTAAACAATCTATGCTATGTTTATTTGCTGGAATAGAGTACCTATGTTCACAAGCCCACCTGGCTCAGTATGCCACTTCTGACAGTAGTCAGTAGCAAATACCTTGGGAAAGACTGTAGAAGGTGTTGGAGACCTATCCTGGTGTTTATTTTGAGCTTTCTGCATGACTGATATTTGTACGTAAATCCTGAGATGGTAGAAGAACATACCTGGAGGTGCATTTGGACAGAGAAAAGAAGTAGAATTACTCTCTTTGGTGCAAGCACAGCCCTTGTGTTCTGTTGCTTGCAAAGCTGCCAGGCCCTGTTTTCAAACAAACAGTATTATAGAATATGCTGAGTTGGAAGGCACCCATCAGGATCATCAAGTCCAACTCCTGGCCCTGCATAGGACATCCCAGGAATCACACCATGTGCCTGGGAGTGTTGTCCACACACTTCCTGAATTCAGGCAGGCTTGGTGCTGTGAACACTTCCCTGGGGAGCCTTTCTAGTGCTACACCACCCTCTGGGTGGAAAACCTCTCCTGACTCAGCTTCATGCTGCTTCCTTGAGCCCTGTCTGTGGTCACGAAAGTGAAGAGATCAGTACCTGCCCCTCCAAATGGATGAGGTCTCCCCTCAGTCCCCTCCAGGCTGAACAGAAAAAGTGACCTCAGCTGCTCCTCATATGGTTTCCCCTCAAGACCTTTCACCATCACGGTTGCTCACCTTTGGACACTCTCTAACAGCTTGATGTCGTCTTTATGTTATGGAGCCCAAAACTGCACACAGTATTCAAGGTGAGGCTGCCCCAGGTCAGAGCAGAGCAGGACAATCCCCTCCCTTGCCCAGCTGGCCATGCTGTGCCTGATGCCCCCCGGGACAGGATTGGCCCTCCTGGCTGCCAAGGCACTGCTGGCTCGTGTTCAGCTTTGCACACACCAGGACCCCCAGGTCCCTTTCCACAGTGCTGCTCTCCAGCCTCTCATTCCGCACTCTATACACACAACTGGGGTTGCTCCAGGCAGAGAATCTGGTACTTGCCCTTATTAAACTTCATATCAGTGGTTACCCTCTCCAGGATCTTGTTTGAGTTTAAATCCTGATCCTTTTCTTTCTTGTGAATGGACATTTTTCTCTGTTGAAGCCATTGCATTCATTAGTTCATTTCCTTAAAACAAGTTTGAGATAGAGATCTTATCCCATTACATACAGATTTGGTGTCAACTGCTCTTCTCCTTCATTTAGTCTGTGATCTGTAATCTAATGATTGCGTTTATTTGTAGCTATCCCAATTTGCTTTTTGCCTGTGAGTTGGTGTTACTACAGTAATGAGCTGTTTTTTCACCTCACCTGATTAACACTGAAAAATTGTCTTAAATGTGTTTGGAAATGAGCAAGGCTCACTTTCAGATCACTCTTCATTTTAATTTGTGTGTGCATGCTGGTTTTGGTTTTTTCCTCATGAGTGCTTATTGATTTTGCTGCATTGATGTCTCATTTTTCAGAGGCCACAACCAGAGGATGGAATTCCTGGGTGACTCTATAATGCAGTTGGTAGCCACAGAGTATTTATTCATACATTTCCCTGATCATCATGAAGGGCACTTAACGGTGAGACTGCCATCAATCATATTCTCCATAAGAGCAAGAGTGGGATGGAGACTGAAATTATCGGAACAGCTAGTGAATTGTTCTGAGTTTGATTAATAAAAGAAGCCTCAGCAACCACTGCTCTTAATAAAGCTTTGTTAATTTTAAGTCACGAGCACTGCAGTGAATAGAAAATGGTGATTTATGAGCCCATTGCAATAATTTCTGTTTATTCTGTAAAATTGATCAAAAATCTTAAAGATATCAGCAATGAAATTAAGGACTAAGACTAGTTCTTCTTTAAATATGGGTGTCTTTAACCATTTATTTAAATAGATGCACCGTGTGACTTTTTTTTATTCCTGACTTCTAATCTGTTGAACGTGCATACAGGCAAGGTTATACATCCCGATAAAAGTTTTTACAATTTATTTTGGTCTGGTTTTCCTCTTGTCTTCAATCTGGAGTTCCTGAGCTTTTGAATTTAATTTTACTATAGTTATACTCATCTGTTGATTGCTATAGCCTTTTAGGCTTTCTTATGTGGGCTTTTAACAACTATGTTTGGGGATCTTTCAACAATTTACAGTACTTTAAACACAGCGTGACAGTATGAGCAGTTTTTTTCCTGATTGATTCATTTAGCCCTGAAGCTGGAGAGTTGTGGCTTTGTTTGCAAATAACAAATTTTCTTGGGTGTACTACATTTTTTTAGTTTATTTGAACAGCAAAGTAATACATGTATCAGGAATGTGAGTCAAGTTTTCTAGTTAAAGTTAGGAAGTAGTAATTCTAGAGTGCTTTCCTCAGATCAATAAAGGGATGACAATGCTGAGTCTCTAGCAGGCAATGTGTTATCAAGAATATGATTCTTGAATCTTTTGGGCTAAAGCTGTTTACTAGAGAAAAAAATTACATACTGTGACTAAAAGTAACTTGAGTTTTTCTTCACCATTTCTTAAGTTTCCGTTATGTTTGTATGGATTCTTCTGCACCATTCAGGAGACAGGATATAAAACCTGGTGGGGTTTTTTGCTTTCTACGTGACTTTTAAGAATGTAGGCATCTGTAGTTTTATAACTCTTGCATGAGCTATTTAGCCAGGAGTATATGGAATGTTGCTGTTAATGGGTGTAAATGCTCAGAACAATGTCTTTTTGTCACTTAACGTAATGATTAGTGAGTTGGAAATACAAGTACAAGCACACTTCGGCTTTTAGGCAAAACTGCAAAGTTAGAGTGGAGTGAATGCTGAAAACACATAAAGATATGAAGAAGCAGGCAATGGCCTAAAATAAAACTTGAACTGTGAAGAAGTGCATGTAGAGAAAAAGAAAATGATCTTAAAATGTTTTTAAATTTGATGACAAATTAAATGAGACATGAGAAAGGAGACTGATAAAGTGGAATCTGAAGAGAAACAGGAAACACTAAGCTCTTTCTCCTGTCATCTGTGAACATACTTAAATTTGAATTAATAGTAGAACATCAATTAAATGGTATCTGGTGTGTTGAGGGCAGTTTTGGTCAAGGATTCCACTTGACTGGCAATGCAGTGGCTTCCCAATGTGGAGTGATTACTTGTGGATAAATGTCTGTAAATTAACTATATTTAAGAAAATAAAAAAGGAGAACATATTCTCGTCTACATACTTGGAAATGGCCAAATAATGTACCAGAAAATAAGTTGACATTTTATTGGATGTTGGAAGATACAGCTTCTCCAGTACTGGGTTATGGATACATTCTTCCGGTACAGTCATGAGTATGGTATGTTGGGCGAAGATAGAAGAATTAGGAAAAAAACTGTTTTGTAATTAGAGTCAAGCTCCAGTTGAGCCTATCGTATGTCACAGCACCTGCAGTGATGCAGGCTATGTGTTACCAGTGTAGAGACTAACTCTAAAAAAGCTGCTGGCAAGGCACAGGGACTGTGTCTTCTCTGTATCACTAAGAGGAATTGAGTTTCTTGCCTGATCACATTAGTAGAGGAGGCGAATTCTAACACAGAGGAAGTTGATAACCACAGTGCTAAAAGGATAACTGGGGTTTTTTTCCTATCTCTAGTTCACTGGGTAGTGTATATGTTGCTCTTTGTTTTATGATACTACTAATCATGATTATAGATACCATCAAAATAAATAGTCTGCAAACACAACAAAAGAAATCCTTCTTCTCCCATTGTAAGAAACAGATTTTTGTCATGGGACACTGCACTTCTGTCTCATAGGTTACGTGTTAGGATATTGTACTTAGGATATTTTTGGGGAAAGTATAGTTTGTTTATCTTAAGGACGTAAAAGGAACAAATTTTGAAAAAGAATAATATGTAGTAGTAATAAATAATAAATTATTTTAAACAAAGGATAGGGAGGCAGGTAATAATGCTATCTGCAGTTTGCCTAGTTTACAAAGATCAAGTTGTGAGTATCTGCTTCATACATCATTGACAAACAAATTATGAACATACTGTTCTTTATTTATCTGTTGCGAGAGATGAAGTATCAAGTGCAGCAAATAAATCTTGATTTTTCATAAGCTCAGTTGACGTGCTGGAGACAGGTAGCATATAACTTGTATCTAATAAGCTGAGCAAATGTGATATGGAAGACAAAGAGAGGAAAAAATGTGTGTGTAGCATCTCAACTCTAGATTGCACATAAACTGTGGAAAAGAGAGATATTCTTTACTTCTCACCCCTACCTCCTATAGCAGATCTAATTTCTTAAACACTGTGCCGTTTAAAGCAAAAGATCAAACAAGCAGGAAAAACACTGACCTTGCCAAAGGTTCAGAAATTCTCCCTAAAATTCTGAAATACTCCTTTAAGCTGTGTGGGAGCTCTATGTCTTTGTTAGAGCTCTATGTTTAAGTAATCTGTCTGGAGCCAAGGTTAAGTATTTTCATGACACATCCTTGACATTGTCATATATGGAACATGTTAGGGCAGATCTGTGTCTTGGATGCATTGGCCCAACTGTGCTGCTTTCTAGCAGAGCAAATAGTACATACAGGCCATCCATCTGTGTGTTTTTTTCTCTGGCCAAAGGAATGGAGCAGCTTCCTCATCTGCTCATTCTGAAACACTGAACTATCTTGCTTTATTGTGTATTTGTTTCAGTCACCACCTATTTATTTATTATTTGGTGAACACTGGGGACTGTTCCACAGACTCCAGAATATTGTTTACTTACACTTTATGTGAGAAAATGTATACAACTGTGTATTACTTAAACTAGAAAACTGCAGTTTAGCTGAGAAAATATAGGACTCATGAAGAGATGGTACATAATTGCAAGGAAGCTCAAAAACAAGCATTTTAAATGCATGCCATATATACAGAAGTAATGTGTCCATAGAATAAATGAGGATTGGTGAGAAGAACTGAAACAGAAAGAAAAATCACCAGTAGAAGGAGTGACAGAGTGTGTCTCTATATAAATCACTTGAGGCGTTCTGAATCAAAATGTCTGTAAACTGAGAGAAGTGAGAAACCTCAAGGAGAAAAGTAACTTTTTCTCCCCAGCTCTCCTAGGTTTTGCAGTTTGTTATTGCAATTGTTGCTATGGAATGGAACTTCTGTCTTTTGCAGCTGTTGAGAAGTTCTTTGGTGAACAACAGGACACAGGCCAAGGTGGCAGAAGAGCTGGGCATGCAAGAGTTTGCCATCACTAACGATAAGACAAAAAGACCTGTAACTCTTCGAACTAAGACTTTGGCTGATCTCTTGGAATGTGAGTTAATTTGGTTATAATAATTTAGTACTTAATGACTTCCTTTTCCTTGGGGCTTGTTTAAGAAAGCCATTAGAAATCCCCTAAATCGCTATTAAAAATGTATGTTCAGGTTTCCAAATGAATTATGCCTATACCTCTGGAAGCCAGATTTTTGAAGACTAGCCTAGATTTTTGAAGTCTGTATAAAGCATGAAGGAGGCAGATAGAAAGTTGAAGGCTTAGAAATTGGGAGGTCAAGATGACCAGGTTAAAAGCATGTCTTCGAAGTTAAAGCTTATACTCTGAGTTGAGCTATTTAACAGCAGTTTCAGTGTTTAATTAGTATGTTCTTGATACTGTTGGAAGGCAAAATAGTTCCTTCAGCAGGTGAATATTTCTGTGGTTCATTTGTCTGCATTTGAGGAGGTTTTAAAATGGTCACTCCACAAGAGGGAAGGCTACATGGAAATGAACTATTTCTAGTTGATTTTTGGAAGTTTGTGCTACCTTCTTTCCCATGAAATGGAAACAGTGATAAATATTCTGCAAAGAAAGTTAATCCCTGTCTTGTGTATTTTGACGTATTTTGCAAGCCATTCAGACCACTTGGCTTTTGCAAAATCCTGTAAACAAATGGATAGCACACAAACAGGAGTGATTTATATCTAAATTATTTTATGCTATCCAGTAGTGATTTATTTGTAAGTTTTGATGGTCTCCTGGTTAAAATGTGAGATTAGGAGCAGTGTTGTTTCTAGCACTTTAAGTGACTGGGTGGATTTGGGTAAATCACTTAATCTCTTGGTCAACTTGATTTTTTTTCCCCCCCCGAGTATGCAGGATAATATCCTCATCAGATCACTGCTCTGAAACGTAATTGAATATGTCTTTAAAGTACTCAGAGATACTTGTTTCTAAAAGTGCAAGCCAATAATGCTCTCCTTGGATGAGTGACAGTTCCTTTTTTCCCTCCAGCCTTTATTGCCGCCCTGTACATTGATAAAGATTTGGAATACGTTCACACTTTCATGAATGTTTGCTTTTTTCCACGGTTAAAGGTAAGATCAGTCAGTTTCTTACTTTCCTGCCACTGTATTTTAACACAATTGTGGCATTTGAAACTCTTACTACAATCTCTCAATCGTAAAAGCATCTTTGTGGACATCCTACAGGAGTTTATTTTAAATCAAGACTGGAATGATCCTAAATCTCAGCTTCAGCAGTGCTGCTTGACTCTCAGGACAGAAGGAAAAGAGCCGGACATTCCTCTTTACAAGTAAGCACAGGCATCTTATGGATACCAGCTAATTATAAATCTTCCTTGTATATGGAGCAAGATGTGATCAGTCACCCTACATTTTTCCCATAGTTTGTTTTCACTGTCATTACCCATGCCCTCTAGTCTCTCTTTGTTTGAAAATGAAAAATGCTGTTTTCTAAGGTTCAAGTGTTTTAAGCCGTTACAAAGAAGAGTTACTATGCATTTACCTTTACAGTTGTAATGGAAAAACATAGTTTTTATTTTCAAGTATTTAATTGGCATAATTCTAGATTTGTTTTTCTTTTAATGTAAGGAATGGCAGTATTAAATTGTTAATTGTTAATATTGTTAAAAAGAGTTAAACAAATGGCTGTTTTGTTAGGAGGTCAAGATATCTCCGTTCTATTCTCAGTAATAGATGAGGTTTCTTGATATTATTATGCAAACATAATAATGCCTTATGTTACACCTTCTGATTATAGACACTGTTTCTCATCCACAGGCAGGCACTGAAAGGCAGCACAAGTTTTGGACATTTTTGCTGTGCAGTTCAGCTCACAAATGTTCCCATGTTCAATGACAAAGAGCTCAGGGCAGTACTTGCAGACCTCTGTTAGATACCTGAAGCTGGATGGGATAGATCTCTCTTTTCGCTTCCAGTTGCTAAATAGTGTAATAGCTGCTTCAAAAAGATAATAAACCTTAGGCTGTCTATTGCATCCATATCCATTCGATTAATGTAGGAAAGGGTGCAATGTTAGCCCCAAAAGAAGAGATAAAAAAGGCTGTGAAAATTCAAGGCATGTGTTGTTGTGATTATTATATCAAAAAGATATGAAGAATAAAAGTGTGAGTGCATTTGTCACAGGTACTGAAGTAAGGTTTCCAATGCAATGCAGCAGTTCAGTGATAGTGACACACACTGCACTTCAGAAGTGCCATCCCCTTAACACTGCAGCCAGTGCTCTGCAGCTCTGACTCCTCCGTGTCTCTACGTGAGGGTTCAGGCCTTTGTCTTAGGTGAGGGGGATGAATTCAATAAAAAAACAATTTCCCATTTTTTAAAAAGCCACTTAATATCAAGTACCAAATGTTTGTTTTGTTTTGCTGTGATGATAAATTGATTTTTATAGTACAGCTCAGATGTAGTAATACGCTGTTATCTTCCTATTATCTTGTTAAATTCCTTTTCTTGAGGTTATCTGTTTCACTGCAGTCAGTACTATTGCTTTTAAATTTAGGATAGGTTTTATTTGCTCTTGTCACAGTGCACAGAGAGATAGAGTACTTTAGTTAGATACTTTAAAAATTGATGTGAAATTCGTGCTCCTTCTAAAAAGAAACAAGGTAGCGGACAGAACTTGATCTGAAAGTGAGGAGAGATTTGGGACAGCAGTAAGAAACTGCCAAAGAAGCAATTCATTGCACATCTAGGGAATTACCTTTTCGCTTTTAGATGGTTGTTGAGGTATGTCCTCAACTTCAGGTCAAATGGAAAGTTTGTTTTGTTTTGTTTTGTTTTGTTTTGTTTTGTTTTGTTTTTCAAAGCTGATGGAAAATTTCTTTGTACTGTGATAATTCAGTGTAGAGAGCTACCATGTCTAATACAAAGTCCTTATAAAACCTTGCTACCTGCAAAACTTTCAGGGACTAAACTTCTAGAGCACACATAATTGTATGGTTGTGTTTATTTGCAATTGCACAGCTATACATAATTTATTCCTTTATTAAAAGTGTTTTCACAGTGTTTGAACACTTCATGTTGCAGTTTGAATTTTTGCTTATAGGCTAAATAAAGTTTTAATTTTCATGTGGTGCTCCTGAGTGAGCCTGGAGTAATAAATGTGATCAATATAAATACTGTTCCCGGTAATCTCTGGGTTAATGTGATCTATACAGACATCCTTCAACCCTTGCTCTACATTTTGCATTAATTGCACTATCTGTATTGACCAGGCTGAAAGCTTGGTGAGCTATGTGCCACGAAAGGATTCTCTGCTTTAATACTCCTTGCTTGAATAAAATATTTTTTCTTTCAGGACCTTGCAGACCGTGGGACCTTCTCATGCCAGGACATACACAGTAGCTGTTTACTTCAAAGGGGAAAGAATAGGATGTGGTAAAGGTCCAAGGTATAGTAAAAAATTAATCACATGGTGTTAGAGTGTGGTGGTGTCCAAAATTACTAGCCATGGACATAGATCATTGTATGGTCTGCCTTCGAAAAGGAAAGCTGTAGAGCCTTCTTCAAAATTCTCTGCTTCAGGAATACCTGAAGGGTTCTATGTTGGTATAATTTTGGACCTTAAGCTTTTTTTGGTGAACTTGCCTTCAAGGTGGCTGGCAATGCTAACTATTCGTGGCTCTCAGACTAGAAACTGCAGAACAGTTTCCAGGAAGTAGCGTCTTTATCTTGGTATTTGCTGCTGGGTTACTATGCAACTTACACTGGCAAGTTAAGAGTGCTGCACTATTATGCTTTTTTTTTTTTTTTTTTGGAGGCTACTACTTCTAGGCATTTTGGAATGCTTCTAAGGGTTCAAAGACTTTAACCATGAAGCCCAAAAACGTCATTTTATGCTACCAAATCTGGTGGTGGTTATAAAAATATCATTGCTTTTTTTAACCTTCACGCATCTGTGATTTTGTTCCTTTTTTTCTCTCAAGTAAAATCAAATACGTTAGTGAGAAATGGACTGGAATATTGTTATTGTTATTGATCTAAGTTAAGAAATATTTTGCTGGATCTGTAGTACTATTGCTCACATATTTATGGAAAGGCTGATATATCATACACTCCGGGAATTACTAGCTGCTCATTATTCAAAAAGTTTCATTACAAAAGAGTAACTAGTGCTTCACCTTGTCAGAAACTTTAATTTATTCTGTACAGCTTAGATCTCATGTAAAATGTTTTTGTTTGGCTTTCACAGTATTCAGCAAGCAGAAATGGGAGCTGCGATGGATGCACTTGAAAAATGTAAGATATTTGGGCAACAGAATTCATAGTTTATTTCCTCATTCTTTAGTGAGGCAAGGTGCAGATTTTGTGGGGGATAAGTTTTGAACAGAACACATACGCTAAGTGCTGTCAGCTTCTAAGCAGCAGGTTTTCCTCTTAGTACTTTCAAGACAGTTTTGTAGCAGTTGAAGTTAATATGATCCCAACAGGTATTTGTTAACGGGAGCTGATCAGCTACAGAGGATACAACTTCAGGGGAACCCTGTGCAGTAAAGTTTCATTGAGGCTTTTCATGTTTATGCATGCAGTGGGATAAGACTGCATAGTCTCTGATGCTCGGGTTGTCTCACCCTTTAATTCAGCATGGGAGCAGTCCTTCATGGAATCTCAGATATGGATGAGTGTGGGCAAGCTTCTTATATGAAGCTTCTTTCAGTCAGTTGAGTTAAAGTGCCAAGTATGGGTGACCTGTAAGCAGATAGATCACAACCATTTTGTACAGCAGAAATTCTCTATTGAGGAGACCATGGGAAGTCCATTTTTGGCATTTCATTCAAAGGAAACACATGCAGTTCTTTAGATGTCAAAGGTTCTTAATCTGTTATTTCTGCATCTGGAAATTCAAGAGCTTAAAAATTTCAGAAGGCAATGAGTCTGTGTAGTTTCGATATGTTTTTATATCCATCTGCTAAGCATGTACTTCTCACCATCAGTAAATTTGACAAGTAAGAAAATGTAACTTCCCTTCTCTGCTGAGTATCTGCAAGATGTTACTGAAATTTTCTTTGAGTGAATTTTCTTGTGACAGTATCACCACTCAAGAGAGCTGTGAGTTTCATGGCATATCAATCCAAGGACTTCACAGCTCTCTTCTGACATATATATTTGTTTAAATACCATAGAACTCTAGAGGTCTGTGCTCCTGCTGCCCTTCAATTCAAATCAGAGCCAACTTTCATGTTAGTTTCTCTGTGCCTTGCCAGTCAAGCTTTGTCTTTTGGGATGGAAGTTACACAACCCTTAAGGACCCCTGTTCTATTATGTATATGGTTGTGCAGTAGAGTTGTTTGGTTTGGTTTATTTGTTGTTTTTTTTTTTTAATGCATAAGTAGTGAACTTGAAGTCAGTAGTGTTCATATACGTATTTATATGATAGCCATGATGAATTTATTACATGAGTTTCCTTCTTAGCATCCTAAACATATTAGAACAGGTTGCTACCAAGCTGAGTTCTTCAAGAATCATGTTATAGGCACAGTGCTGAAAATCTGATTTTCATTTTATGAGGCACATGAGCAACAAAATATCCCAGAACTCCATTAAACAAAGCACTAGTGTTTTTAAAAACAACAGCAATTTAAAACCAATTTTGTTTAGATTGCTTTCTGGTTTAAATAAATATACTCTCCTATGGCCAGGTTGTAAATAACTGATGAATAAACCTTTTATTCCTGTGGTATACGTAATAAAGGACACAAATTTCACTGGCCAATAAAACAAAGCAGTAGAAAGTTATTCTGCTTTACCACAAACTCCTGCAGTTGATGGCTTCTGCACTGTAATCTCCAGCTAAGAATCCGTGCTGCCTGGTACCCAGAAAAAGGAGGAAAAAGCTTGGTGCCATGGTACTCCTCCCTGAGAAGCCTCAGCTGAATTCTCTCTCAATAGCCAGCAAGAGAGAGAGAGCAGTCCTTTGCTTGAGACATCTACTAAATTTGTTTATGACTTTAAAGGTCAGTGTAGTAACCTTTTGCATTCATCTCAGACTGGGTAGGTAGCCAGTGCTGATTGCAGAGCTCTGTGTGCTCCCAGCAGGATTTGCCACCAACTGCAGCCTGTCACATAGTCTTATCAGCCCTTTGCTTTCTGACTGGCTGGAGGGTGCAGGTCTCCCCAGCACAGACACATGTGAATGTCAGCACCTTGGTCATGCAGAAAACATCACATTCTGTGAGCAGTGCGCTGAAGTGAGAGCAGTTCTCTTCAATTATATAAGCTGTTTTTACAGCCTCAGTTTTAATGCGTACCTACACATCAGCCAATGGACAAATGCCTGAAATCAGAAGCATCCATCTCCCCTGCTATTTCTCCATCACCTCAGCCTTGTCCACTCTGTTTTAGGCAGTCTTCACTCATCCATGCTCTTAGACTACGCTAAGGCTGCCTTCTGGTATGTAGCCAAGCATTAACTTTCTCAGGAACAGACTTAACTGCATTCCATCTTGCTACATTATTACTTTCCCATTAGGATCCCTGCCATAGTGTGGGGCATATAGTTGATTCTGCGTGGTCTAAAACAATAATAAAAATAATGGAAACATCTGTACAATACTTGAAACCAGTGGCTCATACGTTTTGGAGTGAGAACAAGACAAAAAACCCTGACAGCATTGACAGTAGTTCCACATTTTTTCAGTATCGACCACCTGTTGCTAAGGGAACAGAATGTAAAATCCAGGTAATACCTGGCCATGTTGCTTTACCAGGATTTTATATTTTATTTCTGTGAGTGTATTAGATTTGGCAGTGCTTTGTAGCAGGAGAAAACAGATGTAAAGAAATCATAAAGAAACCAAAGTCTTATGACACAGTTCTGGTTTACTAGGTATTACAAGAAATAAATGAGTAAAAATGGGAACAACATTTTTCCCCCCCTACCTCTAATAACATCAAAGTTTAGAACAAAATGAGCCAAGGCTTTCTCTGTTACCAGTTTGTTTATTAATGTAAAATATTTCTCCTTGTGTCAGATAACTTTCCTCAGATGGCCCATCAGAAACGGTTCATTGAACGGAAGTACAGACAAGAGTTGAAAGAATTGAGGTGGGAAAGAGAGCATCAAGAGAGAGAGTCAGAGGAGACTGAAGAAGCAAGGAAATGAAAGGACGGCATAGAAGCAGTGGCATATTTACTTACTTAATAACTCTGACTGTGGACTATGGAGACCTAACCTAGTTTCTTGCAGATGATGAATGAAGAGTGCCTGTTGATATCAAAGAGAAAATTGTAATCTCTTCCTTTAAAAGTGTGTTCAAGTATAGTATTTCTTTAGTTTGGTTTTAAGTTTGGCTTTTTAATAAGGTTTGGGTTTAAACACTTTTAATTTTTGTGAAAAGTTGTTGATTATTTTTATTATTTTTACTGTCTTGTATGAGGTAATAAAGTATTAATTTCAAAAGCTAATAGGAGGAAAAGCTGTTTAACAATTGTCTCCTGTGTCTAAGTGCTGTGTTGTCAGTGACCAGCAAAGTTATTGCATGAACTCTGCTGTGGAGGAGGAAAGTATTATGAGAAACTGATTCTGCTGAGCACTTAAGCATGTACCTAACTTAAGTTTTGCAGCTAAATTTACTTCTTGAGTCTGCTAAACCAGAGCTTTAAAGTTCAGGCCCTTCTTACAGAAAATATTACAATAATTAAAAGGAGACACTCAGTTTTGCTTTGAACAGTGGATGACACATCTGAAATGTGATAGAGATGTGTATGGAAGATGGAGGTGTTTTGTTTTTAAATCACTGTTACAAGATTTGAAGGAGGAAGGAAGACTTGAAGGAATCATGAAGCAAGAGAATGGTAGAGAATGTGTATGTAGTTTACATTAACAAGTTTAGTTTATTTCTCAGCTTCTTGTTCTATCAGGCTGGTGTCTGCTTTAATGGGTTCTTTGACCAGAAGATACCAGTGTGGCCATAACTGTAAAATAATGTACTAGAAACTCCAGTTCCAGAGTTTCTCTCTGTTTCAGAGAGGTTCATTGAAAACAGTTTGAAAACAGTTTTTGTCAAAAAAAGGGCAGAATGTATCCCCAAAGTGTGGCTCAAAGTTGATGTGCAGTTTTAAGTTACCCAGTTTTGGGTTTTTTGGGTTTTTTTTGGTGTCTGTGGCTTATATTAGACAGACAGATAGTTCTTCTGTAAAAGCTCCAAACAGCACCAGAAATGGAAAATCCACTGTGTTGGTATTTTTTCCCACTGGTTACTAGCACTGTTTGTTCTTTTAATTTTGCTGCTTCAAGCCATTCATTGCCATTAAGCTAGTTCTCAGCTTAATACAGTCCCTTGGTAGGTATTGTGTAGTCATTTTTTATTTTTCTTTTTTGATAAGCAGAACAGATAGAACCCTTATTTTCCTTAGCTGTGCATCTTCTTCCCAAAAAAGAAAAGATGCTTTTTGGCCAGTCATTTGTGCATTTTCTGATGTCTCACAGCTGTATGTGTTAAGGTATGGGGCAGCATGGATGCACAGGTCTGGCCCAAGGAATTAATGCAGACTTACGGAAGAAAACTTTTGCTCAATGGCCACACTACACTGAGCAGCTTCTTCAGCGATTGTCTGAAGCACCTCTTTGTAGGCATGGGATGGACATCAGGAAAAGCACTTCATTGCAGGTGCCAAAGTAGACACCAAATGAAGCTGAAAAATTCAGACTATACAAATGTCTTCCCAAAATTTCACTTTTGAGCTAATCAATATGTGTATTTTCAGAAGCATACTTTTCTACACTTGCAATGTGAGATGCACTTAAATAAGGGGGGTTTTTTTACACTTCAGCCCACAACACTACCTCACTTCTTCCATCCTCTATGATTTGCCTTTTCCTAATGGATTGATGCTTAAAATCCATTTCAGAGGATGAGAAAAAAGAAAAAACCAAACATTCTGTAATTCATAGAGTGATAGTAAACCGTTAAAGCATAATGGAGGAAAGGAAAACAAGGTAAAGGCAGGGAACTGCTCTCCACTGAATGCTGCTGCCATTTGACTTTTGAGAAGTGATTGTAACTACTTGCAGCTTCAGTCGTTAAGTAAAAGGCTGAAATGCTTCTCAAGAGTAGGAAGCTTGAAAACCACCAGCAAGTTCCCTGTCCACAAGATTTTTGTATTTCAAATTCTTTTGTATAATTGCCCATCTGCTTCTAACAGTAAGATGAAATGGTGTGGTGCTAGAGGGTCAAGTGTAACTGTGTAAACCATTATTTTATTTTTCCCTCTTAACTGTGGCCAGTTTCATATGTTTAACAGATAGAAAATTACTTCATTTTCAGGTGAATGATTGCTTAGCAAATTTCAGCATATTTGACCTCACCAAATACCCCAGTGGAATTGTTAGCTCATGGTTTAACATTATTTTAATTATTCCTATATATAATTTCACTTTCCAGCTGTAAGAAGACTGCAGTCTTATTCATAAATATTTTCATTAAAATTGATTGAATTTGTCAGATAGGCTATTCTGGGGGAGGAACCCACGACTGTTCTTTTTTTCTTCTTTGACCCAGAAATTGCTTGGAAAAAACAAACTTTTAAAATAATTCCTACATTCCAGTTATTGCAATTAATGAATTTTAGCCTTTCCTCAATAAAATGTAGATGATAACTGTGTTTTTTACAAGTGGGCTATTTTCCCTTTTTTTGTTGCATAAGTGTGGGCTAGGAAGATTTGCTGAAGCAATTTTATTTTCCTTGTCTTCAGAACAAAAAAAAAAAGGTAAAAAAATCCTGTTTCCTTTATTCAAACCGCAGTGGCTTTCTGTGCATGGGTTGTCTAAAAGCAGTGGCTATGAATGTTCCTGTTAATTTCAGAAGTTGTGTAGAATGTGATACGTGAGCACAATCCTTTACAACCAAGGAGGGGAGGCCTCTTCAATTTGCCTTGGTAAAAATTATCATTGCACTTGTGCTAATCAGTGGAACAGCTGTAGCTTTTAACTAGGCATCTTGTGCTGCTCTTTTGTAAGTGTGAGGGGGTCTCTGGTTTGCTGATAAAGTCAGTCCTTTTTTGCTTCAGAGTCTGATCTGTTCTCTAAGCTAGAGGTTCTCTTGTAAGATCCATTGACTTGAGTTGGGTACAAGTAGATGAATAGAGAACAAGACTGAGATCTGTGTGAATCCAACAGATCTGTGAGTATTTTTAATATGAGGATGTACAGAGCATTGAATAGAATTGTAGCTGATTAGATTGGGGATTTTTACTGAATTTGCATAAAATTCATTATGTTATTTGTAGACCCTAAGTTTGCTTTGTAAGATTTCAGTTTCTGGAGGATTATTTAACAGCAGTACTAAGAGAACCTTGGTCTCTAAGATTGTTGTAAACATCGTTGCTAATAAAGTTTCCCAGAAAAAACTTCAGGAATAGTTGTTACTTGCTAAAACAATTTGGAAAGATCAAAAGGCAAATCCTGATCATCTGTCTCCCTACTTCAAAGACTCTGATTATACAGGCTACATATTTAAATGAAATAAGTGGTTCACTTGTAAAAAGTTTCTTTTTGGTGGAGTTTGTAAAGCCCTGTAAGAGCTCAGGGAGTTGTTCATCTGCATCATTTACCACTGTGCATTGTCTTTGATGAGGATGGTATTGCAACAGAAATTTCTGTGACCTGTACATCCACCGTGCTTCTCGCCCTTCCTACCCACTCCCCACATCACAGATTCACATTCTTTCTGGGCCTCTTAAGATTAAATCGGCTGCATTGCTCCAGCTGTGCATATTTCTCTATCCATCAGCGACCAGGCGTACCTTTGAGGACCTTTTCTTCACCTGCCTGCTACAGGTGGCAAAGGAGGCACCAACTTGCGCCCAGAGTCTTGCTAACTAAGTATATTTCCCTTTGCCTCAATCATCACTGCATTCCTCAAAAGGATTTCAAAGCCTTTCCTGAATAAGGGTGTAAGTGATTTGCCTGTGACTCTCAATATAATTGTACTTGAATGTGTCAGTCGTGTCATTTTGTGGCTTTTCACAGCACCTTTGTGGAGGGACTATTTATTCTGTTACTGAGGGATGTAAAGGATGGAATTGTCACTGGGGGCCAGGGCTCGGGATGTCTGTGGGAGGGCAGTGATGCCTCATCCAGTGGGTGTCTTAGTCTGTGGCTTTAGTATCATCCTTGCAAGCCTGCTGCAGTTCTCTTGCCATGCCTGAGAGGGTCTTCAGGGGAGAAAAAAAAACCTGTCTATGCAGGCTGGGCACTGACACCCTCATCACCTTTTCCTGTGGAGACTTGGAAAACGATGATCAAGAAGACTGGGGACTCTACTATAAGAAACCAGAGTCCAAACAGTCTGTTGCTTGTACACCTCTTTAGAATAAATAAATGAAACCTTCCACTTCGAGCAGACATTTCAAAAGTAATCCATTAGCAAAGGACAGGCTTTTGAGCTGACAAATTGTGAACTTTCACTGGTGGCAGAAGCAGCTCATACATCAGTGGTCTAGAAGTGATGCAGCAGTGATGGGTGGGTAAGTGTTTGTCACTGGAGGTAGCTTGTTACTTATTTAAAGATGGGGATGGTGGCCAGGGGAACCCATGGGACCCCACTGTTGCAAGCTCAGCCAACATTTCTATAAAAAAGTTACTTCCCTGCAGGTTTCCTCCTTCAGTCATTTACTCTGTCAGAACAGTTCTGACATGGTGACCAGTTTTTGCTGCCAACTAGAATTACAATTCAAATATTGCAGCTGTTTCCAGAGGGATACTTGAACTGATGAACAAAAAGCAGCCATTTCTCAATCCAGCAGCATTTGAAAATGCTGATACTATTCTGTATCCAATTACAAATTTATTTATATTTAAAAAAATTAAATTCTGTAAGATAAGATTATTTAATGATCTCATCAAGTCATCCAAAATTGCTTCTCTTACCTTTTGTTTTTGTGATGAAAAACATTGTCAAATACATAAGTGTCTTTAAACTTTATCATTAAGAAAAAATAAATATCATACCATCTGGAGGAAAAAAATATTTTTTTTTCCTTATCCTTGAGGTTTAAAATTCCTGTCATTTAATGCTGTTGTCTGCTTCCTTCTTCCAAAACCCAAACATTTTAACTGTGTGTTCCACCTGTCAGAATGTGTCAGATTTTACAGCCAATATCCCATCTCAGTTGATGTCTGTACATTAACAATCAAAATCAATCTATATGTTACTGCTTTCTGGTTTTTGAACCAGGACTTGACCAGACATCCAAAACAGCGTGACACTTCCAACCTTATAAAACCTCAAAACTTTCAGAGAACTCAATGGCTTTAGCCCAAAACAGGTTTTCAAGGCTTCCCATTCCCTTTGCTCCATTGCTTATATTTTATTTTTGCTTATATTTATTATTCTTCAGCATTTTCATTGTTTATTTGTTCTTAATGTGATCTGTAGCACTACCATCTTCTATTTCCCTGACCCTTCCGCTTAGCAGATAGAGCATCAATTTCTTGCTCACTGAGACTAGAAAATAAATGACCTTGAACTCTTTGCTCTTGCAAGTCATACCTCAACACTTACATCAAAAAACAAGTGCCCACAGCAAGAACAAAAGCCTTGCTGCACATCCATGGAAATAGAGTACTGCATCTTTCCAGCACAATTTCAGGGATTCTGTCAGACATTTTAAGAGAGGCTGTGAATTCTTCAGGCATGCAGTGATGTACTTTTTGCAGCTTATGTTGTGAATTTATGCAATTGGATTACGTTTGGCATCTATTTCAACTGGAAGCTTATAAATGGACATTTATACGTGTAAGTGAGGAGAGAGAGGTAAGAAAAGGCAGAAGAGATGCCTAAAACACTAGAAAAAAACCTTATTTCAGTACTGGCTGCTGAGAAGCAGAATGATTTGGATAGAGAAATGTTAACTTCAAATACAGACTGAAAAATATGAGGTTTCATTGTAACATAAAATACAATCATCACATAAATACAATTCTGTGCCATGTGCTTGTGATAATGATGGCTTTTAAAAATGCATTCAGAGTTGACTTTTCTAGCAAATCTTATTGCTAAGATATAGCAAATCTATTAGAAGTGAGATGATTAAACTTTAATATTTTAGAGATACACAGGTGGGATGTCATCTAGTAAAGTTGGAATAGTTTTCTAGATTTTAATTAGGAACATAGTTGAATATATGTCTTCAGTGTAAATGCAGTTATGTATGTATTTATTTACTTAATGAAATATCTGAAGTTTTCACTTATTGCAACATGGTACCTTTTTACCAAAGAAGGAAAAAGGCTTCTCTGTGTTCTTTTTTTAACAGGTATTCAGATATTGGTTTTATTGAAGTAGTGTCCAAAGATCTTCACTGCAGCTGGGGCTTTTCATGCCAGCTGCTACGAACACAAAATGACAGGCAGTCCCTGACCCAGAAAGAAATAGAAAGGAAGCAATGACTTACTCAAAGTCACTGAACAGGTCAAGGGTAGAAATGAGAACAAAACCTGAATCTGTCAAGTCCCAACTGAGATTTGTCCTCTCCTCATACTGCATAGCTACTCATTTACATGCATTTGGCTTTAGATATTGTAGTTGGTTTATTTCTGCATTAATATCGGTATTTTAAATTTCATGCACAGCAGCCTAGAATGGGGCTTTACCTAATCTCTTTCATACTGAAATCTTATAAAAGTAATTGTAAAAAGTGAAAGAAAACTCAAACGGCTGGTCCTGCATGGTGGGAGCTTCTCTCCACAGCCAGCATGTTCACATTTGCTGCTGAGTTCCTGCTGTGGCAGCTCGAGCTCATAGCTCCAAGGCCACTGCTCAGCACCTGGGGACAGTGTGTGACAGATGTCACTCGGCTAGGAACAAGCAGCACTGTCAGGCTGTGTTGGAGCTGAGATTTGGCCCCATTACATACACACAGGAGAAAGCAGGTCTCCCTTCTGGATTCACAGCCTGGTGTTAATGCCTGTAGTTTTTTAAAGTCTGTATCCTCACCAAATCCATTAGAGGTTAGTATGACTCTAAGCACAGGATACATTTCCACTGTGGTGACAGAAGGAAATAAGCATGCAAACAGCTGTGCTCTCATCTGTGAAAAGTACTTGGCTTCAAAGTGCCTAAATTACTTCCTTAGTTCCTTGAAAATTAATAGCTTGAGAGATTTTTGGGCTGTAGATAGGTAGAGGCGGCCGTGGGTAAACATCACAGAAAGAGAGAAGCATCCCCTCTTCTTAGTCTTGTGCTGCTGTGTGTGCTGGTTGCTGCAGGAGGATTGGTGGCTGCTGGCTCCAGGGTAGCAATGGAAGGTGGAGGTGTGGGCTGGAGCATGATCCCAGGCTGGGAGTGTTGTGTGCCAGCACCAGGGCTGGTGGGAACACATCCTGTGCCTTTTCAGCTGGTGAGAAGGTGAGCAGAGGAATGAGAATGGGATTTAGCCCAGCCTTGACTGGCAGAAACTGGTGAGATGGTAGTGAGAGCTGGAAGTAGAAACAGGTTCTCCACTCTACAAGATGTTGTTAATCCCTGACCAAAAAAACATTTCCTGCAAGGCAGTGAGGAGTAAAGCTGGAGGTCCAGAGGACAGTACATGAGCAGAAGGGCTCAATTCCATCAGCTGCTGCTTCCATGCTGTTTGGTAATGGCCTGTCTCACGGATTGCCATGTTTTGAGGGGATTTTTGCCTGGTCCCATGCGTGCACCCATTGTACAGGCATATGTGTGCACAGGTGTGTATGGAGTGAAACACAGGAGAGCAAGTGTGTGTGAGTGGGTGGGTGGGTGTGTGTGTGCAAAAAAGTTTGGGACTGTGCAAATGTGGAAATCAAGGAGGCCCATAGAGACAGCTGCATGACTCCTTCCCCTCCCAGGCAGATCTGTCATTTCTGGCTCTAGGATTGGTTTGTTTATTCTGTTTAATGATGCTGACCTTTGTGTTGGATAAGTTGGCCTGTTGCAAAGCGAGGATTTGTGGCCTTTTGGGACTTCAGTTGTTTGGAAGACAGGATATTTTTTACTACATCGGGGCCAAAGAGAATGAATTTTGATGACCCAGCTGCCCTGATAACTCATTCGCCCTTTACCTTTTGACAGACAAAGTGACTTAAGACTTAGTCATACGTTAGAGACTGTCTAAATTTGAAGAACATCCTTGTAATAAGCGATGTCCAATGGCAAAGAAAAATTCGAAGTTCTTTTGAAAGTTCCTATTTTTACAATGTATTGCATATGCATTCTTGGGGAAACTAATCTTGAATTTGCAGTGTGAGTTTTAGAAAGGACTTATCTGGAAAAGTAGAAAAAAATAATTTGGATACACTGGGGGAGTATTGCCTCAAAATGTATTGTCTTCCTCCAGAGATCTTATGCTAATGTTAATTTATTTGTTTCTCTATCAACAATCAGTTTCTTCAGAAATCGTCCCCAAATCTTCTTGATTTTGCCCCCCCCAGTCTGATTGCAGAATCTATTTTAGCGAAACAAATTCCTCAGGATTAGCACAGAAGTGTTCACACCTGAGATGTTTTACAGCACATCAACCAACAGCTTCATCTGTTTTCCAGTCCTTAGAAGTTTAGTGGCCATTGTCCTGCAATCCTTATGCCTAAAATTAATTTTAAACACGATTGTCTGTCTCTGTTGAGCTGAGAACATCAGCTGGAAGTGGGAAATCATGTTATTTTCACTTGCCATCAGTGGCAGCAGCTCTGCAAGCTCTGCTGGCAGCTACAACTTCACTGTTGGCAACAGGAGAGTCATGCTGGTCACAACCCAGAGACCCACAGGCTGCCCAGGTGGTCCTGGAGCACGGTTGACTGTCATATAAATACAAGAGCCAAAAATCCTGACCTGTTTGCTTCCCCCTGGTTCAACTGGCCGTGCAGGGTGGAAAGCAGAGAAGGGGCAAAAGAGAGATTTTAGTACTTTTCATGGTAAGTTAAGCAGCACTCTTTCTGACTTCTCACAGGAAAGGGATCTGCTGAGTAAGAAAGTGCTAATTTCACATTGTTGTTTTTCGCAGTAGAGCTACGCTGTAAGTAACCCCGAGAGGAACAAAAGCATAGTCAAATTAATGAAAAATAGGTTATGACAATAAATTATTCAAGTGGTTAAAATTACTTTGGATTTGGAAGACACTGAAACTTAAGGGCCAAATCCTTTACTGGTATAAAAAGATTCAGCTTCATTGATTTCAGGGAAACAGAGGGAACTTAGCTCGTTCAGTTCAGGATCTGACTGTGACTGACAGCATAAGCAGTCATTTAAAACTCATATATTTCATATACTTTGGGTGACAGCCATAAGGTGAATGTTTTAAATTCTGACATGGCACAGCCTTTCTTTTTAGATCTGTGGTGTGATTTTAAAAGGGATGAGATAAAAGCTGTGCCTTGCCAAAGGCACATTTTCTCTGATGTTAAAGGAAACAATGTAAAAATATGCCCACTAAATAAATCATCAGGGACTTTCAGAATAGATCACATCCTTATGTCTTAAAACTTGTAATACAACTGAAGTTGTTCACCTTAACTCAGTTTCTTTTGTTCAGCAATTTTTCCATACAAGGAGGCATGTGTAAAGAAGGCAAGTCTGGAGGAGACACCCCTTCAGAAGAGCTTCCAGTGAGCAGAGATAAAGAAGCTTCTCTTTTGGCTTCTGGCATGGCACTATCAGAAGTTTAATCCTTCTTAATCTCAGTCACATTTCCAAGGCAGTGGGAGTGGAGAACAGACAGAAGGCTCTTATTCTGCTAAAGGTGAATACCAGAAATCTGTGAGTGTACCTGGCTCTGCAGAATGGCCTCTGGTTTTTAAGTGCTTTAGCCAACATAGGGAAGGAAATGTGCTGATTGGCTTCTGCTGCTCTAGGATGAATTTTCAGTGACATTTTCCTTCAGCTTATGTGCACATATGCACACAGAGTGGTGGAGAGCACAACCAGCTGTCACAGGCCATGTTTGAAGTTGAAACTTGCAGTCAGTTGCACCTGTAGAAAAAAACAGAATACCCCAAAATCAAGAGCTTCTAGTAAGTTCTTCTATCATACTAAACTCTAAGGCTGAATCACACCCTACCAAGCAGCAGATACTGAAGCCATAGCTATGCCCCCCCCCCAGGCCCCTGCTGTGATAAGTGGAGAGAGAAAGCCACGTCTCCAGAGACTAGTTCAGGGCTTAGGCAGGATGAATCACCCCCTCTTGTCTGAAAAGCAAAGGGTGACACCTCTTTTATCTTTCTGAACAGTCTAACATCCATAGCTATATGAGTTGACTCTAGGCTTTAAACATTTGTGGCATATAGCTATAAGACACAAGTGCTCACATTAAGCCAGCATGGCATGGCCTCCTTAACACTTTGCATAGCCATTGCTGTGAGGAGAACGCTTCTTTATCCCCAGATGACTCTTTCAACCATCCCCTTATGTGCAGATGTGAAGAGGACTGACAGTTTCTCCAAAGTGAGAGTATTTTCAAATGTCAAGAAGCTTTATTTTTTAATGTGTTAAACCGTATAAAATCCCCAGCTAATATAGCTCATAAATGAAACGAGACTAATTAGTAGGAAAGTAATGAGAGAGCATTTACAGAGGTCACATCCTGAGGTCCAGTCACAGCTCTGGAAAATCTGGGAGAGGGGTAAAAACTGCAATCTACTTTGTTCCTGTAGCACTGGCATTCATAGTTATTAATTAACCCCAGCAAGGGCAACTTTAGAATGGCGAAATGAGAAGAAAATTGTTAAGGGACTATGAACTTTGTCTTTCCTTTCTCTCCCCTTTGTCTCCTGTCAATGTCCCTGGGAAGCCACAAGCTCCTTACTGCTGAGCCAACCTGCCCTTGCATCCAATAGCAGGGCTAGGGCTCAATCCTTCTTTCTCTTTGTTACAGTCACACTCCAGGAAACTCTGGTTCAAGTGCTTTTTCCAGGACAAACTCAAGAGCTACTAGGGCACCACAAAGTTCTTTTGGCACAGGTCATCAAAGTTATCAAGCTGCCCAACTCCTTTTTTAAGTAAGTCTATCACCCATCTGGAAAGGCAGAAAGAAGCACTTGTTGACTTTTGGATTTGGAAGCGTAAGTCTGTTATGGGTTTTTGAGCACTTGCATACAAAGGTGTGGAGAGTTGTGTGAAGACTTAAAACAGACCGTGGCATTGGAATACCATCTGTGACAGCAGAAGTGGATGCTGTTGTACTGACTGCACAGTAAAGGATCCAAATGGCAAATTTATGTTCAGGGCTGCTTAAGCTTGAATAGAAGTATAAGGTCTCTTTCTTAACTCATCTGAGTCAGTAGGGTCCTTCCCTTGACTTTAATGAGCATCTATATTGAGCTGAAAATCAAACCTTGAAATAAAACCTTGGCATCCAGGTAACTGAAATTTTAAAAGCATGAATTTACAGTTTGTCAAAATATCAAGGAGATACCGCTGATGAAACAGCATCTATGCTACGTACTAAATCATAATGTACTTAGGGAAACACAGATGGCTCTAGAAGGAAAATGCCTATTGAAAACCAGACCCATGGTGAACTAGGGTCATCCATTTGCACAGCTTTAAACAGCCACCTACAGCTGAACAGCTACAGGCCCTCTCAGAACAAGGCAGCATTCAAAATGTTTGTGGCAAGTGCAACCGAAGGAGCATGCAGTCAAATTGGTGTTCACTGCAAAAGCAGCATCTGTCTCTATAGAATGACTGAAGGAGCTGGATGGAAAGGGAGCAAAATGATGACAGGAGAAGATGTCATGGCCGAATCAAAATTGATAAGAAGTCAAGTAAGGAAAAAAAAAAAGAATAGCACTGATGTCAGCTGTCACAAAAAAAAAGCAAAGAAAAAGAAATTATGAACAAGTAGGTGCCATGAAAAAACGGGTATGTTGCAAGCAACACAATCTAATCACTGTGCCAATCTGAAGTTTACCAGGTCATTGTGGAGAAAAATCACAAACAGGGTGCCAGAGAACACTTTCTTCTTTGTCTCCTCTCAAAACCTGTTTACATTTGTTTCCTCTCAACTTTAATGGATATGTTCTCTTCATATTTTTATTTTTAGTCCAGTCTTCTTGAATATGTACATTAATTGCACCTCAGCTACCTTTGAATTTTTCACTAGCCTAATTACTATTAGAGTTTTTCTCATGTTTAGGCTGAACTTTTTCCTTCTTTGCTTATGGCCATTACTTCTTTTTCTGTTTTCTTCTGAGACTTGGTGTAATTTCCTCCCTTCATTTACATTGTTACCTTGAAGATATTTACAGGGAATGTTCATTTTCTTCCTGAGGTTTCTCTTTTCCCCTGTGTTGATCCTTTCAGTTCCTTTATTTTTTCTTCTCTCCCTAATTTGTATGCTCTCCACCTCTTATTACCAGTACAGCTAACATTTTGACTAAATTTTCATGCGATTTTTTTCTCATGTATTTAAGATTAATTGCTAAGTAGCAGAATTGACCTTAAAAATCTATGAGGGACATTTCCATAAAATATACTGGATAGTATCTCCTTTTCACACTGCTTTGTGCTTTAAATATCTATCAGCAGCAAGCTTGTATTGCTAAGCCACAGTTACACACACATACACAAATAAATATCTTTAGCCTTCAGTTTTTGCAAGTAGGACTTTATATTCCCATTTCTTAATTGCTCACTGGTGCATGTCTTATATTCAAACTGCCCAGACCTGCGCAGGTTCTGCATAACTTGTGTCCATGCATGAGACTGGTGTGTGCATTGAACAAGCAGAGTCTGTGCTCATCTAGGAAAGACTGGAATGGCATTCAGTGGGCATGTCCTCCTTCAGATGCCTCTGGGATGCCAGATCTGGTTTACAGGTTTGCATACTTACAGTATGTAAGTGTATAAGACCTGCACATAGATGTCCAACAGGATTTTCAGAAGTGACTAGGCAGGCTGAGCTCCTCATTTCCTGATTTTACTGGTTTACACTGAATTCCTTCAGATGTTTGCTACCTATAGGTTGCTGGGGTGGGAACTGCCATTTTCTCCATGCAGTACTGAGAGCAGCAGAGCCCTGCTGTCACCAATTCCTCAGCAGCACCAACATGACAGTGCCTAACAGCAGCAAAACAAAACCAGAGCAGTGCCCAGGGTAAGTGCAGTGGGAATTAGCATGAAGTAGAAGGAGCCAAGTAAAAACACACCGTAAAACTGGTTCGCCTGATGATGAAGGAATGAAGAAATGAGGATCAGAAATATCTTAGCACTTCAAGATGAGGCACTATCTTTCTGTCCTTTGCAAACAGACTGATTAAAAATACCGCAAATAAAGGGAAGTGTTGTATGTATAAGAAGTGTAAGAATGTAATTTTTCCTTGAAATCTTTGGCCTCACATTTGTTTATAAAAATTATCAAATAAACAGAGAGATTCAACCTGAGAATGTGTCTGTGCAGGTAATATAGTGCCAAGGAATGGGAATCTCGAATCTGTCAGAAAAAGAATTGTGTTTAGCAAGGCACAAGCTCAAGAAGATACAGTTCCTTTGCCCTGAACCCCCTGCTGTCACTGGCTGCTGTCAACTGGAGGGTTTTATTTCAATGTTGTGAGAAACCTTAGGCAATCTCACACAGTGCAAGTGAGAAAATGACAGCCCTGTGATGATGCAGCCAGTTTTCCTGATCAGCGTGATTGTATGAGAGCGCTGTACTTAGTTATATCGATTTGTCTCTGAGAGCTCTTTCTGCCACATAAATCTCATCGAAAATCTTTAAAGATCTTGCCCCAGAAGGACACTATGTTATTTTTCTCTGTGAAAAGAAGCAGAGCCAGGAATTCATTTCTCACTGTTCTAACTAGAATGGTCCGGTTATGAGAAAGGTGTGAATTCATCTGCTTTACATTTTGAAACATCTAAACACAGTTCTGCACTTTATGATTAACCTTTACTTCGAAGCAGTACTACAAAGAACAGTATTTATCTCCTCTCCCTTCCTTTCTTGGATCAAGAGGTTTGAATAAAGGTAATCACCTTTTTATTAGATGGAGAATTGGAAAGAGCATTGTGCTTGTGCTTATTGTAGCTCAAGCCTTAAGTACAATAGGCAGCACATTAAAAAGGTACTATTTGTGCCACTTTAGTTAAAAAGACTGGTAGTCCTTCCCTTATGGAAGTTTTCTTTACAGTGACTAAAATGATTTTAAAAATAAATAACCATTTTTAATTAAGGATCAAGTCTTTCAACTCAGCCAGAGCTAAGGAAGCTCAAAATACAAATTCACATTAAGTCTCAATTATCAACATGTCTGAGACATAAAATGTGTCTTCATGCCTGGCAGACTCATTTCTTCTAGCATATATAAAAGTAAATATGAGAAAATACAAGAAGTTTAACCTTTTTTTCACTCGACAAAACCACTTTTTTAAAGAAATCACTCTTGAGTTTGAATTATCTGTAACACAGGAAGAACCTGAACACCTACATGTATGTGAGTTTTAGACTGTTCAGGTACAGAATAGATTGCATGAAAAGGCTATAAATGTTTCAGTAACACTAAATATTTGGTAAAATCAACATTTTTTTCTCTTTGATAGCATAGTAAATTATTCCTTGGCTTGCTCTGTTGTTCTGTGCAGATGCAGTGATCTGTGCACATACTGTAATAGGAGACCGAGAACTTAATTTCCTTCTTCTCTTTTCTTCTAAATAAACTAACTCCAAGACCTTTTACAGCCAGGATGTGCCAAAATGTCATTTATTCACTTAAATGGTGCAGCCTAGTATGACTTATATATAATTACTGTACATCAGAACAAAGTTAACTTCATAAAACCATGACATGGCAAGCAACATCTGATTAGACAAGCATCCTCCTACAAGTGCAGAACCATTGGCAGCAAAGGAGGGTACTGCGTTAATCCAGGACAATAATAGCAATTAATGCCATATCTACAAACTTGCTCCATTTGGCAGGGGACAGCTACAGTGTTCATTTCATTGAAATTGGCTTCATACAAAAGTACTGGTGTACCCCTCTGCAATAAATGACAAAATCATGTTCTGCCTAATTTCCTATTATGTCCTAGAGTATACATTTGTGAGTTCTCTCCAAACCTTCTTGCTCTAGGTACTCTTATTCTGACTTTATAGTAAATGGCTTGAAGTCACTACCACAAACAGATGAGAAGTCTCATGTAAAGCAGCAGGGTTTCTGAGGACTGAAATCAGCAGTGCCTAACAGTATAGTAACAGTTACAAGTCTACATTTAGTCACAAACACAACTCTCACACCTGAAGCATATCAGCATATCTATACCAGCATGGAAGTGTTTTTTAAAGTGACAGTTCAGACTGATTAGAGTTTGAATCCACTTTTCAGACTTGAAGAAAATAGTGGATGAATCTTGCCCAGATTGATGTACATTTCTCACTTTATGCACCAGGACTAGTGCCTTTAGTTTCCCTGAACAGACAGACTAAATAATCATCAAATGCAAAGAAATTCGAAGTCGGTTTCTGAGCCTCCAGGTTATAGAAGCCAAAACCATTTTTTTGGAGCAGTCTTTAAACCTCTGAGCTCCCCTTGATCACCCCTGATACTAATGGTTCAGGTTTATGAGAGAGATGTAAATAGGGCCACTAACACTTTATGACAGTCCAAGTTATATTCCTGTCAGGAGCAATGTTTCTCTAGCTGCCCCTCAACACTCCTTCACATTTCCTTCAGTGGCAACCCTCTTTGCACTTAGGTGAGACAAACACAGACTCTTGTCTCTCTCTTCCATGGCTGATTGTAAGGGAATGGAGAGGTAGGAAGAGAACAGTCACTGGCAGCTGTGTACATAGGAAAAAGGTTTTCCTGAAACTACTTTTTGGGTCTTCCTTTTAGTGTTGGAGGAATGACATTTGTGTCTTTCTTTCCCAAACTCAACACTCCTCACACTAAACAAAAATGTGTGCCTTATTTGCCAAGGAGCACAGAAAGAGTTCTGGTGGCCTCTAACTCACTGCTGTCCCAGAGAGATTGGGCAGTGGGAAGGCAGCTTAAATGGGGAAGTGTTTTCCCTTGAGAAATCAAAATATCTGGAGAAAAGGGTTTTTGGAGTTTGCCAGTTATTAAAAGGTAACTAGAGAGTGCCCAGAACTATTTGCATCAGTAGAATGTGGATAGTCTATTCACACTTGCAGGAGTAAATCAGAGAGTGGGCAAAGTACCTGCCAGGATTTCAAAAGACAAGAGAAAGTAAGATAAGACTGTGTGACCATTAGCATAACAGCTTTATATAAATATGAATATATATATATATATAAATAGTTAATATACGGTATGTTTCTGAAAGTATATAGGTTACCCAGAGGATAAAAAAAAGGAGACGCAAGAACAAGAGCTCAGTGAAATAAGAGTTTGCAGTTCAGCTTTGGTCCAATTGGTCTGGAGGCTGGGGATGCAGGAGGGGGTGACCAGAGCTGGCACAAAGCAAGCACTGCCTGTGGGAAAGACATGACCTTCCAGTGGAGAGGAATTGAGAGAGTGAAAGCAGGCAGCTGACAGGGTTTGATGATGTCTCAGCTGACACACAGTGAGAGTTTTGTTTTAGTTTTGCAAGGTAATGGTTAATGGGCTATAACATGGAATTCTGAGTGTTTGGCACAATGTTTTATGTATCATGACCTTCCTGCCAGAGATCTTTGTTCACACGTGTTTCTTTTATTTCACAGTCCTCAGGAGCAACATGTACGATCTGAATCCCTTTTTGTCCTCTGTTGCACTTCATGCTGGTCATCAGACAGTTAATCTGCATTGCCTTTCAGGAGTCCCATCTCCCTTCTGCCAGGATCAATGATAAAATTTTGACTGTGAAAGCGAGAGAGTCCATGGGCCAGATGGATATTTGGGAGCAAAACATTTGAAAGACTCTTTTTGTAATAAAGAGCTATGCGAAGTACTTGCTCTAAAGACAAGCACCAATATCTTGTCTCCATGGTATTTGTAATCAATATTATATTACAGGTTGATTAAATACGAAGATATTAGAGCGGTGAATCTCAAAAGTATATTTTTTGACTTTTCTTTGTTTCTCAAAAACAACTATAGAAATTATTTAGAGAAATGTTGACAATACCAGAAAACAACAAAATCAAAATAGCATTATAATCAATATCTCTGAATATGCAATCTTGGCAAGGGGGAAAACTCATCATTGGATCGGTACCTGGCAGATGCTGCAGGTGGACAAGAATATTACAACTTCATGGCCTAAATGTTTGGCCCATTTATCCTGTACAAATAGTATAACATGTGGAATAATTTCTACACATAGCTTCTCAGACAAGTATCCAGTGTGTGCATAAAAGGTGGATGCCACTCAGAAAGATGATGACATCCCTGGGAAGCCAAATAGAATGGCTTTAATCTGTTGTCTTCACAGATGTGTAATAAAGGATATGTCTGGTGTGGATTTGACACTGGAACACAAAAATGGGCAAGAAAGAGAGTGAAGGCCATGTGAAGAGCCATGGCTAACCAAGCTGTAACTTGTAGCAGGAGCAGGTGGCTTGGCCCTCTTGTCTCTGGATGACTTTTCATCTTGGCAGCAGTGGTTAAGTGGATATCTGTTTGAACACAAGTGATAAAGTCTGGGAGCAGTGTGTGAGAAGGAGGAGGCAGAGAGAACCTGGCTCTGTACTCGAACAGTTGGAAAAAAACTAGACCGTTACAATGCCCAGCAGTGGCAAAACAAAGATGCACCTGCCTCTATTTTTAGTTCTGACAGCTACACCTTGGAATGTGGGGCATAAAAGTACATGAAGCCATGCCAGGCTGAGGAGTGGTCCCTCAGTGAGCTCCCAGAGAACAGACTTAGGGGAATGCTGTGTTGGAGACCAAGCCAATCAGACCCACACCATCTCCTTACAGCCCTTTACCAGCTTACTCACTTTTCACTTACCAGCAGCTCTTTTATTCAGCCCTCTTTTTAATGTCTTGTTACCAAAGTTTAGGTTTGTTCTTTGGGGGCATTTTTGGGTTTATTTTATTAGAGGAGGTTTGAGAGTTTGTTTGTTCTAATAAGCTGGAGTTGTAATTGGGAAATGGGTTAAGCTTGCTTCCAATTAAGATAATTGACATGAAATACCCAATTGCACTCTGAGAGAGAGAGAAATAAGTTCCCCAGCTGAGCTGTAGAAGAGAGCAGCTTTGTCTAACAATGAAGGTAGAAGCAGATGTTTAGAAAAACATGTAAAAGCAATCAGGAGGGGATTTACACATTTGGTTATTAATTAAGATGCATGCATGAGCAGCCAGCCAGCTGAAGTTCTGAGTTAAGAAAGGCAAAATTCCAACAAAGGCTACAAGGAAAGCTGTATTTAAGTGATTCCTGGGGTTTTAGCTTTTTTTTTGTTTGATTGGGGGAGGGGGCTATTGGCTTGGATTTTTTTAATTGTTTGTTTGTTTCTTTTTTCATTCTGTAAAGGAGAAGCAGCCCCAAAGGTTTTTGGAATTTTTAGATTAGCATAGCCTCTTGCATACAGTCTTCCTGACTCTGTTCTCTTGATCATGGTAAGTTTGTTTCTCTTGCTTAAATAAAGTAGGATATGGTGATAAGGTCCTATCAGGCCATGAGCGTCTCCGCAACTAGTAAAAATATAAATGGTTTTGTGCACTTTGTGGTTTGCCAAGGTCAAAAAACGTGTAATGAGTATTGGAGCAATTAGAAATAGCGAGTGACTGATGCTCATGTTTGTTTCTGTGTGGGGAATAAAGGAAGTGGAACCAGCCTTTCTGATTAGATGGACAGAGGTGCTTGAGGATCTGATGTGGAGATAGACAGCTGCTGAAAAACTGTTAGTTGTAGCAGTCAGTTTAGAGAAAAATGCAGAGAGTGGGTATTTGCTAGCAACTGTCTATACTATAATCACGGAAAGATGTACTAGTGTTGGCAGGAAAGTGGAAAAGCTTAAAAGATTTTGGATAAGATTATGTTGGTTTGTTTTCTTTTTTAATGTGTGCCTTATCCAACCAACTCAGGTTTCAATTACAGTGTTGAAAGGAATGTTATATGAGAGTAAGATTGGAAGAACCAACACTGAATTCACTTGGCTGCTCATTTAAGTGATCATTCCTGCAATTTTTATGCAAGCATTAAAGCATCTTAAATGTTTGCTCTTTTCTTTGGCTCTCTTGTTCGAGCTGTCCTTGAAATTCATAGAATGACAGAATAGCTCGGATTGGAAGGGACCTTAAAGATAATCTAGCTCCAACTCCCTTACCATGGGCAAGGGGGACACCTTCCACTAGATACAGTTCTCAGAGCTCCATCCAGCCTGGCCATGAACACTTCCGGGGATGGGGCATCACAACTTCTCTGGGACACAGGTGCCAGTGCCTCACCACCCTCACAGTAAAGAATTTCTTCCTAACATCTCACCTAAACTTACTTTCTTCAGTTTGAAGCCATTCCCCCTTGTCTTGTCACCACCTCCTCTTGCAAAAAATTGTTTTCCATCTTTCATGCCCCTCCAGTGCCCTTCAGATACCGGAAGGCAGCAATTAGGTCACATCTTCTCTGCTCCAGGCTGAACAATCCCAATTCTCTCAGCCTTCCCTCCCAGGAGAGGAAGTCCATCCCTCTGGTCATCTTGGTGTCCCTTCTCTGAACTCACTCCAACAGGTCAATGTCCTTCCTTTGCTGGGGATCCCAGAGCTGGATGCAGCACTCCAGGTGGGATCCCAAAAGACTGGACCAGAGAGGCAGAAGAGGAGACAAATTCAACAAGAAGTTTGAAAAAGTAAAAGGCTGTTAGCTTTAATGGCTTGTCTAGCTAAGTTATCTCTGTGATGACTTTGGAGGTATAAATGAAAGATGAATATTTGCAGGAGGTTATGGTTGGTGTGTTGCTTGTTGTGGGGAATAATTTTACATAGGTAAACCTGGTAAATTAATGTTGGAAAACCAAATATATTTTTCTTGTGCACCCTTGTCTGTGCGCGCGCATCTGTGAAATGCTACCCTTTAGTTGAATTTTCTTTATGACCGAAGTGCTCTTTGAAATAGTAAATCAAACAAGAAGACAAGAAATACGACAGATTTCTCTGTCAAGTAAATAAAAGCAGTTCTGCTCTCAGCACATGTGAAGGGTTGCAGAGTCTGTCCCACTTTCAGCAGGTGGACAACGAGGATGTCTTCTGCTGCTACTGGCATTATTTAGAGAATGAAAAGCTCAATCTGATGTTTTGTGAAACCTGCAGGGCTACTCTGATGCACAAACAGAGCCGAGAGACGGGGCCCTTGAGGCCTCTGTGTGCTTGCAACTGTGTGTGTCCGTGCATGCGTGTCTGTGTGTCTGTCCTTGCTGCAGGGTGTGGGTGGGCAGCAGGCGCATCCCCCTGCACAGCACCATGCTCGCTTTCCCTGGTGTTCAGATAATGAGATAAATAAAATCTGTAAACTTGTGTATTTACATCCTTGTGATCTCCTGTTTCTAAAAGCTAGGGGGGGTTTTTTTGGCTGTTTGTACAGAGGTTTCCTTCTGGAGGTTCACCAAAGATTGCAGGTGGATATTTGGGCTAATTTCTCATCAGTTACAGAACTCAGTCTTTTCATAAATCCCATATGGGTTTCAGTGCTAAACTGTTTGGTTTTTGTGCTTCATTCTAATGCTTTTAATGAAGTACTACTTTGCTGTGACCTTTGCTACTCTTTCCTTTGTCCTTGTCCTTTAAATATGATGGAATTTCTGGAGATATAGACAGCTCTTTTACTAAGGGAGTATTAAAATGACGAATTTTCTCTTGGAGGTTGTTCTTATGTAAAAATATACTGCAAATCACATTTGGACTCTGTAAGTGCAATGAGACTAATTTTTTTTAACCTCACATGATGAAAGACAAATAACTGAACAGTGCTATTATAAATTATGTGATCTTTATATGCTTAAATAAAGGCGTTCTGCAAGCTTTACCTTTACAAAGCTTCTGCAGCCTTCCTGGCAAACCTTGGGTAGTCAAAATTAGTTTTGTGATCATAGACTAATATCCTCCTTGTAGTAAGCATCACTAAATGATGCCTTCTGGAATTATACCACTCTTCGGAGGCCTCAATGATCACAGAATAGTGATCCTGCTGCTTTTATAACATGGTGCAAGCCAGACACATAAGAATGGAATTTCAAAGACTGAGTCAATTTAGCCCTTTGTCTCAAAGTCATTGAAGAATCTTTTCAAAGGTTTATCTTTATGATAGTGTTGTAAATACATAACGTAGATTGAGAGAATTAGAAAAAAAAAAACAAGTTAGAAAAAACAATTTATTAAGTAATATCATATAAATAACTTGTTACAAAAATCAATTTGCAAAAAGGCAAATTCACTCTGTCTGTGAGAAATTGTTGTTCAAATTTGTTTCTCATCAAATTCTTAAATTTCATTTCCCCCTGCCCCCCAACCCCAAAAAAAGAAGCCAGTACATTGAACAGGAAATATAAGGGAGAGAGTGCACACTTTCCATCTGACAAAAAGAAATTGCCCATCCACGCTGCAGAAAAGATAATCCAGCATGGGTCCCTTTGCAACACAGGGAAGTTCTAGGTGAAAACCTCTTGGGCGACAAAATTGTCCCCCACAAATGTCCCTCCCTGCTGAGCAATGACCAGATCCATCCAATGCTGAGGCCCCCTTGGCACAACCAGGGGATGACATCATGAGAGACTGTGTGGCTGGAGCATGCCAGCAAGTAAATCTTCTCAGGTGGAGGCATCATTTTCAATTTATGTTTGGAAGTATTTTTAATTAAAAAAAAATCAATACCAAAAAGCATTTATTTTAAAGGGTTTAAAAAATCACAAATTGCAATAGGAGTCAGCCAGATTGATTTTGCTCTGTAACACAGTTAAGATGCACATAGCATTTATTATAAGGCCTTTCTTTTAAGTTTAATTTTTTCAAAGCAATGAAAGTAACCACAGAATTAAAACAGTACAGTGATTCTGAAGTTTTTGTGTCAAAATCCAGAACAATTTTGTGTTTGCAGCATTCCTTCTGTTGCGTTCACCTGAATGCTTAATAATTCTATAAGTTTGTATCTTTAATAAACACTAAAGTAATAGATCTAGAAAACTAAAAGCTTATAGAAAGTGTCTCGAAGTATATTTACATCAATAGTGCAGTCTCATAGGAAAAGTCAAAAGCTCATGGGAATAGAAAGGATTGCTGGACTTATGCCTTATTTGCCAAATCGACATCATGGTAGGAGAAATTTAAACATAGCAGCTCCTTTTTATTTCTCTTTTTTTTTTTTTTCATTAAATTTATTTTTAAAGAAAGCAAAAGATACATGAAGAAAAAAGGATAAGGGCAGCTTCTGTAAAAACTCCTTTGAAATCCAGTAACCCTACACACAAGATGATAGCTTTGTGGCTTTTAAGTGCCATGGGCCTGCCTTGCATATGACTGACAACCTGCCCTCACCCCCCACACAACTCACCTCCTGAAATTTTCTTCCTGAAATGCTCAGTTCTCTGACACTTGTATTTCTTTTAACCCCAGCCACGGCTTTTGGATACCTACCACTGAAGGTTATGAAATGTTCAGGAAACTGTTTTAGTGTATGACAAACACAAGTCTGGGCTCAAAAGTGTAATATTGCAAAATGATGGGCAGGATGAAGATTGTTTCTGCTGGCTTAAATAAAACTGCTGAGGACTGAGAGTGGTATTAAAGCATTGTGTTGGAGTTCAGTGTTTTTTTCTCTTTCTGGAACAACACATGAGTTTGAAGACATTAAATATGCTTTTGTTCTTCTTTAAGTACAGAAACAATCTCTGAGGAAAGAACTCTTTCTAAAGACTGAACTGAAAGCAAAAAATATTGTGGCTTTGATATTTATTGGATGAGGCTGCTATTCCACAGGTGTAGATGGGTTGGAAAAATCCTGCCTTTCCCAGCTTATTGGTATGACCTATACTCACTGGAAGTAGCACAGTGACTGTTTCTTTGTCAGCTCTCATCTGATGGGGAAGCTCAAACTGCAGAGTTAATTGAAATGCAAATGGACAGGGGATGGCAGCATCCCTTTGGGACAGTGGCCTTCTGAAACACTTCAATACTTCTTACAGCCAAAGGAAACATGGAGAGACTTCTGTAACAGGTGGTGGCAGGTAGAGCTAACACAGTGGTGGTTGCAGAGTTACCTGACAGAACCTACCTCTGACAGAACCACTGTCAGGAATTCACCCTGCAGAAGACCATTGAGATAGTTCTGCTGCAGAAATTTAACACGTGCCTTTCTTTCCAAGAGATCTACATGGAAATGGCCTGGGTTTAAGTTGCTTGGTCTAAAAAAGATGTCTTTCTCCCTATTCATGCAGATCTGCCCCTGGTGTGCCAGTAAATCAGAAAGTGTTAGAAGTCCACTCTTGATTCTGCTCAACATGGATAATTCTGGTTTTGAAACTGTAAATGTGTAGATCACATTTCTAAAGCCATTTCTCTCTGCTATACTTCTCTGTGACTGTTCTGGTTTTGTATGGTACTGCAGATGTTAACTTTCTTGGTTTTGTGGGATAATTTTTTTTTACTTTCATAACAGAGAAATGGAAAAGCTGTAAATTGTAGACTGTTACTTTCTAAAGTGGATTATTTTAATGTTGCCTCTTCCGTTTGCATTTAACAGTGAAGAAACACCTGTCCATAGAATGAAAAATATATCTGTTTCTTAGGAAAAATTTAGAAAATATTTCAGTTGGTACAGGTGATGTGCTTTTCTACTACCTGCCTTTTCCAGCACATTTTTAACAGAAATAACTGAAAAACACAATTCGGTTTTCTCATGGCTAGACACAACCCCATCTATGTCAGGTTTGGGAGCACATCTCGGTCCTGTGATACTGCTGGCAGAGCCCTGTGCAGAGCTCTCCGCAAGTCTTGGCCTCAGCTCTCTCCCAAGCACTTGTCTGCACAGAGGGATGTCCTGGCACAGCTGCACTGGAGGCATGGGCTGCTGTGCCTCCCCACACTGGTGCTGCCTTGGGATAGAATTGGGTACCTGAAGTAGTTCTCCTGGGGTAAAAAAAAAACCCAGCAAACACAAAACAAAAACAACTCCCCACCAGTTTTCTGGGGTAAAGTGACTCTCTAGGGAGTTAACATGAAATAGTTACTGTAGAAACCTTATTCCCATTCAAATGTAGAGATGTTCTTTTCTGCAGTAACATGACTGTGATAGACTCCCAGTTCCCTGCTTCGTGTTGACTCCACTGAATTCCTTGGCATCTTTTAATAGATTCCTGTTGTTAGGTCAGATGCTTTTCCATATTAAAAGCCAACTGCATTTTTATCTCTCTACCTGGCTTAGCTAAACCACCTAATAATATTTCTTCTGAAATAGGTGTGGTTGCAAGAAGAGCGGGCTTAAAACAGCCTTGAAAGCCACTTCATAGCTCATAGTCCTACAATTGGTTATCTACAAATGACAATTGTAGCACTGTGTGAAAGCACTGTTAAATACTCATTTGTATCATCTAGCACACCACCATGCAACAAAGTGCAAAGAAATACTACTGCAAAGGTTTATATTCACTGCAATATGGCACTTTCAATATTTAGAATGCAGTACTGATTTTGTAAATTGCACTTTGTGGTACTGCCAAGCAAGAAGAAAAGAAAGAACTGAACTCTCCTTGCTGTTGAGAGATGCTAAATCTGTTTAATTTGCAGGAAAGAAATAGACCTTAAAACCTAGATGTATAAATAATAATTTGGATGCAAGTTTGCCTCAAATTTTCTTAGAAGAATGCATTTGCTATTCAGGCACCATATTTGTGGTGACATAACATAATTTTATATATATATAATATATTTACATAAGAGGCACAAGTAGCCACTCTCTATTATTTACTGTGTCACTCAATGGACAAGATAAAACCAGCCTTGAATTAAAAGGAATAAAACCCCAAGCCAACTCAAAACTCGTGTTTGGACTGCTACTAACAATCACTAAATCAGACAAAATCACTGTACAAACATAGGAAAATAGTTACAAGGAGTTCACTGATGCTCCTGTCCTGTTATCCCACCCAAGAAGTGACTAATGCAGGCTGACATGCAGGGTGGCCCAGCCCCTGCAGAGCACCAGAGGTCTCTTCAGCCAAGCACCATCGATTCCCTCTTCCCAGTGAGCTGGAGGTGGCTTGCAGGGCTGAACACCTGTGTGGCTTCACAGCCACGTGTTGATCCCCTCCACACACCAGTCTGTTTCCTTGAGGCTTAAGGAAGGGAAGGGACAGTTCACTGGCTCACTTTGGGCATCCAGCTGGATTCTGTGATACTGCTGGCAGAGCGGAGGCAACCCCAGAGTGAGGGGTGAGAGAGGGATGTGTTAGGAAGCTGCTGGGGAGAGCCCCTGGAGGGTTGTCCTGGCCCCACTGACTGTGAGGGCAGCAGCACAAAGCGAGGCCGGTGGTGCTGAGCATCTGCTGCTCCTCCACCTATCTGAAATCCAGATGGTCTCTCCTGTCTGCCAGAGCCAGCTTTTGGACAGATTGCTTCCTAGAAGTTCCAATTTCAAGGAAGCCATGGAAGGAAGAGCTAGGCTTTCAGCATCTTAAATTACTTAGGGGCCCTGAAGAGGACATAATCAAGCTCTAGCCATGCCATTGCCATTATGATGGGTGCAACAGCTCAGTCCCCACTAAGCTGGAACCACACTCTGTCGGACTTAAACACTCTGAGATGCCTCTACCAGGGAGATTGAGGGCTCTGGACACTTGGAAACTCTGGGCTTCTCTGCCCTGAAAGCATCCAATCTATAGTGCTGGGAATCTGCAAGCCATTAGCTGCTGTGCCCTACACCTAGAGGTGTGCAGTGCCCAACGAGTCCTTGGCTGGTTCATCCTCTGCCCTCTCTCCACAAAACCTAAAATTCTTTCATTGTAGAAGTCTAATACTTGGAACTCTTAGTGCTCTCTTTAACTCAAAAAGAGTAATGAATTCCAGGGACTAATTTTTAACTGCTTTTAATTTTCTGTTTATGAATTTTTTCTTATCTCACTTTATTTCTGGAGTAAATTAGAGCTGTTTAATTTTCAAAGTCATTCATTAAAATTTGGGGGAGGAGGAAAAGAGACCCATTCCTGTAATTCTGGTATTAAATACTTTTTCATGAAATAAATGAGAATAGTTACACATGAGGTATTTTAAAAATAATAATTCATTCTTTCCTTGGCAAAGTGCCATGGGCTGGTTCCCTACTTTGGGACACAGGGTGGCATTAAACTCCTCAAATTGGATATGCCCCATGGCAGCCCCTTAGGGTTTTCTCCAGAGAACCTCTCCTTGATTGCTGGATTTGAAGAGCAGCCACTACATGTTTGGAAAAGCCAACTGAAATACTGAGTGGTGTGCAAGCTATAAAGGAAACTGTTTTGGCCCAAGATTATGGCAACTTCCCCCACCTCACACCTGGACAAAAATTACTTGGCTTGGCAAAACAGGTAAACACACACACAGAAACTTGTGGTTAAAATTTTACCTTTTGGTGAAGTTTTTAACAACCCTGGCTGAATAGTTTATTAAAAAAAATTAGTTATAATTTTAAACGCCCCTTTTCAGGCCACTGGAATGACCATTAATTCTCACTTATTTGTTCGTTCAGGGCTCAAGTCTGGAAGAAAAAAAAAAGGAAACAACTACCCAAAAGCATGAAAAGTTACTTCCTCTGGCAGAATGCCAGCATTTTCCATTTCTAAAGCATTTTCCAAATGCCTTACATAGTTCTTGCAACATCCTGATGAGGTAGGCATTATTTCCCCATTTTAAAGATAGCAAAACTGGGCAGAGAGTCAGTCAGGAACCCACCCTGGACATCCAGGCAGAGAAGGTCCAGACAAAAAAATGCACTTTCCTCCTCTGCAGTTGCTCTTTTTGCCCCAGAGGATGGCAGTCACCTTGAGGTCACTCCTCCTGCACATGAGAACAAGAAGGAGCAGCTGGAAGTGAACATCCTGACTCCAATGAGCCCAGCACAGTAGCCATCACTGAACTGATGTGCAGGTGGAGGCTGACTGAGGAAGTGCAAACAAAAGCACAGTTATGATCTGTTCCTTCCTCCAAGTCATGACCTAATCTGGAGCTGGATTTGATGCCTTTCCCTGTATCGCAAAGCGAGCCTGGGTTAGAACGGGGAAACCATCAAAGAATTGTATATTGGGGCTACTGACCACACACACGTGCACACACACACATCTCTCCAGCAATGCTAGGTCCAAAGAATATATACAGAGCAGTCAATGAGCTATATATATGTGTGTGTTAGTATGATTCAGTGCAATGGGGCAATGGTGAGTTCTAGAGAAACGCTCAGGTTTAAACGACCATTAAGCCTCTCTACCCTCCTCATGAGTAAAATGCGTGTTTGATGTTCTTTTCTCAGCTTACTCTACTTGTATAATAAACCTTCATTCCATCACCACTACTTTTGACTATAATACATAGGGTAAACTAGGGTACCTCATTACATTGGGATGTGCAATACACAATTGACAGAGCAGTTGTCTGAGCTGAATAGTCTGAATACAAGTAAAAAGCAAGTGAGCTTAAATAGTAATATACTCCAATTTACAATATAAGCAGAACAACTAAAAATATTGCTCCCCATCTGATCCTTTTTTTTCTCTCCACTACTGCTGTGCCTGTAAGATTCGCTTGGTAAACTGGATGCAGTCAAAAAATAAGGATTTTGCCTCTTGGAAGCTCATAAAATGATACCAGAGAAAGTTTTCTGATGGCTAACCCACACAGACTGCAGTCGTTAGACGATTAAAATGGGTAGAATAGAGAACCCTTTCAAACAGCTGTGGAGAAACAGAAAGAAATAGCCACTTCACATATCCCAATGCTGTTTCTGGGAATGAGGAAGAGAAAAAAGAGAAAAAACAAAACAAAACAGCATATTAAGAGTCTTTGTCACTGTCCATTGAGCCATACATATCTGCCAGCTTTTTAAACCGAGGTCCCCAGTCACTGAGGTAATCGTAGTCCTGATCTCCGTCCGTAGTCACCGACTCCAAGGAGCTGAGGGACTCGGCCACAGAACCATTACCTTCGTACGCGTAGGTTGCTAATGAGTCATACGGGGGTGCTGTTGGATCTGTATCATTTTCCTTTAACCTTTGGTTAATGAAATCTCTGACATCTGTGTTATCTCGCGCTGTTGCAGTCCTCCGCGGCATAAAAAGTGTTTCCGGCACAATGTCTCTGCGCAATTTGTTATCATCTATGGCTTCGGGATTCCTCAGCGTGCCGATATCAAAAGCCTGGGTGTCTTCCTCTCCACCACCCTCATCGTTATAACTGACAATGTTGTCTCTGATGTCTTCTTTGGAAATTATCAAAGGCTCTTTTTTCCGCTGCCGTCTCAGTGCTGCAAACAGCACCACGGTAACTGCAAATAAAAACAACAGCAAAAGAGAAAGGGAAAGAAGGTTAATCCCTAACTCCATTAAAGCCCAGAAGAAATGCAGCGCCTCTGCTGGAGTTTGAAGTTTGAGAGGATGTTTTGAAAAACTGAAAATGTGGACATCAGATTTTCAGGCTGCGCTTGCTCTGCCTGTGAGTTCCTTGGGAACAGAAGAAAGGAGATGTCAAGCTTGTGGGAAGCCAAGCAGAGTGTCTTTTTGCTGGTAGGCACTTTGTTACCCAGACCCATATATTAATTTTGTCACCTTCAGAACAGTTTCATGAGAGCTGGGAAGGAAGAAACACTTTCTCCAGAATAAGTGACATCAGATGTTATTTATGCTGAACCCCTTGGACAGTATGGAACTTCTGCTATGGACAAGGATGGTATCTACTGAGCTTAGCAAAGCTGAATTTCAAGATAAGTAAATCCATCATCCTCTGGGAAAAAAGCTTGGAATATGGAGTGGATTTCCAGCCAGCACAAAGTCTAAGTTTTATTAACTTCCCTGGAATGTTTTTACAATATACATCACCTTGAAAAGCACACAAATTAAATAATGGACTGATGAGATATCATAAAGATATTTTTTAATCTGACAAAGGCAGATTTCTAGAACATATTTTTGTCCTTCATTTTAAAGTGTGTGTTTGCATGCACATATTTTTAATTTATTTGGAGGGAAGGAACTCTTTCCATGACCCTGATGCAAATTTTAATACTTTTACTCAGTAACGATTTTCAGTAGTGATGGAGAAGTGGACACAGTGTGGAAAGGGTTACGGTCAACACTTTCCTATACAAGCTAGTTTCAGATTTCTTAGCTTGATTCCACATTAAGATGTAAATGGCTGAATATTGACAAATGAACAGTAGCAAGGAGCAGGGATGTATTTCTGCTGTCAGTGTTGCTTTAGTAGTCTGAGGTCTGCAGTGCCCAGCATTCCAGCTCTGCTGAGCAAACTCCAAGGAAGGACACATCTTGCTGTCTTTACGGTTTTTCATAGCAAAGCAAAGCAGAAATGCCTAAACTCATTGATGTGAGATGATAAGGTGGATCACAATGATTCTTCATGTCAGCTTTGCTTCTAAAACGGCATGTGAGTGAAGCACAGTAACTGTTAAGTAATTTTTTTTCAGTCCTTTCCTCAGTTGCTACCTTTTAAGATCAACATCAAGGACTAAAGGTGTCCCCAGCCCAAAACTTTATTCCACTGAACCTTATCATTCTTATTTTCTTTGACAGACAAATTCTGGTGGGTTTTTTCTTTTGGTCAGGGGAGGTGGTTGTTTTTTGTTTGTTTTTGCTTCTTTGGTTTTGTTTGTTTGTTTGTTTTGTTTGTTTTTTTTTATTATTTTTTTTATTTGATTGTTTGTTTTTTTTAATAATAAGTTCCCCTGCAGGATTGCTTAGAGCAAAATACTGTCTGTAGGTGTCCCTGAGCATCATTCTGTAGATTGACTACGAAAGGTCGCCAAAAAGACAGGATAAAGTAGGAGAATGTTGTGCCTTACCACAGGAATACTGTGAATAAGGAAGAACATCTGTCAATATGAGTTGAAAGGAAATGGATGGTGAGGTTGAAGGATTAGAGAAGGTGGTTCAGATTGCATTAGGATCTCAGCCTAATGATGAGCATTTACTTATGGTGTCACAGAAGGGTCCTAGTTTGAGTGATACTTCTTCATGCTGCTGTGCAAAAATGCAGTTAGAGACAATTGTCTTCCTCAAGAGCAAAAAGCTGTGGCACTGTGTGGAAGGACTGGTGAAAGGTGTGTATGAAAGAAGAGAGATAGCTGGAGAACATTTTGGAGAACTTGAAAAACACAATTTGGAATGGGCTTCTGGAACAGTGATAGTAAAATGGTCTGAGAAAGCATAGGAATGACAGATTTTACATCAAAGAGTTGCTGAAGTACCTCATTACAAAAACAGCGTTACACAAAACATGCAAGGATGCGACTTTGATAAATACATCGCATGTCTGATATCCGGATTTTACTGCTTTGTGCTGAACTTGCAGGAAGAAGACCTCATCATAAGCTACATGTTGAAGTACATCACCTTTATTTGCATGTCTGTGTTCAGCAGTATCTGAAACCTCCTGATAAGATGCTAAACTTACTCAAACTGCATATAAACCTAGCAATTTACAGCCACTTTTTGTTGCTGCTAAACTTTGAGTTGTGGTTCAGGTCTGCCCAGAGTATTGTTTTTTACTCAGTAGTGGCTGCACATTCAAACCCTGCAACCAACCTGAAAATAGAAAATTATATAGCTGAGTTAATTGAAAATCTGCTTATGGTGCATGGTGGCATGAGCAGTAATTGACATAAAGTGCTGCTTAGCACACAGAATCAATTATTTTCGATTGACATAAAACAGGAAATCGTTTAATGTCAGATTGATATTAATGAGCACAGTTGTACTAACGAGTGCAAGACTACCTGCAGCATTACATTACTTTTTCTGGTAAGGAACTTAATACAAAGTGAACTCAGCCCTTAGGGGCAATGATACCATGTTTTGAAAAATGAATTTTATGGTGAATTAAAGATCAGATTGTTACTGTGAAAATCTTTTCTGAAAATGGGACAGAGCTTATTTGAGCAAGTCATGACTATATTGTTAGACTCTGAGAACCATAACCTCATCTTTGACTCATTACTGGAGAGGGAAACTTTGTCAGAAGTAAAGATCAGGATGACTCTGAAGTGGTGATAAGCATATCTAAGGAAGATAGGAGTATGGTAAAATGAAGTAGAATCATGAAGGAAACATTTTCTCCTCTGCCTGACACTCCTGTTGTAAAATTGGTGTGACTTCCTTCTTTCCTCCTAGCATCCTAATAACAACACCTAGAGATCAGCCTATGCTGTACTTTACAGTTGTCCCCAGATGAACAAGTACAGATAATGGCTGAGTGACCAACTGTCTCTGTTTGCAGTACAAGAGATGTGGAACCTGACAGGTATAGGAGAGATGTTGCAAACCGTCCTTATTTTTAAATATATATATACATAAAAGTTGACCACCTGTAAGTGCCATAGCCAGAGCTCTGCACATCCTCCACACTCAGGATCCAACCTCTTTCTAATCACAGGTGGCTGAAATGGAGGATCCTGCAGCCTTTGAGAGAGTCCCTCAGTATCATTCAGCATCCTTTTCTAACAGAAAAAAAAGCACTGAGACTTGTTTCTCCTCAGTTTAGAAATGGGAAGTTAATTCTTCAAAACCAGTTTATCTGCCCTGTTTCTATGGTCAACAGAAAGGGATGGACACCTGCAGAGGGTTATGAATAATGTGTCTGGTCCTCCTCAGACACCAATAAAGGATGGGGTGGGATGGGATGGGATGGGATGGGATGGGATGGATGTCTCTCTACAGGCATACCTTTCCATTGATCAGTGTGAAGTCCAGCTGTCTCATCTTCCTCATATATTGCTAATTTTTAGATAACTAAGGTTAGATTGGTTGTGCCCTATACACCCCATCTGTAGCAGCCCTCAGAGGAGGAAATACAATAATATATGTACAGGATAAGACAATGATGTCTTTACTTTTCCTTTGTCCTAGTCTTGGAATAATCATTACAGCAATGCAAAATAACCATGAAAGGAACAAAATGTCCCTGAGTCACTTACCAAGTAATATAATGATGCAGAGAAGAATGGCAATAAGAGCCCCAGTGCTAAGACCAGTAGGATGAATCAAGGCTTCTGCATTACAGGACAGCATCTTTCCTCGATGGTCACAAGCACACACTCGAATAGTCACTGTTTCAGTGCTACTCTGGATGGGGTAATCATTGTCTGATATTACCACTGGCAAGAAGTAGGTACTTGTTTCATGCCGGTTATATCTGGTTTTTCGAGTGAAAATCCCTGCTGTGTTGTCTGGAAACACAAAGCATGCATTAAATCTTCACCTGAAGACTGAAAGCAAGGATAAGATAATAAAGAAAAGTCTCTGTATAAATTCACCTCTGTTGTCCTGTAGTGTAAAGTTTGAGCTGCTGGCTGCCTCGGGAGCTAAGGAGAATGAAAATTGATGTCCATTGAAAGAGTCATCTTTATCAACAGCACTTAATGTTTGTATCAGCTGAAACAATAAGAACAAAATTATCTCCTAAGTCAGTGAACTTTATGTTTATTTATGTACTCTAAAAAAAAACTGTAAAAGCAATCTTTTGTATTAATTTTTTTCTTCTGCTTCAAGGCAGATGATGTTGCTATGTTGAGCTTAAGAAAAGTAATCCACATGCTGCTGATGATGTTTAGGGTCACCATACTATTATATCCTGTAACATCAGGGAGTGACATAATGAATTTGAAAGCTGGCAGGAAAATCATGTTGATGTCACCAGAAGGCTTGGGCTAATGCCACTGCAGATGGGTAGGAAACCTTTGCATGTGACAAGGAATAGAGGTGAAAGGTGAGACAGTCCAAGCTGAATTTATATTTATCTACCCCAATCTCATGTCACAGAAATTGTTTGGCTGAATCTCCAAACCATCCGCAACTTTGAACTACTTCACAACAGTAGTGGTAGACTGGGAGTTATCTAGCAGGACATAGTTGTATCACAGAAAGGACCTGTAACATTTATAGACGTGAAATTGTTTTTGAAGGAGAAGTAGAGGTGCCTGAAAAAAGCAAAGGATGAAAGAACGAAAATTAATCAGGGGTAACAAGGTGCGGTACAGAAAAGAACATTCAAAAACATAGCGTCATGTCAGCTGGAAGAATACTGAGTGAAATCAGATACTGTGCAGCCAGTGTTTAATTTTGCAATTAAGTTTGATGCAATGCAAAGTACACTGCTTGATGAGGTAATGCAAGAGTAGCAGCAAAACTCATTTAATTTGGAATATTTTCTTAGTACGAGCAGACAACACACCTGTTCTGCCTTTGCGTTTTCGCAGACGAAGGTCTCGTAAAACATGGCAAATTCTGGAGCGTTGTCATTTACATCCACAACTTTAATGAACACTGGGACACGGCTGCTTTGTTTTGGGTTGTCTGAAATGACAAAACCAGAATGGAGATTTTATTTAGCCCAGTTACTGACTCAGTGCAGTGGAAGAAAAGGACAGACTTGGAGGCTCATTGCCTTAATTTTTCTCACTCAGAGCACTTCACTTACTTTCTGTTGATTTCTGGTGAATGTAGTATCATTACTCTAGTTCTGTGTAAACTATAGAGTTAAGATGGAGTACAAGTCCAGGATTTACAAATTCCTTTGATCGTTCCAATTTTGAAAATGTATGTATGTGTGATACACGTAAATATAATACTGGAACTAAATTAAATATATTTATTAGCCTGAATGATGCTGTTTGGTGGCAGCAAAGTATCTAGAACATATTCCCTTCCTTAGCTGTCTAACAGGAAGAGTCATGAGGATGAGATTGAGTGGATTTATTTCTCCACTTGTTAAATATAATACTCTGTGCCCTACAAATCTTGTGGCACAGCTCCTTAAGCTACCATTATTATCATTATTTTACAGAAATAGTAACTGCAGCTGTGATCACAGATGCTTTCTAACCTGTTGTGAATTTTTTTGTCTGATGTTCTAGAGTAAATACTGAAGTGTATCAGCTGAAAAACATAAGCACTATATAGAACCTGCAGATCCCCTACGTAAACAATCTTTTTTTTCCCTATAAGGACTGCATAATGCCAAGAGATTGAAACTGACAAAGATATTCCTAAGCATAGAATATTAATGAAAATACTGTCATCTTTCTGATAAAAAAACAAACAAACATCTAAAGTGCAGTGTACCGTATAGACCATTCCTTTTCCTCTTGGGAGGAGGCAAGTTTTGGTCAAAATGATACACAGAATAAGGAAGAAAAGCAGTGGCAGTAACCTTGCCTAGAGCCATGCATGGTGGAATAGGCAAGGTTTTGAGGCAAAAAGTCACACCATAACAACCACTAACCCCTAAAATGTACAAGATCTGGTCCCAAAGAAATTTGTCATCACTAATCAAAAGAAACCCAGAGACACTGCTGTTGATCTGTCTCCTTTGTGCTCCGTATCACACAATATCCACCTAGGAGTATGTGGGTATGGGAATGTGAGAGAGAGAAATCTGAGGGAAAGAGTGTGATGGAGATAAGTTTAGGGTACAATAAATACCTTCCCCTCTCCTACATGAGGGCTCACACTGAATTTTCCCATGTTGATTTCCTACCCACGTTAATATACTTTATCAATGCATTTTAACCTATCATTCAAGTGAAAAAATAGTGCAATAAAATATAGCAGATCTAAGGCTCTGTATTCTTCTACAAGCACTCATTATAGTAGCTTGTTGGTTTTATTATTATATTTATTCATTATAGTAGCTTCTATTTATTCATTATAATAGCTTGTTGACTTTAATAAAAGTCCTATTAATGTGTTTATCATCATTTTGGAAATGTGAAAATGCCTTCTCCAAAACTGGCACTGCTTATTTGTATTGCAGAGCTCAGTCATTTGGACAAAATATTGTGCTTTAAGGCTCCACAGTCCCATTGAAGTTAATATGATTCCATTAGGCATAAACCTCTTTCTAATATCAGCTATTGGGCTAAATTCATTTGATGTATAAAATAACAGTTTATGTATAATATGGACTGGGCTGAATTCTTTGCTAAAATACATCAATAAAAGAGTTGAATTTTTATAACAGGCAGAAATCACAGGCTTTCATTTGAAGTCACAGGACTACTGGCAAGACTATTTTGTAGGGCATACTTTTCTAACAAACACATTCAAATATATTGGCAAACATGTTTCTTCTCCTCTGAAGAAGGAGAATTGTTTTATTTCCTGCTTTTTAAACCTAAATCTACATATTTTCATTTTACTTCTAGGTGCTTAAGGTTCTCACAATTTAAAATCATACTGTAATAAACAGAAGCTTCCTGTAAACTCTAGGCTCTATGAACATACGTCTTTTCTTTGATTTAATGGAAATTAATATACATCTTCAACTATTTTCTTCTTTTTTTGGATATTCTGTGCCATCATCGTTCAAATTATTTGTGCAAATTAATTCATGTAGGTTCATTTTCTTGCATTATCCTTTAATTACTGCTGGGCTGCATCTCCATAGACTCAACAAACTTCTTAAATCTATTTCTCTGTATGGGGATACGTTTTCTGCTGAGCCAGCAACAAAACTGTTAAAGTGGTGGTTTTTTTCCAGAATACAGCCTCAAAGTCCTGCCAAGGTTTGACTTACCCATAAGTGTTAAGCAACAAATATTTGAAAATGCTCTGGGAATTGTCTCGGGTAAATCAGCTGTAATTCTGCAGCTGTGACTCACTAGACCTGTGTCCTGTATTCTAATGCCAGTTTGCTGCCTGACTGTGGCAGATGTACTGACCTGGTGTTTCACCAACTATTTATGTGCTGCAGTCACAGTGTGATTGATTCTCTGGGCTGCTGAGCAATTGCAGCTCATACTGGTGAAAAACGAGAACATTTAGAAATGGAGCAATCTACACTTAGTAAAACAAAATCAAGAGCAGTCATCACTGAAAGATGTTTCCCTTTATGACTTTATAATTCATTTTTTTTCTATATCAAAGGGAGCACCCACCCATTTGAAGGCGTATCCTGCCTGTAACCTGACCGGATTTTTTTAGATTACTTCAGTGAAATGTACTTGGAGCTTGATGAGATAATGTCATTGAGAGTAATAAGTGATTCCATGGAATTTAACAGAATGGGACTTTCAGTAGCCTTGCTAAAAATTTCTGGGTTTGCCAGGAATAATAAGCAGTGGTACTTTCCAGTCTAGTCTCTTGAGACTAAAATTAGTGAAGTGTCCTGGATCAGAAAAGTACATTTCAACCGAAAAAAAATTGCTTTTGGAAGACATCTATCCTAGTTATTCCAAATTTGGTCTAGGCTTAGTAAAGCACACCCTGGGAAGCAGTTTGTTGCAGCCTGAAAGGATTCAGACTAAAGAGGAATGGTAATTAAGACAGAAGCCTGTGTCAGACACAAGAGGTTAAGTTGAGAGGGTTCGGTGCAGTAGAAGGTCTGTGCTTAGGGGAGGAAGCAAGAAAGCAAATGAGTACTTCCTAGAGATGCTAAGCTGGCTTTCAGACAGTTTTCTATACTGCATGTTATTTCAGCCCAGCTGGGGTGAATGCAAGTGTTCTCGCTATTGCCAATGCTAAATGTTCTTGCTATTCTTTCCTTTTTAGGCATTTATTTTTCCCTTCCACTCTACCCAGGAGCTGCCTATAGTGTAGAATTTTTGACCCTAGAACCCACCTTCAATAACTTAATAGAAACACAGCCACATGACTAACATTCAGTGTTTGGTGTGCTGAAATCCTATACCTAGCATTAAAAGGTGCAAACTTCCATGAGAGGGAGAAAACAGTTAAAGTCCTGTCATTCATATAGGCTCATACCCAGTACTCCTTCATATAACTCCATTTGCTTGCCTCAGTAGCACTGTTCTACATCGGTTTTCAGTTTTAAAGAAGACTGACACAATAAAGAAAATTGATTCAAGTAGTCTTGAGGTTTTACACTCTTCTCACTGTTAAGCAAACAATCGAGCCATACACACATACAAGAAAAGAAAGTGGGGCTTACATTGTCTCAGAAAAATCAAAAGATTTTTAGCCTCTGAGTTGCAGAGAGACACTGTGACAGCTACAGAACTAGTGTTTATATTAAACTTATATGCCATTCCACCATAAACATGAGCACTGTGACTCTGTAAAAGCAAATAGAATTGCATTCCCTGATATTCAAGCATATGATGTACTCATAGATAATGTATTAAAACAAAGCGGATTGTTTATTAATGCCATCTCGAACACATGTCCTTATCTTAGACCCTTGGCATTTCAACTTCTAAAATCATCATGTCTAGTATTATCACAAGATCACTACTTTGGAACAATCCTAAACTAAGTGACAGACTGATTTATAGCTGCAGCTTGTAATTTCAAAGGATACACACAAAGTAAAAAATGGAGATGTATAAAACCGACTAAGAGCTGGGCACCCAGCTCAGCCCAGCCACTTTAGCCTTATTTGAAAACACCCAGTCTGAATGAGACTGAACTCAGCCAAGGAATGCAGTTTGGCTTTAAACCATCTGTTTTGCTGCATGCCAGTGTTCAAAATTTCAAGTGGCAATAACTGGTCAGAGAACACAGAACTGTCACCTTTTTCTCCCTGCTAAGTTACCTCTTCATGAACTGTGTCCCTAATAAACACAAAACTGCAGACGACCTCTTGCAGAGTTACTGCTTCTTCATTAGTATTGAATGGGCTATCCATAAACCTGACATGTGCCCAGCTGTGCTTTCCACACACTCAGCTAGAAGGCTAAATTCATTACATCAGGGACAGGAGTCGTATTTAGGTTTAACTTACTGATCTCTGCTGCTATTACTGTAATGTTGTGCCACAGCAGTGTTTCCCGGTCAAGGGGTTTTGAAGTGAATATCGAACCATTTCCTGAATTGATGTTGAATACTCTGTCCATATCAGTGTGACGATCTACAGAGTACCTGCAAATACAGAGACAGCAGTTAGAGGAATGCTTTCCTTCTAATTTCTATGCTCTAAAACCATTTTCTAAGACTAGACATCAAACAGCCAGTAAATGGGGTTTCCTTTTGTTTTCAGCACAGGCTTCAGAGTCTTTATGTATTCACACAAAGAGCTAGTTCTGAGCTACTGGAAAATGACACATTGGAGGTTTGATTTAGAAGGTGGAGTATTGTCACTGAATAAATGAATTGCTGCAGAATTTACATACCTCTGAGAATCATCAAAGCTTTGTTTTTAGTGAAAAATATGAAGTCTGTGTCCTGAAAGATATGAAGTTTATTTTAAGGCTGAGTTGGCTTTTCCTTTATAAAACCCTCTTTTTATGGTTTGATATCTCAACTGTTCCCAATCAATTCTGGTACAAAATTTGACAGCTGGGGTACATTTGTACCTTTCACTTCTCTGCATTTAAAAAGGCTGCCCGCCCAAACCAAGTCAGCACAGAACAGAGATTCATTATTCCACGGTACGTATCACACAAAGGTTTGTTGTAACTCATTAAAACTAACATTCTCAGCCCTGCTTGATGGTATTTATATGTGAAAAGGAATGCTAACAAGCTCTGGATGAGCTCAGAGTCTAAATACAGATTCAAATTTTCAATCTGATCTTTTGCTTTTTCAGCTGAACTAAATCCAAGTTTAAAAGTAGAACTCTCCAATTCCCCGGAGAGAGTGCTACCACCTTGATCCAAATGCTGTGACTTGGTTTCATCTCTCCTGAAGGGAAAATTCTTGCATAAATTATGGAGGTTTTTGACAGAAATATGTCTCTGATGTTGCCAAAGCAAGAATGCAATTGCATTATTCTGTTCTTATTTCAAGCCCAACTGTGTGCTCATGCACAGTGCAGGACAGATCCTTAGGAAGCCCCGTGTGCTCCTTGCAGGCCGCATGGATGGAGACAAGGCAGCTGCTGCTGTCCCTTGTGTCCAGACAAGGGTAAATATAACAGCTGAGCTGGTAAGCAGTCAGATGAAAACTGGGCCAGGAGAATGACTGGCAGAGTTTACTGCCACCATAGAATTCACGGGAATGCAGAAGCTGAAGAAAATTTTCTCTCTCCTGCTCTGCCCTAAAGCAGCTGCAAGACACATCCTCTATTCTGCACAGATTTCCTAGTGCCTGCGCAGTGTCTCTTAATTTCTGAGAAAGACCTTTTATGGAAGAAGGAAGGAATAGAAGAAACTAGTTGAAATGTTCTGCCAAAATTTTAAAGTGAACTAACTTGCTAATTATCTTGTAACTGATTTTCTTTTCTTCTTTGCAAATAAAAAAATGGGATGTAATGCCTACAGCAAATTAGACTTATTAGGTCTTATTCCAAAATAAGAATTTAAGAGAAGCTTACCTTTCTTACAAAAAACAATGGCAAGCATTAATTATTTGCACTAAACTGAACTCTTAGGGAAGCACACAAATGATATTTAAAGGTACTAGCACAACAAGCTAACAAATTTTGGTAGGACTTACATGGGCACACTTTGCTAATTCTTCAAGAGTTTAGATTTAGTTTTCACTCATTGCTGTCTCTTCACTGACAGTACTGCAATTTTGGCTGCAGGAAGTCAGCTGTGGTGTCACTAACTTAGTTCCTTTATGCAGCACTGTGACATTAACATCAGCTGGAAAAGTGCAAATCTAAACAGCACGTGTGAAATTGCTGACTTCACTGAAATGCTTAATGTGAATAGGTATATACAAACTGGTCTGACTTTTATATTTTGACAAAGTAAGTATTTGATATGCAAACATTTCATTTTAACTTTCATTCATTTGGGCTTTTATATGATATTATGTTGGTATCTTGTGAATTCAATTATTTTCAGATATTCTGTAGCTCATTTCCACACCTTTCAGCTGAAATACTTTGGTATTTCCATTTTGCAGTTAAATCTGGATTCTGTATTCTTCTTTGAAATGAAATATCAGGATTTTCCATAGATTAGCTGTTCCAGCTAACTGTAATACTATGTTTCAGACTCTTATTCAGCAAGACATTTAAATAAGCAACTAGCTTTAGGCATGAGCTGTCTGTTCATTGAGGCTTTTTTCTTCAATTTTACTTTCACTCCAGCTTCATATTTTGAATGGACTTAAAATATCTTACTGTCTTAGCACATTTTAATGCCTTGGTGTATTGCAATCACTATCTTTGTAAGATTTCCCAAATTCAATCTGTGGTACAGTAGCTGGGAGGGAAAAAAAAGGGTTCTGGACTTTTTCTAAGATTACCAGGGCTGTTATATTGAGAGCTTCTTCTCCAAGATATAAGGATTTTAAAGTACAAGTATATGTAAAGCCATATGTATATCCAGTCATTTGTAAAGTGGAAACTCAAACTCTTAAAAATAAAACCAGCAGAGACAGTTTCTTAATGGAATGTTAATTTTATTTCTTCATATCCCAAAGAAAATACATACAAGGTCAGTGCATTTAAAGTATATTCCAATTATACCATTCAATCTGGTCTAGAAGGATGATTTTAATAAGCTATACTGTCACTTCTGTTCTCAGTTTGCATAATCCAGTCTCTTTTGATCAAGGATTTTTAATTATGTTGAATTGGTGCTGATTCTGACTTCTGGATCACAACCTAGTAAGAATTAAGTAGACAACATCAAACTAATTTTTACATTTATTTAATGAAATTACGGGTGTGTATTTGTCACATTTCAGGATTTCATCTCTTTCAAGCTTTGAGGAATTGACAAGCTAGGAAGTTAAAAAGAATCTATGTAGTCTCCAGTCTCTCCTTGTACACAACAGGAAGAAGGGAAGGGTAAAAGAGACAATCTAACACATGCAAATATGTTGTCAGTAAAATACACAAACAAAATTTAGCCTTACATTTGTTTGCAGATCATTTTCATCTGGGGTACTTTAGTAAATCAAATCACAGCAGGAAGACAGTTCCAGTGACTGATGAACTTCATTATGCCTCTGAGGAGTTACTATAGCAAAAAAACTCAGCTAGCAATTTAAAAAGATCTGATGTACAATACAGCAGTGCCAGTTTCAGCATTGTTTTTTTTTTTTTATCAGTATGCAGAGGTTCATATTATTTCTGTGTAGATCAAACACAAGTAGAATGCAAAACTCTCTTTTTATAACACCCCTGGACTGTGAAGTGCTACTCGGGAACGTCTTAATATTACTACACTTGCACACATATTCAAATATAGCCAAACATGTATTGCTGTATTTTTGTATTTTCTCAATGCCATGTCAGAGCAAAATTTACTTATAAGACTTAGACTGACACAGTTTAGCTCTACCAGTAGACAGGTCACAAATGGTTATGCAGCCTCACAACCAGAGCAGATATCCGCTTCATATTTTGCCATCACTTCACTGTCTTCTGATGCTCAGCAGCTTGCTGTCTAATGTAACCACAAGTCAGGAAGATTTGTGGGTCAGGAAGGGATGTGCGTGTGAATTTTTCATAATGCATTTTCATAATGATATTGTGAAGGTTTCCTTTAATGGAAGATCAAAGGGGCTTTCATCTAACAGAGTTAGGGCTCAGTTTGTTTAAGAGGAGAAGTCTTCACTCGAGGAGAGGAGAAAATGGAAGGTTTTCATTGTAATATCAAGTGTCTAAAGATTTTATTTTTAACCGTCAAGAAAAATTGACAAGCAAGTGACAAGTCACATATATACAGTCTAATTGCATTTTCCCCAAAGCTCAGAGTGAAAATCGGATTTAGCATCTCTATTGCATGATAGAAAAAAGAAATTACCCTGTCAAAAAGATGCAGACTCAACCCATGCCCCTAAATTCTAGCAGATACCCAAGATATTAGCACCATAAAATTACATTTATTGCAAGTTAACATCTCTCAGGCTACTGCTCTCTTCTGATTTCCTTTCTCTCTTACTGATTTTCATGTTTTTTTATTGCTATGTTTATTTCTATTACTCAAATCTCTTTCCGATTTTTATTTTTCATCTCCTTGCACTTGGCTGTTGCATGCTATTAAGGTAAAAAGTAGACAAGCTTTCTGCTGCACTGCATCAGTTTTGACACTTCTACTAAATTTTGCTCAATAACTATCTGATACTAAAATATGCAAAGTACTTATACAGTATTAAAGAACTGCCCTTTGAAAGTTAGGTAAGTTTTAGCACACACATTCAATTAATAGCAAAGAGCCGGTAGGCAGTACTCAACAATGAACAGCCTAGTCCCTATCCACTGTAAATCACTTATAATTAGGAGCTGGTGCTGGTGTGAAATGCAAATGGCTGTAGTTATCACCACAGGGAAGGAGGGAAGCATTCCCCTTACTCTCCAGTGACATTAGATATAAAAAACAGGTTCCCATGAAGACTGCAAGGGGCCTGGGTGTCACCTCAACCAATTTTTCATCTTCATGCTGGCATGCCCATGCCCATGAAAATCTGCTACAAAAGATGTTCATTCTGTCCTGGGGCTTCACCAAAGTCAGCATTTGCTGGTCTTTAAGTGACTATGCTCTGCTGGCCCAGAATGCTAGAGAATTGCTGCATGTAATGATACAAATTTAAGAAAACTTTAACTAATGTTAGAAGGCTTAGTCTTGAACAAGAATTCATCTGTAGGGCATGCTATGCAAAATGAAGATAGTTTCTGCCAGAAACATTTTAGATTTAGCTTGTTCATCTAGGAAATTAAAATTATTAAATTATACTATTTACTGCTCTCACAAGCTAAGAGCTTGAAACTTACTCATTATTGTAAGAAATCTTGATGAAAGATAATTGTTTGCAGGAGTGTAAAGTATTGATGGACTAGATTTTTATTAAACCTTCACTGTTCTATATTGATCAAAGGCTACTATTGAATTTCCAAGGTGCCCAACTCAGAAACCTGCTGAAAACTGACCTGGATTTAATATTGCTGCACTTTTCAATTCCTCCTCTTGCTGCCGTGTCAGTAGCAATGAAGCTTAATTAAATAACACAACTATTTAAAAGTTTTTTAATACTCTATCCAGTATGACTTAAGTACACCAGTATGGACTTAAAAAATACACAATTTACAAAAAAAGAAGACTTAGTATAGCTACTCCAACCTTAACATTTTCTCCACTTCCTCTAAGAGCAGTTTATTGATGCATGGCAAGTATAATTTATGAAGCTCATGACATTGACTCTTATCTTACAAGCCTTGCACTGATGCAGGTGAGATCAGAGCCTGGGTGTGCACATGAGCTGATTTTGAAGCATTTCTACTTGTGGTTTAGAAAAGATGAATGTGGCCTCTGTTAAGCAGGTCTGGACAGATGGAAGAAGAAAAGGCTGCTGAATCATTCCTCTGTCATATAGCCAAGAGGATGCACTGCCCTGCACTGGAAAATGTTAAAGGTGGAAGGAATACACTAAGATTTTCTTGGTGGTCTTTCAGCAGTAAAATTTTTCATTGTAGAAATAACCACATACATTAGTTACTAAAGAGATTAGGATATAATTAAAGATGCAAAGGCCATGCAAACACATTCACACATACCTAAATATGCTCAAGCATGAGAGATCATTTGCCACGTACAATACTCCATATTTAAGCATGCCCTACAATTCACATTGTTACAAGTGAGGATTTTTTTGTGTATGCTGACAAGATAGAAGCAAAATCAAGGCTGTAAAAAAATTACAGGGAAGCTGAAGTATTATATGCTTACTTGACAGGGTTCTTGGCAGCATCTGGATCCTGAGCAGTTACTGTTCCTATTACACTGTTCAATGGAACATCTTCTTTCACTTCCATTATGTATGCTGGTCTGCTGAACATGGGGGGTTCATCTACATCCTCCACCTGAATTCTGACCGTAGCTGAGTCCTTGAATGGCCCCAAGTAGAGGAATCGAGGATCCACATGGGTATTGGTAGCTTCCACTTTGAGAATATACAAGTTTTTACTTTCGAAATCCAAGGCCTGGGAAGGAAAAATAAAGTTTAAGAAGTCTGTGGGGATTGCTGTGATTCTCAGCCAGATGAGCAGGATGAACGGTGAGAAGTCATGGAGGGGCCTGTGCTAGATAACAGGAGCCTGAACTGGAATTAAAATGCAAACAGAAACGAGAAAGTGCTCTATGCCCAGATAACACATCAGAAAGAAAACCACTTTTACAAGGAATTCTATGCCTGTAACTCCTAAACACCAAGCAGTTTTCTCATACAGCCTTAACTCTTCATGTCTGCTATTCTGCAATATTTGGCATTTTGATGATTTCTTATATATTTCTTGCCCATAAGCACCATACACTAAAAGAGGGAAGATTTTCTAGGTGTTGCTTATTTAGATACCGGCATTCCATCACCAAAATGAAGCACTGTGGCATCTAGTGTCTGGATATCCATGACAAAGCCAAACATGATTTTATGGTAGGCTATGACCATAGCACACACTGTTAAAACTACAAAGAAACAGCATTTAGTCTCTAAATGAGACTCTAAAAAGAGTAAAAGAGTAGTAACTCTTTGTTACTACTTGGAGAAATGTGGGGACAGACAAGCCACCCCATTTTTCCACTACACTATAGAAAATTCACAGCCTCTGTCAGCAACAGACAGAAATGCAAACGGAGTTAGACTGATATCATAATCAGACCCTGGAAGGCATGTCCTAAAAAACAAGTAATGACATGTGTCGTACTGATATCAACAGGCAAGTGCACGTTTGGAGAATCTACACAATGTCTATCTAGTGATAACTGAACTTGAATTGATGAAGGATGATATCTGTAACCTTATCAAGTTTGCCTGATAACCCACTGTAAACAATATTTCTCAAACCTTTTCTGACAACCAATGTGCAACCTAGTAGATGATGTCCACTATGATCTCGCAAGGCACTGATTTTTGTTTTTTTCTAAAGAAAAAGCATGCTGATAGATATATTAAATTTTTACAAAATGTGAGTCAAAAGAAATTTGCCTATGTACTTTAATATATTATAGCTGCAGAATCAACATTCTCTTATAATGAAAAATAGGCAATGTGATGCTCATCATTTCTGTGGTCTTAATGCAGTATCCTCTACTAAGTGAGCAAAACCTGTAAGCACCAAACAGAGAAAATCACAGATGGATGGTGGAGCTTCCTTGAGTTTTTCTGTGAGTATTTTCAGGCTGTAGAAATTTTTCTCAGTTCCACCTCACTCCTTAGGTAATTTAATCTCTCAGGTCCTCCAAACTTTGTGCATTGGTTTAGTAGAGAAGGTGTGAGAAGAAGGATATCAATTGCTTGCAGAAAATAAACTTTACATATGTAGATTCAAATAGATAGAATTCAAATTAACAAAACATACAGGCTGCACTAAAAATGGGAAACAAATATGTGCTAGATAAAGGTTTGACTGGTGTTTCAGAGGCTGGGATTAAGTGTGTTAAGATGTATACCTTTTTCACAGTTATAATTCCTTCCTGTGTGTCCTTGTCCGTGGTAATTCCAAACATGTCATATCCATCTCCCTCAGTGATGCTGTATTCAATCTCTGCATTTTCATCCACATCAGCATCGTTAGCTTTTATCCTGCCAACTGGAGAGTCGAGTGGCATAGACTCAGGAGCCCTGAACTGGTATGTGCCTACAGCAGACAGAGAGGGAAGTCTGGTTAGTCAGTCTCAAGGTGCTTTGGACACCATCTCTCGGTCCACTGTCCATGCTGGGAGTGTGCAGGTGAGTTAGTGAGTCACTGGGACTACACACCTTCCTGGGGTAAAAGCCCTCAGCTTCTGCCATACTTTCATGTGGGTAAAAGTTACTTATTTTTCTGTTTTCTCATATGGAGAATGGGCCTTTTGCTTTGCTACAAATATGTAACTTTAGCAACAGATGTCCCTCGCTGTATGTTCTCATGGTCTCTGTTGGCTGTATCAGAATGTGTATGAAAAATGTCTTGAGGCCAAAGGACAAATATTAAGAATTGTCAGAAGCTAGCACAGCTTAGTAACACCAAAGCTGAATCCAGCTCAAATACCTATTAAAAATGTACTACATTGAACTTTTGCTGGAAAAAAACCCTCTGCTTTTGGAGTGTTGGCATTATGAAGCTGTATCTTTGGCTTTTACATTGAAGACACTTATGTCCAGAGATGTATAATTAACTCATTGGGTGCAGAGTGTTATATTTCTTCTTAAGTTGCTCTAATTTAAATGGAAACTATTTGCCCACAGCTAAGAACAGACTTTGAACGTAAATGACAAGTTGCTTCCAATAACTTTCCCAGTGACTTAACTGCCAAAGCTCACTGATTTGTCTGATAGTATCTGCAATTATTTTCTGTAACAGCTGCTCTTGACTTTGACACACGCTGACACTGTGATACACATGCATCATACAGAGAGCAGTGGTTAGACAAAGTAAAAAAGGAAAATAATAATAGAGAGAAAGAAGGAAGTAAAGAGAGGGAAAGAGAAGAGGATGAAAGCTGAATCACTTTGAATCCCTTATGGCAATTAATGGTCATTAATAGAAATTACTTTCTATGAGAGCTTCTGCAATTGGTTCTTATAAGCATCACACAGATATCTACCAAATTATTTGAGATAAGGGAAGTAAATAGGCAGAAATACCTAGTATAACATGCTTTTGTTTCTGTATGCAAAGAATATAGGTAAGCTCATTGTAGTAAATGCTTTCTGGTTATAAATACTCATTTCTATAGAATTGCTTTTGGGATATTTTTACATACTTAAATTTGTTTCAAAACCTCAATATACTAGATTACAACAGATACCTTAAAATGTAATCAATCACGAAGTCTGAAAGAAATAATAGTGAACAAGAAATACAGATTACATTGATCAGTTATTTGATAGGTAGGAAAAACAGAAGTTATTTCTGCACATTAATTCACCTCTCAGACTGTCAACTGCAACTGGAGTAAAAATATTAAATACTAATTTCCCAGTTATTGCAATTAACCTTGGCATGATGCTATTGCTTAGTTATGTGTTCTCTTTTGCTTTCCTAAAGGAAGTTTGATACTCAGTAAATCCACAATAGAAGAAACAATATCTAAGATGAACAAAAAACAAAACAAGGACCATTTTTTTCCATTTTAGTGTTAGAACACAGAGTGTAAATATTCCATACTCTGGGGGAAGCGAGGTGGATTGTCGTTGACATCAGTCAGTGTGATGTTCACAGTGGTGGTTCCTGATAATCCGCCCATCTGGCCTCCCATGTCTTTAGCCTGGATGACCACTTGGTATTGCTCCCTATTTTCACGGTCCATGTTCAGTAAAGCAGTTTTAATAATGCCTGTAAACATGAAAATGAAAGAGTGGGGAGTTCACAGGTAGTGACTTTGATGGAAATTCTTATTAAAAGAACAAAACAATCTCTGTGTAGTAAGTAAACTTTGCCCAGTACAAATATTTACTGTTATAAGATGGTTCATTAAATTACAGACTTGTCATGTCACATCTCAGGCTCCTGCCTATGTGACACAGTATAAGTGGTACCCACAGAAAGATATTCTACTTATTTGTGAGCCATGTTATTTTACATAACTATTTACCCTCTTTCAGTTCCATGCTAAAATCTCTCACTGAACTGGAAAAAGGCTGTTTGCTTATTAGTTTGACAGACGTGGTAAAAAAAAAAAGAAAAGCTAACTTCAGCAAGACACCATTAAAGAGTGAAGCAACACTAAATGGAAGAAGAGAAATTAAGAAAATTATGAACATCCAAACATGCCTGAGTATATATACTTCTATTTATGCATTGATTGAAATGATTTGCCAGTTGCTTCCTTCTTCAAAGGAGCAAATACCAGTTATAAGGCCAACTACTACTGAAATTCAATCATTCAGATTTACCATGAAGCAAAATGTTTGCATTCTCACTGGGTCTCTCAAGGTAAGAACTGACTCCTTTGTAGGCAAAAGGGGTGAAATTCAAGTACTGAAATCCATGACAAAATTCATAGAGGCTTTGAAAGAGACATGTTTCACTCTAGGAGTTCTGCAATTGATTTCCATGGCAGGAAGATCAAGACTGTGGTTTACTTAGCTTCCCGTCCCCCACACAAACCTCTTGATAGAAGTTCATTACTGGTGAACTCCAAGCTGCTTTATCCTCATTATAACTCCAGAAGAGCACATACTGTACTGTCCAAGTCAGAAAAAGTGCAAAAATCCTGGCTTCTGTTATCTAATACCTTATGCTTAAAGGGAAGCTCCCTTTGATCTTGGCTCTCCCTCCTTTCAGAATTGTGTACGCCCTTTCAACTCACTTTCACTTTGAGACATATAGTCTCTCCTTCCTTCTCCCTGCCTGAGACTCTAAGATTTATGTAAGAAACAATCCTAAACCTGATGAATTGTCTGGAACAATCTATTTCCTTCCTGTAAGGATGCTGAGGAGAACTGATTTCCCTAGCTCCCTGCAACCTAACACAGTGGATGTTTCCACTGAAGCAGTTTCTTGAGATAGTTTGTTTCTTTCTGGAAAACAGTCAAAAAGCTTGGGAAGAGACTATCTATGTAGCCAGGTAGTCAGTGGTACACCAGATTCAGTCAGACAGAATACATATGTTGTACGTGCACAGGTTCCAAAGCTGTCCGTTAGTCAGACCTTAAAAATTCCAGTCACTGTGTATAATTTAAACATCTTCCAAAAACAGAACTCAGAACTTTGGGATTCTATTTGTGATCTTCTACTTTAACGCAACAGTCAATTTTACCTCTTCTATCATTACCCTTAATTAAGATTTCTTTCATAAAATTAGCATTAAAGTGATATGTTGCAGATGTACAGAAATTATAATTACTTTAAACAAGTTTTGAAGAAGCAGACAGAGAAAAAAAACTCACCTGAACAAACCCTCAGTCTTAATTTAGCCATTATGAAGATCTATGAGAATTAAGCACTTTTTTCCACACCCACCTGCTCCTCTCTCTCATCTAAAAGCCAACCTATTGGTTCAATTTAAGCATCCACTTCAGTCTCTGTACCCACTGCTTGTTAAAAATGATTGAAAACTGGTTCACATCCAGTACTAATTGTATTTATTAGACTTTGCTGGGAAGATTAAAATAATGTAGGTGTCATGTTTACAGATGTATCGCTCTATTAAATTTGTCAGATTTTGCACCGAGTAAGATGTAATCTCTTCAAAGTTTTTTTAGTAATAAATCCAAGCTTGGCTTAGGGTGTCATTTTGAATTACAGACATTGTCCCAGAATGACAGATAAGGTCCCCCGACCTGTCTCAGATTCAACGGAGAAATATGGTTGTCCCTGGAGAATGCTGTAGACAACTTTAGCACTGTTCCCATATGTAGGATCATCGGCATCAGTTGCAGTGACTTGCACAACAAAGGTACCTGCAATGAAAAATTGAAGAAAACAGAAATTATTAAGTTTTTTCCATGGCTGGAACTGTTTATGATGTAGAGAAAAAAATAATTTGTGTTCAGGTAGGACTTGTGGCAGGAAGTTAGAAATATTCTTATTTTGTAGAATTTTCTCTGTTCATGAAGGACATAAAATGAAATATGCCTTATTCTCAGCTCGTTCAAACACAGTTATTGATTGGGTATGTGGATCCTTCCTCGTGTTTCTCATGAAGGAAACAGAAGGGAACCCCTCTCCAGATATTGTAAGCATTCAGAATTTGAATCTCGGTCAAGAACATACTTTTGCAAATCTACTCATGCTCATAAGGTATTTGATATAGGAATGTAAATATGCTTCTTCATGTGTCTTCTAGAGAAAGAAATGGTGTTGAATCTTAGGCAAAAGGTTAAGAAGTATAAAAAATTAGCTTAGATTTTGGCATTTAAAACCATTTGTGAATAAAGTGTTTGCATATTAAATGTGAATATTAGGTTCTCACTTCGCCAGATGAGTTTTCATCTATGTGACAAGTGCCATGAATGAGGGGAGAGCGTATGCCCCAAAGTCTTTATTTTCATATTGTTTGAGCTTTATTTTAATCTCATTCTTGATCATGATTAATTAATGCTTCTCTCCCTGGACATTATTTCAAATTAGAAATGTGCTTCTTGGAATTCAACCATTCACTGCTCTCTGACAAAGAAATCAAAATGACCTCCCTAAGAATCAAAGAATCAAAACCTGTCAACTTCTCAGGAAAAGATCTCAACTTAAAATAATTTTCCAAGGAAGTTTTTTTGTTTGTTTGTTTGTTTGTTTGTTTTGTCTTGATTGATTTTTAAAGCTCAATATATTTTAAATCAATAGAATGGTTTCAGTGGACGTCAAGGGACTTTGGAGTTCTTTTCTTCTGCATGGAAACAACAACAAAGGTCATAGGAAGTTAATGGCAAATCTCAGAACCAGTGAGTGACAGAAATGTGTACAACCCCTTCTGCACATGCCCTTTTCCATTTTGTTTATCTTCCTGAACTAAATAAGGATTTCTGAACAGATCTAGGAGTGGTATTGACATAGATGACCATGAAATACCATATTACTAACATGTGTTAAACTGAGGTATCATGCAGCAGAGCTCAACTCACTTTCACTGACATTAAACCAGATGGTATTAACTTGCACTTTTTTCTGTGGTACAACAGAGGGAGCATGTTTCAATCAGCTGGCACCTCTGATTCCAGCAAGCTGTTGCCACTGCTTTCCCGGATTTTTAATCTTTTTTAATGTCTCAGGTGCTTTTAGACCAGATTCAAACAGCAGATGTCTCTGTTCAACACCTGTAAACTCTGGGCCCTTCACCACGGAACGAAGCCAGACCAGACACTGAAACCAGTTATAAGTTAGCACCTACCAACATCTGACATTTCGGGAATGCTGGCATTGTAAACATCCTTTGTAAACATTGGCTCATTGTCATTGATATCATGGATCTTAATGATGAACTCAGATTCTGGTTCCACTGGTCTTCCAGTCCTTCTGTTTATAGCCTGGGCACGGAGTATATATACAGGCTTTTCTTCCCTGTCTAGTCTCTTTGTGGCCTGGATGTCACCAGTGTTTTCATTGATAATGAAGAGGTCTCCTGCTCCATCTCCAGAAAGGATGTATTTAAGTGATCCATCTCCTTTATCCTGGTCTGAATGCAGCTGGTGGTGAAATGGGAATTAAAAAAAAAAAAAAGAAAAAGAAAAAAAGAAAGGAAAATAAATAAATATTTGGGACACAATTCTAGATACTTTCAACGATACCATGATATATGCTTTCCTATCAGTAATACTCAGCCAGAAGGCTTCACACTACTTTTGGGAAATGAGTTGATACTACAGTTGAAGCAGTGAATGGATTGAGTTGTGTCTTGATGTCAGAATTGAAATGATCTGCAATATTATAAGAAATTGCCTGAGGATAACCATGAACTGAAGCTGCAGATCACTTTCCCAGGCTAAATATACATCAATCAAATACAAATGCTAGTGACTTAGGTGGAATCCTAGGAATATATAGGGCAATGATATGCTACAGTGAAAAACCAGTGGGTTTGGGAATTGCAGTAAGCAAAGAATTAAAAAGTGGCCAGTCAAGCCACTTATTGAGTTTAAATTCTGGGTGCTTGGCTCTTATGCCTCATGGACATCATGTAATATATCATAAAGTGCACAATAAAATAACTTACCAAATACATACACAAACAACAGATAAATACATGCATTCACAGATCTGGCAAACTAAGGGCAGAGGCTGGCAGGTGTAACAGACCAATATAGCACTGGAAATGAAGAGATCAGTTGCCTTATCCAAAGGGGCATGGGTGAAGCTGAAACGTGGTGGGGGAAAGAAAAGAATGATGGTAATTAGCATACAAAGCATGAGCTGCCCAAACCATCATCTTTTATTTCCCCAGATGATTTCCACATCTCTTGGAATGTTGTTGAGTGACACAAAAGGTGTAGCTGATTAAATCATACCCTTATGGATATTCCTTGATAAAGCCTTATTTATTACCCTGGCCTTAAAATCCAGGCCACTCAACTACAACTTATTTTATTGTTACATTAGAGAAAATAAGAATTTTAAAAAATGAAACATTAAAATGGCTTCCCACGTGAGAGCATAGGCAATGAAGTTAATGGGGGAAAAAATCTATTAGGTAGCAGATTCCTGGAAATTGTTTCTTTCATAGAGAAAACATGTTTATGAGTCAGGAGAGCTGGATTTTCTCAAACAGCTTATCTTTTCCCAAATAAGAGTTAGGAAAAAACAAAACCCTGGTTGAGTATTTTGCAAAGCACTTAGCATTGCTGGATAGCATGCAGAGGGCAGTAAGATTTGTAGATTTAAAGAATCTTGGCATAGACTCCAGCTGTGCCTGGCTATGCCCCTGCTATCCTGGAAGGGAAGCCTCCAGCATGACCATATGGTCAATGTTTTGGGCTTCCTCCAACTTTCTGCTCAAATCAGAAACCCACAGACAACACACTTGGTGGCACAGTGCTCCACTGTGTGTGCATATGCCAATGATCCCTAGAGAAAGCATGTTCCAAGCAAAAAGTCTGCCTTTAAGGGCAAAACTCTGTCACCACACATTCCAAGACTGCCCAATAATACAAAATATCATAACTGTGGCATGGTTAATCACTAGCAGACATGCTGAAGCATTCTTCTTAATTTTCTCCTTCAGGGAGAAAATTGGGCATTCTGTGTAATTTTGCATGGAGCCCTTTCTCTTGATAATAAGAATAGCAATAATTAGGTTCTGTGCAGAATTTTTCATAAACAGATTTCACATCCCTTCAGAAAACCAGTCAATACCATTTGCTCTGTTTTTTGGATAACAAAGTTTCCCAGAAGGCTAGTCTTGAAATTTGGAATAGGATTTAGGTCTCTTGAGTCCTATTCAAGTTGGCCAATTTCCTTGGCCAGGGGGCCTAGAGGAATTATATTATTTAATAGACATAACTTCAAACTCTAAAAAACATCTATCAGACCAGCTTGTTAAGAAGTCAGATTAGAAGTCTACTGCTGGAAGTAATTTCAATAGATTATTTGAATAGAACTTTCCTCAAAGGCAACCTGCAACAGAAAAGGCATGAAAATAATTTTGGTTTAAAACGGTGTATTTTTATGATTTTTTTCACATCAAAAATTCAACTTCTGTTTGCCTTGAGAGCCTGTTTAACTTTGTCTGTATCAGAACGGGACAAAAACAGCCCTCAGTAAGAGACTATCATTAATTTGTATGAGTCATGGAATAGTTTGGAGACTCGGTAAAGGCTGAACTCCCAAGCTCATTTTTATCATCATTTTAATTAAACTAGGTTTCAACGAACAAAGTAGCAAAAAAGGTCAAGATATAAAAGGTGTTGGAACCACTGGGAATAGTTTTCCATAATACTCTATAACTAGCCTAGACTACTTAAAGGACTAAAAATGGAACCTTACATGATTTTTTTTTATGTCAATTGTTTATTAAATTTCCACCTCTCCTCCAAAATTAATCCACCCGTGTAAGACCCACTGTGATGCTAGATACCAAGACAAAGTGCATCTCAGCAACATCAACATTGAGAATGAGGTGATCCTCATCCATGGTTCAATCTTTAGACCTCCATCTAAATCACTATCTTTTGAAAAAAATGCTCCTTCTGACAAAATCCTTTCCAACTTCAATAACTTTAGTTTTACAACTTTCCTAAGATATGACAGAACAAACTAAGAGCTCAGGTAGCCAGGGTGTATGTGGATTATTTACTGTGAGATCCTGACCTGAGGGAGGTCTGTAAAATATATGTATATATTACAGAGAGCTAAGGCTGGATGAATACTTGCTCTTCAAACCAACAATGAATGTACAGCGTATTATCATGTGTGGCCTCATCAACCTGGTTCACAAAGCTTCTCTAAAAGTATGACTGAAATCTATTTGACTTCAGCAAAGGAGGATAACTCTCGCCACAAGGTTTTTGTGGGATACACCTGTATCACACCACCTGTGTAATTGCTGGGACAATAACTATATTACCAAAATAGTCTGGATTTCATTCCCTTCTATTCAGGAAAAAAAAAAAGCAGATCTCTAGAGAAGTTTCTCACAGATGACAAAAATGCAACAGTCCCTTGTGAGGAAAATATAAAACAAAAACCTTATTTTCAATTACTTTATCTGTACTTGATTGTTTGCTTGGTAGAAAAGTAGAAAAGCTCTACACAGGCAAAAAAAATTTTTTTTTTTTTTTTTTTTTTTTTAAGTGTCAGTTTATCTTGGAAGTAACATTTTGTTTGTGTGACCTATATGAATAGGGAAATTGCTACTGTTACCAGGTTAAAAACAATAAATTTGCAAATAAAATTAAAGGACAAAAAATAGTGCAAATTGAGTCCTGAAGAAAGGCCTGGAGATGAGATGTACTTAAAAATACAGCTGATGGGTTGCATATAAAACTTAACACCATTGTGAGGTTATGAGGATGAAATAAATGGTAATAACAACCCCATTTTCCTTTTAAGTTGATTTTTCACTACTCGGACACTTCATTGCAAAGAAAGTTAGCTGTAATGAAGTATGTGCATAAATTATACTGCAGATGCTTTTAGCAGGACTGTTGCTAGCCAATACAAGATATTATAGATTCACTCTGTTTACTCACCCATATTGCAAAAAGGTGTCCATTATCCTCTGCATAAACTTAGTCAAATAAAAGTGCCATGGCAGACAGACATGCGATAGAATAAAATGTCTGGGACACAGCCCTCATGTAATCTGGGCTGTATATATATATATAACCATTCCTCAAGACAAAGATAGTGCAGCCAATTTTTTAAGTACTCCACTTTAGGACAGAATTTTTATTTCCATTGGAACCCAGTGTTACTCACTGGCATTCATTTCAGTTGGTGGCTGAACTGAGCAATACCTCAAAGGTAAGCAAAATGGCGAAGAACTAAGTCTATGCAATAAAAAGTAAATGCATCAGCAATTGCACTGTATTAATATTATAACAAATTGATTCATTCAAAATCTAATCTGGACACTCTTCTGACATTGTCCATCAATCACTGGCTAAGGCTGAGGATGAATGACAAATTAAAGATTTTACTATGCCCTAGGCATACTTTTACTTATTTTACTTTAATACCACTGTAAAGTGAACCATCTGGTTTGCTTTTAATAACTTACAGCCAGATAAAAACTCTCCAGCCTCTATCTTTCTTCTGTTCATCCCAAATGTCTGGGCCCAAACCATTCAAATGCATCTGCCTGGACATGGGGAAGGCTGCATTCCTCCTAAAGGAAGAGGTGTTTGTTTAAAGTGCACTCAGGACTGAAGCAATAGCTCCTTGGATTGGACATTCTGCCTGTTGTCATATACATAATTATTTTAAAGTGAGAGCTGTTTGTTTTTTGTTTTGTTTGTGGTTTTTTCCTTAAAATTAGCCACAGTCCAGAGTAGCTCCACGGCATCTTGCTGTGGAGCATTTTGCTCTCCACAGCATCTCTGGCAGAGCCTTCCAAGATCTCCAAGGGTAGTAGCAATGAACTGTCTTCAGCACAACATCAAAGAAAAGGGAAGGGAAATCTCTGCTCAAAGTATTTTTACACAAACATTATTTTTTAATGTATTTCTGGACTGAATATATTGACAGCATCTGTGTTCATCTCCAACAGATAGCATTGCTTTATTTTAAAGTAATGCTCCAGGAAAATTTTACCGGGATTTAAATAATTAAGTTGGATCCATTCTACACACTCAGGAATTCCTTCAGCAAAGCATATGGGAAGAATTAAAGGGCATCTTATTTTGCAGTAAGACTATAAACTGCTGTGCTGCAGGGAATAGCATCTCCCCAGGTGGGCAATGGCAGGAGCTGGCAGCCATGGCCTGTCCCTCCACCCCAGACAGGAGCAGGGCAGCCAGAGGTGGCCAGGACAGCCCCAGTGCTGGGTACTGGGAACCTCCTGGGAATGGTGATGGCTGGACAAGGCTGTTGGGAGCTGGAGACTGGCTGTGGTGTTTTTGGAGCAGGGCCATTTGGCTGACCTGGGGTCCTGGGCTCAGGGCAGGAGGACAGGAACAGTCAGGCCTGGGTGGTGAACTTGGGGCCCTTTTCTCAACATTCTCAACAATTCACCTTGATATGAAACTCTAGGAAACATCAGGACCAAAACTGAATAATCGAAGTGAGATCCTACATGTTTTAATAGGTTAAAACTAACCACTAACTTTTTTGTGTGTTTAAATGGAATACACCAGAGAGAAGTGGCTTTCTAGCACAGATATTTGTAACAAGGTTGTACTGAAAATGTACTTTTATAGCTGTGGTAATTAAATTCCAAAAAATTGAAATTGCAGGCCGTGACTATTCTCCAGAGTTAAATAACACCCCTCCTCTACCTCATTCTGTAGCACTGATTTAAACACCATAGTTAATCTCATTTATGAAGTGGCTTTAGGTTATGAAAGACAGCTGTAAATTGCAGTTTAGCTCCCACTAATATCATATTGCTGGTTATGATACCTGGCAACTCAGTGGGTAAAATGGTTTTCTATTCACCCTACAGACCAAGTTCCTTTCCCTTTTGCAAATATTACACACTCTTCACTGAATTTCAGAACAGTTATTGAATCTCTGCAAAGAACAAAGTCAACTGACCTTGGGATGTTCACACTGAACCATCAACCTACAATGATGCACAAATAAGCTGTCTGTTGCTTCTTATTATTTTTTATGTTTTTAAGAGTGACTTGATATTCTGGGGTTGGTGTGGTCCCATTTTTGTCTCCTAACACATTAATGATATAGAGACCAACTATTATAGAGACCAAATAGTAAGCAAGCAGTCGGTAGTTAGCTAATGAAGAGAATAATGGTTTTTACTCCTGGGAATATTCATAGCACATGACTTCGCTCCAAATTTACTATATCCAAACACCAAAACACTGCCTAGGAATGAACAAATTCAACTACATATATTGTTCAAGGTTACACAGTGCAATACTGAAGCATTTAGAAAAAACAAAGCATGAAAAAAGAGACTGCCAATACTGTAATAGTAGAAGTAATAACAACCTTGCACTCTTCCTTGGCTCTCCTGGTGCTCTTTAGCCCTACAGCATCAACAAAACCCCTCAATTACTATAATAACCAACTCCTTTATCAAATCATCAGTATCATCAAATAATCAGCACCAAATTTTTCACTCTGCTTGGTGACTCTGTGTTAAAAGGAAAATGTCACTGGCTTTGCACATTAGTTAATAAGTATTTATATGTATTTTGGTGACGTTTAAGTACACATTTCTTTTTAATGCACAAAAAACAACCCCAAAACACTATATATGGGTTCCATATACATCCATATTTACAAAATATACCACATATCATCAGGGCAAACATCTACACAAGTAATTTATTTCAAGACATAAAAGATCCTTTCTTCCAGAAGATATTCCAGAAGGTCCACGAAGAGATCCAGCACCACCAGAAATGCCAGATTTCCTATGGATGTGTGTGCCGTATCTTTTTTGGTCTCAATCATGCTAAGCTCTGGATCCTTCCATACATCACATAACCTATCTAACTCATGCCTAAGCCAAAGCCACCTCCTTCCCTCATATCACTCACCTCACTGCATGGTGCTGGATGCTTCCTGCTCTGGCCCTTTCCCTTAAATCCTCTAGAAACTGCAAAATGGCGCTACTTCTCATGTTCCTTACATACTTCCTGGAGAAGAACTGTCATGGGCCACAGTTGGTGATGGTTTATACCTGTATCTATGGAACAGCCACCTGACCAGCCAGTCAAGGCAAAAAGTAGGTTTATTTGCCTGATGTAGTTACTGTTCTTCAAACTATATATGAGATTACTGATTTTGACAACTTTATTCCTCTATAAATAAGTTAATGGAATGTAGAGCTATGTAGAGGAGGCCAATGGGTAGAGGTAGATGCTAGACTGCTGAACCTGATGATTAGATGGCTAGATATTAAAAAATAATTTTGAAAACAATGGGAGAAAGATGCTACAGTGATTCCAAATCTTCTTGGTGCTTACAGAAACTAGAACAGATGATTCCTTTCCATTCCTATATAAATCAATTTGAAGATTATAATAAGATTTATACTCTATAGCCTCCAAAATCGAGAGACAGATGTTGAAATAAGATTCAAACACTGCCATTTTCAAAGAAAATAAAACAATTTTAAAAATTGACAAGATTAAAAAGAAAGGCAAACAGACCCTGTGCTAGCAGATCACAGCACCATGATGCCTGATGTACAACTGTCAGGAACAATGCTTTGACACAGAGGCTGTGTTTAAACTGTTACCATAGGTACTTTAAGTAGATTCACACTCTTGTATCTCCTCGCTAACCTGAGATCTGCTGTCCTAAAAGCTATCATCAGTCTTCATTTTTCATCACTTTATTGCCCTTACAGATGTCACAGTTTATGGAGTAACTGAACTGGTTAACTATAGTAAATAATTAGTTTAGTATGGTGAATACAGTTCCTATACCATAGTTAATACAGTATGAATATGGTTCAGTGTGACTGATTCCTGGGTGCTTGAGTTTATTAATGTAGCTTTATCTAGCTTGTCTCTTGCCATACCTAGCAAAGAAAATGTTGCTACAGGTTCACAGTTCCTTTTTGAACTGGAGAGTAAAAAAGATCTTGTTTCCCAAACTAGATATGCTGTTCTTGTGCCATCATTATGTTTCTAAGTCGCCTCCCACATACATAAATTCTTCCTCATCCTGCATTTTACAGATAATAATTCCACACGCTCTTGTTTTGTTTAGTGGGTTTTTTTCTTTTTCTAGACTCCCTGCCTATATACAGCCTTTGCTTGCAAAATAGGCACTTCTGAGTCCTCAGCTGAAAACCTGTTTACAACCTCAGTATCTTATTTTCAAGTCAAGTGGATGCCAAAAACAGTCAGTGAAGAAAAGGCCAGATATGAAGGGCTGATGCTCCTAGCTGGTTTTCTGTAATGGCTGCAATTCAACTGGCCTTCCTTCTGTACAAATTGACATAGATCTCAGAACAACAATGTTAATATTTTCCTATCTGAAATAGAAATTAGCACAAATTTTCATTGCTATATCAAACTAGTTCTTCCAGTTTTTTTTAACTAAAACCGTCAGGTTTTTTTCTCCTTCTTCTGTTCCTTCTCCTTCCATTCTATGACCATGCATTTTCTATTAGATTTTATTCTTAATAACTCCTATTTCATGAACATTGAGGTTTTTTTCCTGTTTCTATTCCTTCCATTTTCAATAGCTCTCTTTTTCTACTGCAGTATGTTCTCATAATAAATGGTAAGACTGAAATCAAGAATCATAGAATGACTGAATATGTAGAGTGGAGAGGGATTTAACAGGATCATCGAGTAGTCCAAATCCTGATTGAAAACACCCAATCTATAAAAAATTAATGAAATATAGCACTGAAGAATTGCTGAGGTTATAGGAGGTTCCTGCATTTTAGTGTGTTGGTTTCTTTGGAGTTATTGAAAAATACACTATGTCTATTTGAATATGCTTACATTTTTGATCCATAAGTTAGTATAGCAAACCCAAGAATACCTCAAAACCTGGGTCATTCAGCTGTGGAATCCTATTAATATGATAATACATAGCAGGCTGTGTTTTTATAGAAAGAAGATATCTGCAAGATACCTTGTTTAAAAAAGCACATCGATCCTGGTTGCATTCAAATAGGCAGATAAGCAGAAAAACTCAGTAAATATTTAAATAATAGTAAGAAAAAATGGTAAAGGATATAGGAATTCAATACTTGAACTATTAAACAGAAGTCAAATACTTTATTAAGATAACCACCTCAGTGCATAACATGCAAAGGGTAAAACAAAAATATCCTCCAAGGGTAACCTTTAACCTAAGTGCTGGCTTTTTAAAAGAAAAAAAAGAAAGCAGCCATGAGATTAAAAAACGAGTAAAAAAGCTAAAATATCACCCACTGCTAACAGGGAAAAGAGCTATAAGCATTCAGCAACAGTATTATCATCTGCTAAACATATTTTCGTGATATTAAGAATTGCAGGAGAATTTAAAAAAAAATATCATGGTGATGCTGTTTTTCTGTTTCTTAAGAGTATCAAAATGTCACTGAACTTTCTCATTCATTCGCAAAAGTAGCAGTGACAATCTGTTCCCTGTAAATGAATGACACTAACAGAGCCTAATACCAGTTTCGTAGAGATGAACAAATTCAGAAAACAAACACATCAAAAAGCACTAAGCATATTTCAAGATTCAGAAGCAACCACGTACTCAAAAGGCAAACTGAATATAAAAGATGGTGGCATTTGATTTCAAAGCAAGTAGAACACTGAAGAGTCACTATAATAAGAATAGAGGGTGCTGAAGTGAAAAAAATAAAAATAATAAGAAATATAAAGGGCAATGGAATAAGAATTTGTCATTAAATCAGAGACCAGATATAATGTGTTCTCTCACTTTGGAACCTCAGGCTCACACCCTTCAGGCAGGCTGGAAGTCTCTTTCTGTGAGGGCCATATGGGAGGCCACATGGCCTGAGAGAGACAGGGACTACCGTTTGGCTGATGTTGGGATCCTTGGTTTAAGAAATAGGCTGCCCAAAGTGTAGTTGGGAGCCTGTTGTTCTGTTTTAAATGTATGGAGCTAAGAATAAACATCCATACTCTGGTGACTCACACCTTTATTACACACCCTTCAAAATCACAAATGAGTTTTCTAACCTGAAGTGCAAGCGTGCAGCCACAGTTAATCAGCTTTGCAAAAAATCAACTGGAATATGTCAATCCTTTCAACATTGCCTGAGACCTCTCAAGTCTTCTCCCTCTTGGGTTCCCCAGCTGCTTCTGCTCTTCATTGTTATTAACAGGGACAGTGGCACAAGAGCTTTTGTCCTGCGCTGCAGTACAACAAACTAGCAAGGTACCTTATTCTGACAGCCCTCCTCTCTAGGGGCAACTGATTATCAGATCTTAATGAATATCTGGAAAAGCTGCAAACTAGGTAAAGGTATCTCCATGTTCTCTTGAGCTGAGTGCTGCTTAGAACTTCTGTGGTAATGCACTTTATTTGTTCCTCTTCCTATTATATCTAAGCCAAATTACAGCAGCATTTACAAAGTTTGCCCTTACAAAGACAAATAGGTCTTTAATTTGTAACGAACAAGAGACCATGGTGTCAAGTCTGATCTCTCTACATACGGGCCCTTGAGTTTCATGTCGTTTTATCAAACTTCTTTCTTTTCTTTGAACTTCTATGTAACACTAGAAAGAAGCAGTCTTCCTTTCAGACTTTATGGAACTTAAAACAATTCTGACTCTGAGTAATAACTGACCTCTTACTTTAAAAAAATAAAAATTCCACGGTTATGTACTGAATTTTCCCAGTTTTACTTAAAACAGTTGGGTTTCATTATGCCTTTGAAAGATCAAAGAGCTCTCTTCAGCTAAACAGTAGTGATGGCAACAATAGAGCATTATACAGACTTCTGCAATTACCCCCACAAAAGCGCGAAAATCTTGTTCTTCTCTCAAGGAAGACCAAGGCAGTTTAAAATCCCTGTTTCATGCTTTTGGTCCATCTATTTAAACATCTGGATTTCTTTGTCAAAGCAAGAATTATTTCTTCTTGCCAGTGTTTTCAAACTGTGGGGTAGCAAAAGGACCTGGTAGACATGAGTATTTGCTTTAGTTGAGACATCAGCATTAGCTTACTAAAAAGTATAAATGGCTTAGCCAACTCCAGACTTCTCACAACCTAGCTCAGGTGCTAGGAAAACTCTTGAATAGCTGAGCAGAATATTAAAATATATTTTAAAAATTATTTTATCTTGTGTATACAATTCAGTGATCAGGAATGAAATGAGTCTTGAAAGAGCTGTACCAGTCATTTTAGGAGACAGACATTGCTAGCACTGTAAATCTACCACATTAACTGGATAGTCAGTCATTGGCTTCAAGTGTTGAGTCTTAAAGGCTAAATGGGAGACTTAGTTTGAGACATCACTGATGATTTTCTTAGTATACAAAAAAAATACAAACAAGGAGTGAAGCACTTTTAAGAGTATCTCTGACAAAGACACAAGATATGCAAGGGAAAGACAGACTTGTAGCCGCAAATACACTGTCAAGTTTTGATATGGCTTTTGTCACAGTCTTCCTGTCTGATCTTAGACAGATTGCTATTTGATGCTTCTACATTCTCCCTGCAGTAAAACGTTAACAATGTCCAGTTCTATATGTAATGATTATAACATGATTTGAGAACCTTGGGTGTAATTTGTTCTGTGTTTATGGGAAGACTGAGTATCATTTAACTGGAATCAAGAATAGCAATACTGGGGCTTTGCCACAGCTTGCTGTCTTTAGAGGGTGGGGTGGATGGCCTGCCCTTAATGCAGCTGCAATGGTAGAAAATCTAATTGTTTTCAAGTTTTTGTTTTTATCCCCCAGCTGAAGGTTACTGTCCAAAGGTTTGAATGCGTAGGTAGGGGGGTTTCTGCATTCCGAGGCTGGCTACATTGGCTAAAGTAGCATTTTGAGGTATCTTAAAAATTCCTTGAAAAAGAATATGTGTGTTTTCATATGAGAGGTTAAAGGAAATAAAGTGTCTGACTTGTAATGGCATTCACTGGGAATACAATGAGTTCATAAATGGATGCATGCCTAAACCCTATTTTTCAATTAGAACTGTGCCTACAATTCAAGAGCACCAATTTTCTTTACAGCTTTTTTCCAAGTCAAAATAAATTAATTCCAATATCCTGATATCCTTCCACTGACTATAATGGGACTTCTGTCCTGTATTGCATTAGTCAATTAGAAAAGGGAATTCATATAGTAGAAGATGGCAGCAGGTATTCTATTGAGATTAGGAGAAAATTTTTTTTTGAAGAGTACATTCAGCAAACATGCATTCAATAATAATTTTAGTGCACGTGCCTTAGTCTTTAAATTATGTGATGTGCATAGTTAGTGAAATAGGACTGTATTAGATGTCTAGCTTTATTTATCTTTGATTTCTCTGGGAACTTACCCAGAGAAAGTTGATTACTCTTTATCAGTGGTCAGAATTATCAACTTAATCATTGACAAAATATTTTCTTTGGAATCATGAACTTTCAAAAATGCATCATAATTAAATTGTAAGCAAATACAGCACCTTAATTAAGGTATATGAGAAAATACATTTCTGTGAAAACCTCTATTCTCCCATGGGGGTAGGGGAGAATCTATCTGAAGGATGAGCAGCAAAACAAAACAAAATAAAAAAACCCCTCCTTGGCCTAATATCCAGAAATGTTTTTGCTGGGATATAGTTGAATAAAACATCAGGCTTCTTCGGCAAGTAACAGCTTCTGACTACTCCCTGATGGATGCGCTTGAAAGCAAATGCTCATCCTTTGCTTACTGACAAAGGTGACCCTTTGATATTCTGAGTGCTTGATGCTGACAATCAAACCCTGAAATGTGTGTATGAATTTTATATGCTGTATAAAAGTGTGTGTGTCAGGGAGGAAGAAGGGGGATGGAGAAGGGAAGACACAGACAAACACTAAAACAAATGAGAACCCTCATTCAGATTTAAATGGAGACTTAACAAAAAGGATACTAATTCATATTCACAAGTTTGAGTCTTTAATCTGTATTCATGCCCCTGTCATTTAGTTCTATAGGTCAGAAGCTGTGAAAAGGAGAAATATTTCCATTCAGTCATGTTCTCCAACTTTGTTTCTAAACCAAAGTTTGTGTTATATAACCAGATAATCAAGGGTTTGTGAGACAGTAGATGAAATATGAAAGGCCACACATCTATCTCTTGACAGGACTCAGGACTCCTCAACTAGAAAAATGTTTATGGGAAACGTTAGGGTAGTATGCCATTGAGTTGATTCTTCTTTCAAATAAGCATTCCTCAAAGTGCCATTACTGAGGCTGTGAAGGACAGCTCATGTGACCTGAATGCAGCAGCAGAATGTAGACCCTTACACAGTCCAGGGCAGGAAGGCAAGGAGGTGGATTAGCAAATAATCAGCACATCTAGGTGGTCCTTTGCTTTAGAACAGGTGACAAATCAGTTGAGATCTTGAGGATAAGAAGACAAGCCAACACAAGACATCACATTAGGTATCTGCCACAGACTGCCTGCTCAAAGAGATGAAGCAGATGCAGCCTTCTTTAGACAGATGGAGGAAACCCTGTGATTGCAGGTCATATTACTCTTGGGGGACTTTAATCATTCTTATATTTGCTGGATGGGCAATATGTCTGTGTGCAAGCAACCCAGGTTTCTGCAGAATGTCCTAAGACAACTTCTTCACCCAGGTGATTGATGAGCTGACCAGAGGGTGTGTTATGCTGGACCCATTTGTCATGAATAAAGGAGAACTGCTCAGGGATATGGAACGGCGCTTTGCCCACTGGCCCCAAAGAGCCTTGAGTCAGGCAGACCATTCTGGTAGAGTGAAGCATTATCCACAGCAGAGAAAAACCAATAAATCAGGAGCCTTTTAAGTAAATTAGACACACTCGGTTCCATAAAAAAAAAAAATTGGATGCATCTAAGGATGGTGACAGTGATGAAATGTTTCTTTCTATAATGTCTGAAAAGCCATAGTCTTTGGGGAAGGTACTTAAATTCTGAAAATAGAGAAAGTCACACCAATTCAGGTTCAAGATCCAGCATGGCCTATCTAGGAATGCATATTAATTTTGACTGGAGAACCTGGAATTCTTTTGGTGAGAATACTTGTGTCTGTGCTCTCCTAATTATACAATATCTAGTATTCATGAAAGGAAAGAATTCTCTCTGAAGCACATATAATTGCTGTGTTACTATCAATCTAAAAATTCCAAAGGAAATTGTTCATAAAATATTTCTGTACGTAAAATAACAGATATTTATAAGGTGAATGCTGTAGATCCTGGCAGGATCTTCTTGCAAGTAGCATGAGGGTCAAGCTTACCTGAGTTTACGAATACCACAAATATACATGCAAGAGTTTTCTTCCATAGGCATTAACTCTTTGCCTGCAACCCCCTTGGCAGTTGTTATTCCCAAGATGTGGGAACGATGTTATTCCCATTCTCTGAGTAATTTTAGCTGTTGTAAACAGCATTAACTGTGCTTTAAGCAATTGACCTGAAATGTGTAAAACTGCACAAAGTGGAAAGGAACTATGAATAAATGCTCTGACACGTCAGTTTGCATGTCCTTTAAATCCTGTGCCAGTGCCCCAATCAGCTTGATTGCAAGGGTTGTTAGGTACAAGGAAGTATGTTAAACAGCCAAAGGTACACATATGTTGTTTGGTTCTGTCTTTTGAGGAGAAGGTGACTTTTCACTAATGACAACATGATGCTAAACACAAAAGTTATACAAATGACTTGACTGAACTTGATGTTGCCTTCCAACATGAAGATATAGAATGGGCAGAGATGACCAATATGCTAAAGATGACTAAATGATCATTATGTGAGCCTGTGGAACACATTAAAACCTCCTTTGTTCCAGCAGACATCTAATGTGAAACATCATTTGATGTTTCACAAAGAGACAAAGTATGAAATAATGCCAGAGGGACAATATTCCTATAAAGAGGAATGAGCTGAGCTCATTTCAGCTGAACTCTCCAGGAGCCCTGCCCTGTACCACATGGCATGAGCAAGCTGGGGATAGAAGGACTGCAGTCTTCATCAAATGATACAACTCCAAAATAAACAACTCTGTCTAGAAAACAGTGGGAATTATAATTCTAACATAAGCATTTGCTAATGTTTCCTCTTTGTCCTTTAATGTAAGATTTTAACTCCCAGCTGGCTCAGTATTTTATTTCTTTACAACCTTTGTTTTTCTGTTTCAGGGTGTTTTTTTTTTACGAAATTAGAAGACAGGAGAGAAAGGATTGATATTTTTTCCTTCTCTTTTCCTTCCAGAGGGCAATTCTTTCCATTTCTTCATCTGCCACCTCAGACTTTCATGACAACTACAAGCTTCAATGCATCCTGAAGTACTTGCAAGTGCATGCTGAGGTTTCTTTCACCCCATTAATGGTGAAAGCAAGCCACAGTCTGCATTAGCGCATTCGGATCAACAGTAGGCATTCACATCACAACACATTTTCAGTTTGTGTTTCGAAATGTTACACTGACTGGCCACAGCTCTCAACCTGCTGCTGCCCCACTGTGAACTGATGTTCACCAGTGAGGGAAATGGCAGCAAAAGAAAAGGGAGCCACAGACAATGTGTTTAATTTAATAAAGAGATTCCTCTATGCTCTATAGTTCACTACATTTGGTAAGCCAACTGTAAGCAACAAATGGTAGAGTAACAATGGTTGTCTTAGACCTGAAAGAGGGATTTTGTTTTTGAGCTGCCCCTAGCCTTCAAAATTTATATTCATGGTGTTGCAGCTTCATAGCGAGAATGCTACTGTGCTATTAAAAAAAAATCCAAATAACAGCGATCTAAATAACCCATAATCAATCATGAACTTCATATGTAGTCTCTCCCTAGAGAGGAAGATTAATATGTTCAGCTGTTTTTCTATAGCTGGAAGTCTAGGGACACGCAATTCAAGACTATGTGCAGACTGCTAACAAGAGAAGAACAGGATAATCTGTGAGATGTGTTCCAAAATGTAAGCACTGGTATGAGTGGGTAATCAGCACGTGGAAAACAAAATTGTTTTGTTTGAGACACAAAAATGAAAAATAAGAATTAACATAAATACTGCCTTGAGGGTCCCAGGATTTGCTTGCTTCTGTAGGTGGAATAGGAAGAAGGGGAGGAGGTTCTGTATCGTTACACTGTAAGTACCATCATGCGCCACAATGTAGGAAATGTGGTTTGTTTGAAACAGATGGTTGTAAGGCTCCTTTATGTGCAATATATTTGGATACAAGGTTGATGCCAAGCAGATTCACAATTACGATGATCGTAAACGTTAACCGTGCTGTATTTCCTGCCTTTTCATTTTCTGAATAACATCCTTGCCCATCCCACCCATTGCTCATTATCTCCTTTCTTAGCCCCCGTATGATGGTTCAAACCCAGCAAGCTGTTTCTGGATTGTCGTCCTGGGCCTCTAACCTCTCAGCTGTCCCTCATTACAGAGTTATCTCTATTCCGCAGAGACCAACAGTACAGAGAACTTCTATCAGCGCCAGTAAATCTTTCAAAGAGGAATACAAGACAAGTGTGTGTATGTGTGTGCAATTCAATATAGAAATGAAGGGCACTTCGGAAAGTCAAGTGGTGGAACATAAAATATGACTGATGGATGAGGAACAATGGAAGTGCAGATGCGCCACAGCATTTGTTCTACTTTTTAAAAGAATGACAAATTGTCAGCCTATTGAAAAGGGAGGCAGGTGACCTAATCATAGAAACTGGGGGGAGGGGGGGTGGGGGTGGTGGGAGAGAGAGGCTAAGAACTCTGATTTTTTTTTGTTTTCCAATCTCTGTTTTGAAATTTTTGACTTTTATCTGTGCAGAAGGCCACTTAACCTCCCCACACATCAGTTTTGTCACATGCAAAAGGCTGGTCTTAACACTCACAGTTCTTCTGGATGCAGAATGCAAAATCTAGACACTGAGAGAGGCTATTCTAATAATCAAAAATGAATGGAAAATTGCTTTGAGATACTCTCTGAATAAACAGAAGTTACAAAGGCAACTTTTAACCTCAAGCATTGCTAAAATAGCAAATAGTCACTGTGCTTGAAACAGGAAACTGAAGGCATCAAGCACGTCCTGTACTGCAAGTTACAAGTCAAGGAAAACAAATACTGAGCAAGTGTCTGCCAATAAAGCTGCATAAAGGATGTTAAAAGTCCAGATGGGGGAGTCATTTTAGTGTGACTTTTCACATCTTGCTATTTTGGGGAACAAAACTCTTAAAGGTAAGTACAGAACACTAGCACACTAAAATCTGAGAGAAAGTGAAGCTTCTCTTGCTAGTTATCAAGCCATCCAATTAAGATATGATACCTTTTAACCATTGGAGTAATGTTACCCATTACTTCCTAAAATGCTGAAAAGGCATGGACTGTATTACATGACAGTAGTTTTCTTTGTTCAAGTAGCCCCTTGTGTGTGCTCACAGCCAGATAATTTTGCCTCGGTTTGTTACTTAGTCGCTCTACCTGCAATGGCTTGGAGAAATTCTGCCTTTTGTTTCATTTGTTTCTGCTGAAATACACTGCTGTGCTTGCCTTAAGAATAGTTGTAGACAGAAGTAAAATCAGACAAAAGAAAGAAAAACACTGCTGAAACTATACTGTGATAAAATTTAGTTCATCCCCTCCTCAAAAGCAGGGTCAACAGTACCTTAAATCATTCCTTGACAGAGGGGAATTCATCTTTCCAAGAGGTTCTTTCAGCACCAAACAAAAAGATTCTGGGTTTGCCTACAGTAATACAGTTTCCTTTTCGCTTTGCCAAGCCACATACCAGCGTGAGTTTGACTTTATCTTCCTTGAAAAATGGAGTTGTCAGCAGAGGTTGATTGTTTATGATGGGTTGTACAGGTAGTAACATCAGATAGCTTCCAGGCGAGCCTACTGCTTGAACTATATGAACATCAATAAGACACAGCAAAAATGAAAAGTATGTCTGGAAGTTTCCTGTTAGTGCCAGCCAGACAGTGTTACAAAACCATTCCACAGTTGTGCCTGTTGTTACCAGGAAAGCAAGTTGGTCCTTTCCATTGCAGACTGCCAGAAGTTGTTCCTGGGTTAATGAGCAAGATTTAAGACTTGTTCAGATCTTTCTTTGGTCCTAAAGAAAGAGGAATCCTATCCCTTTATGTAACAATCATTCTAGGTTTGTGCTCTAAACTCAGTGATGGATGCCAGTACATGGATTTTATGTAGGCAGTGGGACTGCCATATCAAAGCCGTCAAGTGCATACAAATAGTAACTGTACCTGCGAGTATAATCTTGGAACAGGTCAGATGTTTTCTTTTTTTTTTTTCCCCTGGAACATCTGAAGATCTCTAGGAAACACAGCATGAATTTTTATATACAGTTGCACTACCACTTCATTGTTTACCTGTGATTTAAAGCTGCATTCACCTCAGCCCTTAAAAATTGTACTAAGCAGCCATGTGTACAACTAGATCTCTTTTAAAACCCAACTCATATTTTGCAAATTTTGGCTAGGTAGTAGTGCTAGACACTTCTCTACTTTGATGCTCATGTAATTATTTTATTTTATTTTTGAATTGTGTCCCTGCCAAGCGCTATAATTTCTGAACCAGAAGAAAAGATCTTCAGGTTAAAATGTCACTGTGCCCATCACTCACACTTCAGTGCATAGCTATAGTTCACAAGTTATTCAGCAGTGCGATGAATAATTTCAGTCTAGAACTTTTCTTCAAGTTCTCTATTATTAGGTCTGAGACTAGAGTGACTGGAGGCGTGAATTTCAACTCTTTTTAAAGAGACTTTATTTCACAAATATACAGGAATGAAATTCAGGAATACAAGGATGGGTAATAAAGTGATCGATCTGGTGCCAGCACCACATCAAACATCAGTTTGTATTTATAACACTGCAAGCGCCTCGTTGGCAGCTGCACATCCTTGTCCAGTGAGATACAGCTGCATGATTGGGCTGACAATGAAGTGTGCATACAAAACTGGGGAGCACTTTTAATAGCTGACAGTACCCATGGCTACCAAAAAAAAAGGTTTCATATGTGCTTGGACAATTAACTCCTAAAGGATGGAAAGCTCTGGGTTCAATGAATAAAGAGTATACAGGGTATAGACAACAACAGCGCTCTGGTCTGTGACTCATGATGCTACAGCATTGTCTTCAGAACTGCCTTGAGCTCTGTCTTCAGAGAAACTACCTTTCTCTTTATTATCCCGCACCTGAATGCATACTCTTTCACTGTTCGTTCCCTACTCTCTAAAACTATTTGATGTGTTTTTTGTAGTTTAAACTGTTACAGGATTTTATAACTGTAATTTGGGCAGCTTATACAAATAATGCTGTTTTTCAGAATCTTTCACAACAGACTTCTTACATCTCAAATTTTGATGTAGATGTTTGGATTAAACAGATGTTAAAAAAATGATGAGGCAAAAGTGAAACCAGCATGAGTAAAAGATTTTTTTTTTTTTTTGTAGCTTATATAGAATCTTTTCTTTCTATGGCTATGATGTTAAGGCCCACCAGCTTTAACCCCTAAACACGAAAACCCCCGAAGATTCATGTCTGCCTGTTTACACAGTAAGGCATAAGCACAATTCCCTTTTATATACATACACTGCTATTGTTTTAAAATATTTTGCTGTTCACATTTCTTCTTTATATTCCTACCATTTTTAAGTCCATATTTAAGGTTAACATTTTGTTCTCTCAGAAAAAAAAACATGCTTCATAAAAATGTTCATGATCCTCATTTGCCCACATCAATCAAGTTTAATCGCTCAGTTAAATTGCCTGGTTACCTCGATTTGGAGACATTTAGATGTTTCTATCATTTCCCCTCACACCAATCCTCAACTTTAATAATAAAAGGCTGTTCTTCCATGCCTCTTGGCTAATTGTTCAGTTAAAAGAGTGTGAGCAGTTCTGGCATTTGAAAGATATGTGAAAGGCCACTTGTGAATGGCTTAGGAACACAGAATCAATGACATTTATACATTATGTGTTGTTTCTATGCTTTACAACAGGAAGTGTAATAAAGTACAAATAGGTGGAAGAAGAACTTCTAAAAATAACATAAATTTTTTTCTCTCTCTGACTCCTGTTGGAACTGTCTTGGTTTTCTGTTCCAACTAGACCATCTTTTAACTGTCTCTTAGCAAACTTATCCTGCAGGAATATTCACTTCCCCATCAGTCCCTCTGAAGTCAACAGCTTGTACTCTAATTCTGCAGTGGAAAGAATGGGGGGCTGATCATGTTCAATGTCAAAATTCACAGTGACAATGAGAGGCTGTAGGATCACCTCAGGACCATATGCTTTATCTTTGAATAAAAAGATCCCCATTACCCTGACCACCCTCAGCAGACTGTGAAACAGGAGAGTGTGTGGAGGACTGCTGTCTTTCAATTTGTAGCCCTTTTTTTAGTCCTTGACTCCATGTTTAATACCTGTTTTTTTTTCCTTCACAGTCTCATCTTGTATTTTTGTTTTTGCTCTCTTTTCGTAAACTTTGTCCCAACTCTTATCCTCTACCCCCATTTAATGTAATTTTCTTTTCTTTTGAAAAGAAAATTACATTAAATGTAATGTAATTTCTTTTTCTTCTTGAATCCTCTTTGTAAAGCTTCCATTCCTTCCATCTCTGTCTTTCTAGTTCTTTCCTCTTACTGTCTTCTGTTTTGGTATCTTTTCTTACCCTCTTATCTTCCTTCTCTACTTCTCCTCTCTGAGGACTCTCTGCCTTTGGCCTATTCCAGTAGACTGGGCTCAATGGTACCTTTCATGAATGCTGATTATCCTGTCTGGAATTCTATGAGTATTACACCAGCTGAGTAGCTCTTCATTTGAATCCTGCCTTGCAGCCATTTAGCAGGAAAGGAGTGTCGCATCCAACTTTGACTGACAGCTGACTGGCAGGCAAGAAAAGCAGCTACCATCTCTCATGGGAATGCTCAGAAGCTTGCAGAGGGAGATAAAATGTCAAACCACTGTGATCTGCAGCCTTTGCTAAGAGGCTTGAGAGATCAAACTAGATCAGATACAACCCCATTTCAGTTTGGAAAAACAAGCTGCTGTATTGTTTCTGCTTTGAATGTCATCATCAGTAGTATAATTTCTGCATTCTGCAAGACACATTCCTATAGACTGTGGCACCTCGGGCAGTATCAACTCTCTTTAGGCTCTTAAAGCAGCTGCATTAACTCTACAGCTCACATAAAGTTTGTTACCTACATGGGGGTCTGCTGCTCAGGGAGACGGATGTTCTCAGAGTTAAGCGCTGACTTTTCTTTTGAAATTTTTTTTTTTTACCCTTTCCCAACTGACAGCATGCTTTGAGATTAGAAATTTTCAGCTGTCTGTCGCTTCTTAGTATATATGCACAGTGTGCTTCAACCATGCCTTGTAGTAGCATGGCAGGTGGTGTGAAGATCATGTCACACAGTCCTCAGTGGCACCACGAAACCTTGTCAAAAATGGCTGCAGCATTGTTGTGTGCAGTGGCTAATAAAAAGGGAAAAAATTACCTTTTGCTGGGTAGAGAGAATCCTCACCAAAAATGTAGGAACTGTGAATCCTAACTTAGATCTAAACCTCTCTGGTTTATATAATTTGACTTCAGCAAAATTAGTGAGCACTAGGGAAAACACATATCCCAGTTTAAAGCTAAAAATCTAGCCTATAATTAAGCTGCACTATTTCCAGACATAAAATAAAACACAAAATCTTTAACAGAATTGCCAGTGATTTGCCATGGGACTTTCTGGTTAGATGAAGACTTGTTGATTACAATCTGAAGCTGAAGCACACTAACCTTTCCGCTGAATTACTCCTCAGCAGAAGCTGGGCACACAGGAACACGAACTAAAAGTTGTAGCAGGCATTGTTCTTCCCCACTTGCTACTGCTGGCTTTCCAGTGCTTCTAAGATCAAAACATAGATGCATACGAAAGAAACTTACCTTGCCAACATATTGGTAGTCAGTTCCTGTGTATTCCTCCAATAAAAAGAACTGATTCCACATCCAGCTCCTTTTGGAACGATGGAGGTCTTGCCTGCTGTTTCCAGACAACACCAAAACCTTTTCCTTTTCCAGAAAGCCACTAGTCCTTTTGGATAATGGAGTTAAGAAACTTTGGTGGGGCTGACCAGCCCAAAACAGCAGCCAGAAGCAATGGTAAGTTCTCATCACGGCAACACAAGAAGATCTAAATAATGATTTTTTGTCTTGTCCTCAAATTAACCTACTTTACTGCACTAAATCCAATCTCATGCCGTCTTCCTTCTTTAAACAGTCTTTGCAGTCTCAAAGGATCTCTGAAAAGAAAAATAACAACTGTTTTAGCATTTCCAAAGGTACTTAAGTGTCATCACTGCAGCAAGTAAGTCCACAAAGTAGACAAGTAATACTGATTGTTGAAAACCTTGGCTATTTCTGATTCAAAATACTGCAAATGGTCCTTCAAATTATCTGAGCGAATCCATATCGAGTATAGAGAATGAGTCGTGATGTTAGGGTGTGTGTGGATCCCCTTCAACTCCCTTTGCTTCCCTTCATCGATAAAAGCAAGCCAGATATTTCTCTTTTTACTGCCTGAACTTTGGGATGCAACTGATTACCTTCTGATTGGGGATCTTGATGAGATTACCATATCACATTAAAGAAGTGCTAGCAAAACTGCGCGCTGTCTTCCCAGGAGGCGTTCTGTTGCTATCGTTATGGACTGAAGAGATTGGACTTAAGTCCAGGATCTTTCCCTCACATTTAAGGAGTTTTGCCTTTAGCTCCATTTAGAAAGGCCTGGCTTAACAGGTTAGTGAAATAAATGTGTATATCTGTCAATATCTCACACATAATAGGCCTGCTAGTTATTGCATAGAAAATGAAGTGGAGACTTTGGTTTTCTCATTATATACTGCCAGAGTTTTGAATCTTTAAATACATAGTTATATATGTAAATGCTTTCACTAATAACTTCTAAAAATAGAAAACAAACTGCAGCTAGTTCATTGCTACTTTTTACTAGCTACTGCTTCCTACTATTATTAATACTAAATATCAGTGCACCTACAAAATAATTATGAAAATAATCTCTATCTCTGAATACAGCATAATTTTTAACATGCAAAAAGCTACAGATACAGTGGACAATTCTTCTGTTTTCAAAAAAGCTGAAAGTTTCTATTCAAAAGTAAGAAAATATATTATATGTCTCAGGTAACCAGTCATACAAAATGCCTAATGAACAGCTTTGGAACGTTTTATAATGTGAAGAAATTAGAATTAGTTGACAGAAACATTTCACAACATATATTTTTATTGTAAACACTTTACTAAATTTTTAATTCAAACAAATTTATATCCTCAGAGAAGAGTAATTTGATTAATTTTCATTTGCTTTCTCACTGATGCTCTTTTTAAAAACGTTTGGAGGTATTTTTCAGTATTCTAATCAAAACCCAATAAATCATTCTGAACCAGCTCAAAATTCAATACAGCATCTCTCAGTATTTGTAAATAAAGACTGCGGAACGACAATCTGACTCTATGAAACTGAAGAGAAAATTTTTGTTTGTTTCACTGTGTTTCATGGATCATTGTGTTACTTGGATCATATTCTACATCAAAGGCCATTTTTTCTCCTATGTGTTTGTCTATTTAAAGATGTACATTAGACAAAATTTAGCCTTTGAGCTGCACTCAAGGAGTTACAGCACCTGCAATGCCTTGGGTTAGCTACTCTTCTGGCTATCGTTGTTCTTGGTAATAAATTGTATGAAGTAACCTCAAGTCTCTTAAGAGTTCCTGTTAGTAAATAATTTTCTATAAAGAAATACCACTTAGTTTTTATATGAATGGTAGGTAAGGGAACAGGATTGTTCAAACAATATTATTTTACTGTTTCAAAAGGTAAAATACTGTTAGGTGACTTCTGTGTTAGAAGAAGTAAGATTTTTAGCATTAAGAGGAAGAATGTAAATAGTACAATTAATTCTGACACAGTGTACTTTCTTCTGGAGAAGAGGAAAGGGTTGTAGTTAGCTTTCTTATTATCCAGAGACAGACAATTCTGTCCTGCAGGTCATGAGAGCTGTGTCAACACACAGCTTTGAGAGTTCATGAGAGAGACACACATGTAACCGTACACACAGAGAGAACAGCAAGAACAGAGCTGCCTTCACAACAAGACCTTTGCAGAGGAGGAACAGGAAAAGCTGGCATGACTAAGCTTTTCAATGTGTTCAACAATTTATTTCAGTGCAACTGATGGAGCAGTGGCAAACTAATGTGCAGGTTGCTAGAGCAGGACACAGGCAGCAGATTCAGCAGATTCAGGCACCAGGATTGGGAGAGCTGAGGTGGCTTTAACCCTCTCCATGTCTATAGTCTCTTTTCTCCTCCTTCAGTACCCTTCTGACCCGTGTAAGGTCTTGTCCTTTATGGCTCTGCCAACATCGATTATTACCCTGGCTCTCATTAGACTGTATTCAAGTGGATATCTTCATTTATGTGATATGGAAAAGGAAATTGTGTCTCATACAACACTTTTGACTTCCATTTTATTGCCAGGTTGCTGTGGGGGGAGGTTGGGACCTGCCCAGGTGAGTCAACTACTGCCTCAAGCACGGGCAGATGTGGTGAGCTGCCATGTATCAGGATAGATGTATCACCAGGATGATCTGTGTTTGAAGGGCAGATGAGGAAAGATGGATTAGACAGTGGTTCTGGCTGCACATATGTGTCTTCCCTTACTGGGGAGGCAGGGTCTGAGGCAGGGAGTGCAGCACATGAGCAAACCCACTACTTTGCTATTAGTGAGGTCTGCATGGATTTTTGAGGCAAAAGAGAGTGAAAATCATCACCTGACAGGCTCCTCTAGTGCTCATCCCATCACTTCTATGACCAGATCCTGTGGTGGGGCTCCATACCTCTGTTCCTGCACAAATAACATTTGCTGAGAAGTGCTGTCTGGAGCAGCATTACCTAGATGGGATTTGTGCCAGCCTTTTAAAGGATCAGTCCTTCAAACACCAATTGCCAGGAAACAATTATTCCTGTGGGGGAATTTTCTGCACTTGGAGTCAGCTATATTTCACGGCTCTGATGTCATGGGAAAGGTTTTATAGTGGCTCATGTTGAATTATAGCTTACAAGAATGATATCATAGCTGTGAAATACAGCCCTTTACTCTTGCCTGCAGAGATGTGTCCAAAATGCTGAAATAAGGGCATGATCCTGTAATGGCCTTCTTGACTGCATAGCCTTCATGATGCAGCAGAGCAGCTAAGCCCCAGCAGCTTTCCTGTGAGTGGCAAGAGAGGAGACACACCTTTACAGACCCTGGCTTAAGTGTGCAACTTGGGTAAGTACCAACTGCATCCAGGGTGTCTCTGCCCTATCGGTGCTGATTACTCTTTTAGGGTCATAGTGATAAATTCGGTAGAGTGAATAAAAAAAAAAAGGACAGAGCACTATACTCTGAGCTGAGCCTTTAGTAGAGTGAGCTCTTGTGGCTCTTAAATGCCATTTTGTGCTCCAGTCCCAGTGTCTCACGCTCCAGAGAGGTCTCTGCAATGGAATAGTTTTTCTCATGCAATCTCTCCTTATTCTGAAAACAAGTCATTCACCAGGGAGGTTTTATTTTCTTTAAGTGTAGATGTGCAAATATAACTGATGGGACCTGGGGAAGGGGGCTAAAATTTGTTTTTTTCTCATTGCACAGAGACAGGTAGAAAGAGGGACTTTAAACATGGCATTTCTCTCAACCATCAGCTGGTCAGGTGGCTGGGGAACTTGCTGTGTAGTCAACTGTCAGGAATGAAAAACAATTCTAGTGTACAACAGCCTCAGACAACTGGCTTAGCTCTGCCACCTCAAATATATAGCAAATCTGGGCTTTTACACGAAATAAAGGAATGTGCACATCCAAGCTTAAAAAAATCCCAGTCTAACTTTAGCTATGGTCATTGTTAAGATAAAAGCAATGTCACCTGCAGCCACAGAACTTTCTTTAGTGTGACAAGCTGCAGATCTGAAGTTTATGTTCATGCCTCTTTGAAAGATTTAAACCTCAGACAATTGCTTAATCACTATAAATATCAATTTCAAAGTTATTTCCCCAGGTGATAGTAGTGATAGTTAGCCTTTCTATTCACCCTCTCCAATACTTCATTAATGTAATGTCTTAATGTGAGAACTAAATGCAAATTTACATCCTTCCAGAGCAATATCCAAGTATTTAAACTATAAATCAAAAAGGAAATGCATCCATTGGAGTTACTATTATGAATCAGGGAGCCCTGCCCTGGAAATGCCTTTCTGGCACAGTGACAGGCATCAGGTACAGATTTCAGACATGAGGAGCCCCAAAGAGGCTCCACCTCTGCTCCTGCTCAGCACTGTGGGTTGTAATGGACTTCCCAGCTGGTTGTTAAATAAACCAGACTAGCAAAGACCCTTCTCAGGAGAGGCATCAGCAAGGAGAGGGAAAACAGCTTTTTCTCATTCCTTTCTGTTCAGCCTCATAGTACTCACTCCATCATCAGACTCCCAAAGGAATATGCTTTGTAAAGCGTACTAGAGTCTGGACTTTAGGAAAATTTCTTTTCTGAACCCATGCATTCCATTATGTTTCTGTATAAATTTATACATTCTGGATGTTAAGGGCTGCTGATAATTAGATTTTAAAAAGCTTCTAAATATGCTAGCAACTGTCAGCGTCTCTAGTTTCTGATACAACCTTTATTCAAACAGAAGTGCCAGTTTAATAGATCCTTTACTCCCTGGTCATCGGGATACAGTTTCATTGTCCGAGCACTGCACACAAAGCTTTGCAGATTTGAATTAGGTCCATTAGTACACTGGAATGGACATCAACTGTGTTTTGAAGAACTGATAATGTACTGCTGTTCTCACATAGAAACTGAATGAGGAGGTGAAAGTTATTATTTGTTTTGGCATAGCACATAGGAAACTGAGCATGAGAAATGTTGTAGGGCTTGAGGCAAGTTTATTAATTAATTAATTTATTTATTTATTTATTTCTGTGACACAACAGATTGACTCTATCTTTCTGGAGTTTGCTCAAGTTCTTAGAGAAAGATGCACAAAGACAGAGAATAGACCCTACTTTCTCATTCTAGCAGATCATGCTGTGAATACACAAGTATATGTACCTTTACTGCCCCCAAATCAGGTCTAATTCAGAGCTGTTGCTCGGAAGAGACAAACTACTCCCTGGCTTCATCATAATATGAAGTGTTTACCAGCAGTATGTTTGGAAGAAAAGGAGGGTTCTATCCTGGAAGCTCTGATTTATATTTAGTTTTGTAGATGACATGGGAACACATTAGAAATATTCTGATATAATTTTCTAGATGCTTACCCAACCAGCACCAATAAAGTCTGTCAGGCAAACTGAGCCTGCTTAAATCCCAAACAATTCTACAGAGCCAACTGGCAGTGATAGTACCTGGACTGCAGGCTCTGGATTCACAGCTTCCCTATGCAGAAGAGTCACTTCCTAATCCCACAGCAAGACCCTGAAGCGAGACAAACTCTCTGTACTCACACAGTCTTGCTGCAAGGACTCTCCCCTGACTCAAACTTCATGTGCAAGTGTTACATCTCAGGTGTGCGACAGGGGAAAACATCAACAACTCATTGTCAAAGTCTGAGGAACCAAAGGTGAGGAAAGCATTAACGCGGGAGGAGAAAAATGGCTAAGTAGTGACTTCTGCACTTACTGTGTCAGGTGTGAGAGTCTGGGGGGTATGGAATAAGGCATTCTAGGTAAGGATCTGGTGATCTGTTGCTTGGATTTTACCTTATTGCAAGGCCAAGACAAAGCAATGTGCAAGTCCCTAGGAGAATTTGAATGAGTCAGAGAAGCCAGGACCCTAGGGTGTCCTTGAGGCTGTCCTATCTAATGTGAGGAATGTGATTCTGCTAGCCTGGAGACAAGACTGCAAGGAAAATTATTAAGTCTTTAAGGAAAATCTGCAAAAAAATTACTTTGTTATCATGGAGGGGAAAAGGTTAAAGTGACATTAGTTGCATAAAGAAAAAAAAGTATTCCAGCTAAGTTCAAAGAATGGAAGCTTCCAAATTTATCATATTCACTTATTTTCAGTGTCATATTAATATATTTTAATAAATCATATTAATACATTTTCATATACAGCAAAGAATTTCTTGCTGGATATTTTCAGTAATAGCTAAGTTTCATGTGCTCAGAAGCTGTAACACTGCAGACTTGTCCATAATTGACTTGGACTTAAAACGCCGTTGTTAAGTTTGGGCTTACTTTACAATTATGTCTCTCTTATGACCATTTAAATCTGAAAGTCTTCATCTAATAATTTTCTCAAATGTGAATAAGCTTTTACAGCACTGAAACTCAAATGCTTTTTTTCTTTATTGTCCACAAGGCTTGCCTTTGTAAATACCAGTCATAAGTGGAACAAAATGTCACTTTTCCAGTGTACAGATAGCTGATGAAATTTTAATCTTCTGATAACTTTTTTTTTATATCTTTGTTATATAAACCCATATACTCTAGAGATCATTTCTGTAAATACACCATTGAAATAACAAAACAGAACAGAGCCAAGAGAGAATTCAAACTGAAAGATTTGTGGGTTTAAACTAGAGGTGCTTTATGAAGACATCAAGTACACAATGTAATTGCAGCCAGCAGCCGCTGATTATAATGTCTTTCAAAGTAATTTTTTTTTATTCAGTTCCCTCAGCATGAAAAAAGGTGCAGAACTATAAAAATAACTAAATGCAGCAGAAATACTAAGATAACTACTACCTCCATCCTGCACTGGGAACTATTAACATGGTTTTGTACAATACAGCTGATTCAATCCTAGTGGACCTAGTGAGACCATCAGGCCTCATAAAAGCACACACTGACAAAAGAGGGGAAGTGAGAAGTGTATCTCCTTCTTAAGTTCATGAACGGCTGTGGCAAAAGATGATGCACAAATTTATTCAATATCTGGTGAGTGAACTGATGATGGCGTTTGTCTGTCCTCAGAGATTTTGATTTTTTTTCACCTGGCATTTGAAAGAAGCCTTAGGGTCATCTTGTTCCAGAGATGCCTACTCTCAAGTCTCTATAGTTAGCTACACTGGGAATGTATCTTTCATTCACTGTGCAGAAAGTCTCAACACACAAGACAGAGGAATGGCACAGAAAAGGAAATCTTGTTTTCATTGTATGACTGCATTAAGTGACATTTCTGTAGTCATTCAAGAAAATCTGTAGAAGGGCTGGAACCTAGACCTAGATTCTTGAGGCTTACAGCAGTATTGTAATCACCAGGTTATTATTCTCCCTTTCTGATGGAAGTCCTAGTCATCCTACCTGTGCTTTAAGCACCATGAGCAGCTTTGCCACACAGTGCTGAACATTGGTGTGAGCTGGAGGGTGTATGGATAATGAAGCTGGAGCACCTGGAAAAGGACCTGACATTCCCTGGGTGTGAAGGCAAGAGCAGAAGCCTTATGTAGGTATCACAGGTTGGTCACCTCTGCAAGGAGAGGTATGGGAGAGCAAAGACAGACACAGCCCTAGCTGATCTTGTCTTCTTTATGAGTTACCTCTGGGTGGCACTAACATGGAGCAGGAGCTGGTCTTGCCTCCAGCTTCTTCTGCCTTTTGCAGGTGATGTGGGGACAGGCCTCCACAGAATTTCAATGTCCCCCTGCAGCAGGAAGAACCCTTATAATGCTGTGTTCTAATGTAAACCAGGGACAGGTATGTGACTAGTAGATAGTACAGACTAATACTGTAAATTACGTTTAAGTTGTTCCTTGATAGAAGACTAAAACAGTCAAGCAATCAACTATGTTTAGTAGAAGAACAAATCAATAGTGCTCCTACTGCTATACATATCTGATATGTATATTTTTTATTCCTGATGAATACCTTAATGGCAGAGAGTAGCACATGTGCATGGAACTACAGCCAGAATTTCCAGCACTACCCAAAGTAACCCTGAAGCCATGAAAATGCTGTAGGAAAATCTTATTTCTTGTTGCAGTACTTCATTTAAGTCTGCAGTGTTGTAATTGTGTCGTACCAGTTACTGTTTTTCTCAGGCATGCAATTAGCTACCAGCAAATTGTAAGGTTGTGGTTTTCCCTAACCCTTTTTATTTATTTATTTAGGTATGTTAAAACAGAGAACTAGCAGGCTCTTCAAAACAGGCGTGTTGTCGCAAAGAAATTCAGTCTACCCTATGCATCAAAATTTGATGTCTGAAAAGGGGCCTAGCCTTCCTATCCAGGTAATAGAAACACTCTTATGTGACCATCAAGCGCCTAATTTAAAGTGCTTTGTCTCCCACTGAAAAAGCTATGTGGTCTGAATACCTGTTTTATTTCTGTTTAGACACTGGAATTTGGAAGTCTCCTGCACAGGCTCTTAGAAGTGATCAGCGACATTTAGGCTTTTCATCGTACAAAAAATAGAACTATTTTAAACTACTCCAGTCTGAAAAAGGTATGGGATGCCACCACTCAAAAATATCTGGTAAGAAAACTGTTAAAAATCTTTGGATACATTAAAGAAAAACCTGGTCAGCTTCTCCCTTAAAACTGTTTCCCTTGCACTAGGGGAGATACCCTGTTTTGCCTTATTCCACACACACTCGGCCAACAATTTATTAGGTATCTATTCTCAGGCCATCCGAGGAAAATTATCCACAAAGTCCCATAAATAAGACAGAACCACAGGCTACAGATCCTTTCAGTGCTAATCAGCAATTACTCAAAGCCAAAGTGTCAGCGATACTCTCCAAACACAGGAGAGAAATCTGGGCTTGCAGATGCTTTAGTGGCATTGCAGCTCTCCCTCAAGTATTGTAGTGTGATAATGAAGGCAGAGGCTATACTGCCACATGCATAGCCAAGAATAAAAGAAAGGAGGAGGTAAGGCGTCTTTTTCAATAGGCACAGGCATATCTTCTCATCAAAGACTGACTATTTTTGACAGTAGCAATTAGGCAGTTCAATAACAGACACAAGTAAAAGAAAATTCTTTGACAGGGGTGTTTTGGATGTGCTTTGGGCAGAGTGTGTGTTGTTGTAAAACATTATATTAATTGCTAAAATCCTGATTTAATTCCTTCAGAAGAAACCCAGATACTCTAATAACAGAACCATTTTAGCAAGTGAGGGCAAACAGGTAAGCAGAGTTCCCACAGTTCTAATTTAGGCATGTTAGAATTTATGCACTTTTCCCGTGTACAAAAGAGATTATTCTTTTCTATTTTTTCTTTACAACTGTCTGTAACTTCACATTTCTAGGATAGCCACAATGCCAAATGCGATGGCTGCTGTCTCACTTTTTTTCTTTTAGTGACGCTAATATCTTTTTTTGCCTATGTTTCACAATTCTCTGCTATAGTGACTCTCCTCACTACCCCTACTCCCAGTGTGCCCCACTGCATGTGGTAGAGCAAAGCAGTTATCTTTCTTAAGCAGTTTTCTACTCACCAGCTGCTGTTTGCATCTTCCTCTCTGCTAGAGGCTCAGTGCTCAGTACATTTTTCCTGACTTCTTGACAGAAACATATGCTAATTTCCCACTCTGAAGTTAGGCAAAAACAAATGAGGTGGGACATAAGGTACTGGAACCTGGGCATGATAGAAATAACTATAGAAACTTTGACTTTGCATTTGATTGTCGAGAGCTTTCTTATCTCTCAGAGACTTTCTTGGCCAATTACCAATGTGAAAACGGTGCAGAGTGCTACCAAATCAGAAATGCCTGCAATTCTCAGCTCGTTGTAGGCAAGCAAACTCCATCTGTGCAAATATACTCCAATGGGAGAAGTCAACTAGAAAATACAGAGATGCCCATTAAGACTGATTTCATTATGAATGTGCTATTAAAAGAACTGTAGATTAGGAGGTCATGTCTGTTTTTTGATGAAAAGGTCTGTTATTTCTTTGATCATGATAGTGACTGGATACACTAAAACACCATAGATTCTCTAAAAGCTTCTTAATGTTACCCTTATTAACTACGCAGTCTAAGAAGCTGTAGCAAAAGAGAGGAGAGCTAATGAAGATGGGCTGGCCTCCCTTCTCAGATCTTTTGATCCTACTTGTGATCCTGTTAAGGATCTAGGAGATCTTCTCAAGCAGGGCTAGACTGGATGGCAGAGGGTTGAGGTAGCCACGAGGATAGCCCAGGAGGGCTAGCGTGAGGAAGCAGCTGCAGCAGCGAGAAGGACTGACCATTTCTGAGTGACTTCAGAGTTATTAGGACTGAATAATGAGTATTAAAATGGGAATAAGGCATGCTTGTGGTTCATTCAGGGTGAATAAATACCATGCTATGCTGGCAGGGATGTTCTAGGAATTTGACAAATAGGACATTCTGTTTCCAAAAGGATGATATTTACTTATTGTTCAAGTGCATGACAGAAGCAGCTACACTCAACCTGTGACTTCAGGTGAGGCGATAAACTTTACCACTTCAGTGTGATGACTCATTATTTGACTGTGGTTTTGTGAACAGCGAGTGATGTTTCTGAAACTCTTGAAGTTTCTTGAATAGGAAACATGCATATTTGCTTTTCAAATCACTAATCTGAGAGGTGGCTTTCTTCTTTGAGAAGGGCCTTTTAATATATTTTTCCTAGTAATTTTATGTTTCTCAGAATATGAAAATGTATAAAAGAATAATGTTACTTGTGACTGAATAGCTTCTGAAGTATTTCATAATGCCACTTATGCTACTATTTCTTTGAAAAACCTTAATGAGTTGCTTAATTAGAAATACTGAGGAAATTTGAATGGCACAATTTAATTTTTTTTATCTTGGTTCATACAGCTCTGTGTACATGCATTGTGAAAATCAAATACTATACAGGTGACTAACCCCTTTGCCTGTACTGTTAAACCATACTCCTCTGGTGAGGAGTCTTCTCTGGGCATTGAAACCAATAAAATATATGTGATTAAATCCCTGTAAAAATGTTTCTTCATAGGAATGAAAAAAAACCAAAACAACATCAACAAAAGTCAGGAAAGACTGCAATCTGATTTTAAAAAATTGGTGTTTCTGGTATGGCTAAATTCTTTGCAATTATATGTGGAACCTCTTTGGGATATAGAGAGGTTTTTTTGCAAGTGGAGTCTATAATGGAATTACTGAAATCTTCCCCTTGTGTAATGGAGACTTTAATATGGTGCTATATTTTTAAAATCTGTTCCAGACAGACTCTTTTCTATTGTTTTCCATGTAAGGAAACTGGAGCCATTCTCCAACTCTTAACTACATTGTTAATGCTAAATAACTTTGTGATCATCATATGCAGCAAATTGGGGATTGGAAGCTTCTAGGAGAGCTATGCTTCTATGTTTTAGACAATTGAAGGAGCTAATCCTAAAAATACGGAACGTATGATTCAAGTAGTTGTTCTCAGTGCAGAATTCAGTAGAACATTGCTCTGTGCAAGCCAGTGAAGACAGCAAAATTGGCCCATGCTCACCAGAGTTTTTGGTTTTGATTCTGAATTAATTCCATGGAGTTGCCAGGATTGATAGTCAAGATCAAAAACACTGGAGAAGTAGTCTGGGAGCAGCATAATTAAAAGAAATCATTTCTGTATAATTTGAGCTTTTATGCCTGTAAACAGATGACCCAGTTTAAAAAAAAACAAGGAGATACTAATTTGGACAAGAGAAACTTACTTCTGTTTCTGAAAATCCTTTTAATCAGGCATTCCCCATAGCAGTTAATGCTCAAGAAAATTATTTCCAGTAAGAAAAGAAATGTGACCACCTAAGGTGCCAGCACAATCTCTGATGCTTCACATCAGAGAGGGGTAAATCATCTGTTGTTCTATTAATGGAAAGATTCCATGTGTCTTAAGTATTTTCTTGAGCCAAATCTAAACTTCTCTGATACTCTTACAGAAAGCAGTGAACAGAAACAATCAGCCTCAGTCTTGTTGAAACCATTAAGAATTTTGTGTCAGTAGAGCCAGCAAGCCACTCCTAATTTTTTTTTAAATGTTTCTTAGTTTTACTATTGCTTCTTTCAATTTTCGTTACTCTTACTGGCAAAATTTCTGTTAGCCTGATTTTCATGACAAGCGCTTAAATGACTGGAACGTAAATACGACTTGAAGTGACCAAATGTTTGATGACTACATCCAGAGAAATCCATGCTTTTGCAACAAAAAATGCAATTAACTAAATCTCAAAACATTTCTAAAAATTTGACTTATTTGCACTCATAATATGTTCCACTTCAGTATCTTAAATATTACATGCACTTCTAGTGCATTTTGACTGTCATCAGCTTGGGCTGCTTCCTTCCGGAGAGATAAAAGCCTTCTTCCTGTCAAGGTCACTTAGCTTTGATTCTGAAGTCCTCCCAGTTTCTGCTTTCTTGTTTCCTTCTCACCTCTAGTTATGGGAAAACTGATGTAAGACGAAAATTGTCAAATTGTCCTGCAAACACGAGTGTTTATTCACCTAAGGTACCCACATAGTCTCAATTACCAAGGAATTTGATCACTTAGTAATCTTTGCTGTATTTATTCTCAGTGTAGTACTGTGAGAATTGTGAAGCTATCATTCCTGAACATCAAAAGTGAATGTAAAGACCAGACTTTCAAAGACATTTAAAAACCTAGCTCTTACTGCAATCAAGTCAATGGCATTTAAGCCTCTTATACCCTGACATTTTAGACCTAATGCAGAAACAGAAGACTACATGGACACCAAAAAATCTGAGAAATTATTGTAAACTGAACATGGATAAACTCAAAAATACATATAAGTTTCTTTTTCACTACTCTGTAAGATTGAAGGCTTTTCTACAGAAGTCTTGACAACTTTGCTTTTAATGATCTCTTCTTAAAGAAGCTGTAAGTCATTTACAGTTTTATGACATTTCTTGCCTGCTGGATGAAGACAAGTATAAAAACAAAATTGAGGTTACACCAGCAGTTTATTAGCTCTATCTACACATTATCTATTGAATTGTCTTGTGACAAAATGTTGTTTCTTCAGCTGCATAACAAATCCATAATTTTTCTGTTTTAAACCAGAAATTATATTCTTTGTCCTATTTAAAACCCTTCCAATTTAGCCACCACACAGGTGTTGGGTACACACAGGTAATGTGAGGGGAATTCTTCCCCAGAATTATCTGCCTCTTCTCCCTTCTCATAATCACTAACCAATACGCCTTTCTTCTGATTTACTGCAAGATGTTTTAGCTTGTAGGTGGTAATATGACTGTTTTCCACGCATGGGCACTTGTAACACAGTACGGATCACTCAAGATTCAGTCTGTTTATGGAAAAACAAGTTTCAATCTACTTCAGTCAAAGATGTATGGCTTTAGATGTTCATTCCTTTCTGTTTATAAAGGCTGAAGTTTGTCGGAAATGTGATACATTGTCACTTAGTACCATATTCCAAGCGTTGAGCTTACATGTGTATATATATGTATTTTAAAAAATATATATATTTAAGCCAGTACCTGTGTGCTATACACTACTACCTAAACTGATAATCACTATTTTAATCATACTGTTGTTGGTAGGTAATGAACTTTAATTTCAGTGCTGAATAGTTCAAGTGATTCCTTGATGTTAGTATCCAGAATAGGATGAAGGCTAAAAATCACAAGTCACTGTTCCTCAAAATAGAAGTGTGACTCTATCAGATGTGAACAGCTTGAAAGAAAACCTCAAGTGTTTGGGGGAATAATACAGAACACTTTGACAGCAGTTTATTCGGCTGTAGCTGGAAAAAGAACGGGTAAGAAGAGTTTTACTGACATAAGCATTGATGTAATTGGCATGTACAAGACTGCATCAGCAGTACCAGTGTGAGCATAGCTTTTATAGCCCTGCACCTTAGAAAATAAGATGTTATCATTGCTACTGAAAAATTGCAGATTTTGTTTTACCTTAACACAGGGCACTTAAGGCTTTGCCTGATCCTGAGCTTACATTAGCTTGTTTTGGCTGAATCAGCATTTGCCCAACAGATGACTAATACCCAACTTATTTTGGGTATTATCTTCACTCTGTAAAATTTCATGGTTTTACCCTAAAGAAATTACAGCATGCATACTGTTTCCAACACCTCTTCAGTGAGTAACCGGTAACTAAAGTTGGGCACAAATTTAAAAAGTGGTATTAACAGACTGCGTAAAAAACTCAAGCAGCCACATGACTGAAGATATTCCTCCCAGTGAAGAATTTAAGGTGCTAATTATTTGCTATTGCTACTCATAAGAAAGGTGAGTGTGATATAACAAAAGGAGGTATATACCAGGAAGTTCATGAGTAACAAACTGGGTTGTACTATTAATGGGAATTAGCAATAAATAGATACTACAAACTATAAATATTAGCATCATTGTAACTGGACTTGGAATAACTGTTTGATTAATTTTGATTTTATTGTTGAAATAATTAGACTAAGAATAAACTCAAATTATCAGCTCTGCATAAAATGTGTGTCCTCCTGTGCCCATAACAAGATTTTGACTGTAATACTCTTTGTCAGATGGGCAATTTTTATGCAGCAGAAGTGTGGAAAAAGGGAAAATAATAAGTAGCAGCAAGGAGAAAGAGGAGTGGCAGCAAAGAGGCTTCCAGCTTGGCAGCACTTCAGAGCTGGGACACAGCTGGTTATCCAGCTGTGATCCTGGGATGCAGCCAGCAAGGAAGACTCAGGGCACACCCCTCAGATGTACCTTTTCATGCATTTATATTAATCTCATGCCAGCAGCACTCTGACATGCCGACTGTCAATGCAGCAGTTGGGTTCCAGCCCAGCAAATTATTTGAGTGGGTGTCCCTCCCCTGTGCCATCCTTTCAGAGCAGCATTGAAGAAAGGGCACTGTGTGCAGTCATGAGGGCTGTGATTGCTCTCTTGGTCACAAGATAATTTTTGCTCTTGAAGCAGCCCCTATTCTCAGCAGTTTTGCACCACAGGGAAAAGCCCCATGCCAAAACAGAGAGTGTCAATTCATTAGTCAAGGCTGACTGAAATTCGGAGCGACATCTCAGAGGTGCAGTTTGTATGGATTCCTGAGGGAAATGTGGATGAGGGTGACTTTAGGCAGCCTTGCTTTCTGCCATGCTCTGGGGCCTGAAGTGGCCTCTGACAAAGGCTAGGCAATCCTGAGGAGCTCTGTAGTCACCACGTCAGCCTGGGTTTTGCAGTTTGGACTCCACCTCTCCAAATCCAAGACCATCCTTGGACCCATGGCTGATAAAGTATGTGAGCAGAGCTGCTGAAATTCAGTCCTTGTGCAATGAAGTCTGAGGGAATGTGTCCTTCATGATGGTGTCTGGGCTTCTAAAGTTCCTTTATCAGCTCCCTAAACAGACCCTGTGGTAAATACAGGGAATATGGGAGTGATGGCTGGATCTCTATTCATATCCAATTGCAGCAAAATTAATGACAGACAAATTGGTTTTTTCAGTCATAAAAAAAGAAAAAGTAGCATGCCTCACTGCTCTTGAAAGCTTAACAGGGAAAGAGAGCATTTCACTTCAGTGGAATTGCATACCCATTGAACTGACATGGTGGGGAAAGGGGAAAGGGCCAGGTTGCAGTTCCTGTGGGGACTCCTACTTAAAAGGCACTCAAGTCATGAGTCCTGAATAAGCATATGAAAGAAAATGAGTTGTCTTCATGGAAAAAATGGCAGTGTCTGGCCTGCCTTGCCATTCCTTCTCAAATGGGGGAGTACAATATATCACCCCTGCTTAAACTCTGCATAATTTTTTAAGCCTAACATTTGGATTTATTAATAATGCAACTTCCCTGCTCCATTCCCCCAAGATAAGAATTCAATCTTTTTTTTTCCCAAAGCCGCATTTTTATGCATACTTATGGGCAGGCAAGGTTTGCAGAAGGTGACTTCCTACAGAAAATGTGTGTCTTCTTAATGTCAATTTGTTTCTGCATTTGCTGGAGGACCCTGTAGTAATCTGGATGAATACTTGCTGTAAATTGATAACAAGATATGATGTCCTAGAAAGTATACGCTAGCATAAAACATGAGGGAAAAAGAATCCTCATTCCACTTTAAATTAGCCAAGTTGTTACAAAGTGGAGAGATTTCCCTTTGTGTTCTGAAGTAATTTATAAGGTGGGATTTTTTATTACAGCTGTTTGGTGAGTGGGATGAGAAAGAGGCAGATAATGGATGAATGTGCTTTTACTGACATGGAGGGATGTAAGCACAGCTTGTGGCTGGGGGTGAAAGGAAGATTAATTGTCAGTTGGTCTATTGTGCACAATTTTGACAGACTTCTGTGTAGTGTAGTGTAGAATCTGCACTTTTTAAATGTCTTTTTCTTTCCCTGGGTATATGTGAGCACAATACTTGTAGGGCTAGGTGTAGAAGAAATTATATAAAATGCATAACTGCAGGAAGAAAATCAGAAGTAGAATGGGTCGCTATTCTGCTTCTGAACATTTCAGAGCCTGGGAGGGATGGGAAAGGGAGGGCAGACAACTTCGGTTTGGTCAAACAGAATTTCCTTCTGGGTTTAAAAGGAAGTGCGTGCTTCCATTGCATCTCTTTCACCCACTCTGAGGCGGTGGTACCCCATGAACACTCCAGGTATCTAACCCTATTCCCCATCCACTTGGCTGGGAAAAATCAACCTTGTGGCTGTGGGTCAGTCCTCTTCTGCCTTTTGCCTGCAGCTGCACTTGTTTAGTCACGATTAGCTTTTTATCCTGAATTGCTTCTAATTACACTTTAAGGCTGTTTTATCCTACTTTATTTTAATCCTAATAGTAGAAGGGCAAAATCCATAAATTCTATTTCAGACAAGGAAAAAAAGATCTGAACAAAATTTTAAACTGTTTTTTATACTTATTGTTATTTATAGGCTTGATCTCCAACCCCATGCCCCAGCTCACCTCTGTACCAAACCACATTAAGCCTTAACGTGAAAATCTTTAGGGTGAGATCATAACAAATAAATAGCTGCTTACCCATGAGTCCTTTCTATTGTTTCTTTTTTTTTTTTTTTTTTTTTTTTGTTTGTGTGTGTGTGTGTGTTATAGTATCTCTGTGGTTTAATAAGATCAAAGTCATCCGACTTTTGTATTCTCATAGCTGGTCACAGGCTATGTGAACATTTCTCAAATTCAGCCTTCCGCCCAGGATGTGTACTAGCTCTCAAGGAGGCATAAAGGAAACATCCCAATCCAATGACTGCTGCAGATGTGTTCAATAAAAGCAGGGCTGTAACTACACAAATTACCTTTGCTAAGCTGCAGGGTGCTGCAGAACTGCTGGAATGAGTTTCTCCCTGCCACACTTTTCATTCTCTCTGCTGGTTGCGAATGAATACAAATTAAGAAGAAATCCCCAAAAGAGGTTATAGGCCTACACAAATATCGTACAAGAGAATTGGGCTGCTCGTGTAGGTTGTTTTTTACATTGCAGGAAGTTTCAGGAAGAAAAGGATGTCACCTTTTTTTTTTTTTTTGTTTAGGAAAGCCTGCGTAGGGCAGGAATGCGAGATGATCAGACTAGTAATTTCATTACGAGTCTTGCAGTAATTGTTATTTTAATTAAAGCCCCAGCTCTTGGAGATGGGTTAATGTTGGAGAAATTCCATTTTCTTTTAGGAAAGCATGTCTCTAGACTGATGTTTGCCAAAAAATATTTGGAAATATAACCTGTGTCCTAGCCTGCTAGCTGGGCTCAAATGCAATGAGAGCTAATCTGAATGTACAATGTGTTTTCATTGTTTGAGACAAAACACCTCTTGAGGGGAAAGCCAAATTAATACACATTGGGGCTGGGCCCCAGACTTTCAAATGTGGCATAGTTAATACTGGATGTTTAAATCCAAGACCTGATTGTGATTGAGATTGAGATTGAGAATGGCAAATAGAAGAGGCTGTCATGGGAAGGAGGATGTGGTAGGGGTGCAAAATACCTGTTGTGACCAGGAGGAACAGAACAGTCGTAGCAAACTTGATCTCCTAGGTGTACATCCAGGACAGAGCAAAAGCACGCTTTCTGCCAGGGAGTGAAATGCTATCAGAGAAAAATTGCTCTGTCACCTTCTACTGCAGAATCCAGTTTCTTGCAGAGACTGATTTACGCGATCTTTCGGCACCAAAATGTCATTGAACAGTGCATTCAAAACTGTATGAAATGAACTAGGTCCTGGTTTCAGTCCATAGACAAGCTGTATTCTCCCCAGACCTCTATATCTGGCTGAGGCTCAGCCACGTTCTTTCACCACTGGCACTCTCAGCTCTGAAGGGTTTTAAGAAATGCACCTGCTTTTCCTTCTCTGGTAGTGGCTTAGGGAGGAACTGGTTATATTTTGGCTTTGTGGAAGCAGGATTTTAACCATTCTTCCATACTTACAGGTTTATTTCTCCTAGCAACTACTTTGCAGAGTCTCTCCTGCTGCAGAAACCTGGGGAACAAGACCCGGAGTTTACGTACATGAGAGAAATATGCTGCCATAGTTTGTTTGTGGGTTTTGTTTTTCTTTCCCTGTCTTATAAATTTGCTATGCACAATCAATTTCAAAATGCCATAAGAAGAGCCAACATGAAAGCAATTCAAAACCCTGAGTGGAGTGTTGCCTTTAAAAATAACAAGATTTTGGCTTCAGGCCAACCATGCTGAGAACAAATGGAAGAAAAATTCTCTTAAAATATTTAATATTACACAGTGGATTATACCAGATTACAAATAATCAAACATGTCTGTTTATTTTTAAAAAGACATTCATGTCAAGTGCAGTTCTGTAGCTTTCACGTCTGTTTTTTACTACTCAATAGGATTTTAATAAAAGCCTTCTACTGGCCAGAAAATATTATTTTATTACTCAGTGGATTTTGCCTTTTTCTTATGCCTACTCAGATTCATAGGATTTCTTACATGGACTTCAAGAGGAGCAGCATGAAAGCTGTTTCCAATTAGCAAATTGTACTTTCTTCCTTCCCTACCTCATAAAACCTGTCACAAACCCATGGAAGACAGTCATGGAGTGACCTCGTTTGTTGGATAGAATCGTTAGTTAAAACATGCCAATTTTATGTAGTATCTGCCCTGGCATTAGGTAATTTGATGCCTTTTTTTCTCCCAAACATGGCTGATAACAGTCTCCACTTACATAATTGGCAGAGTTTTAGGAACAAGCTTTATTAATTTGTCCATTTTTAAAAGGATGAGCACATCAGGAAGAATGGGATAAAGGGATGGAGTGAGAGTAGCTGTTATGTGGGATTTTTAATGGACTAGTGACATTTGAGGAAAAAAGTGCAAAAGCAACTTTTCAGATTATTGAAGTAATATTTGTCCAGCCATTGAAATAAAATAGCCAATATGATCAGTGTTCCTGGACAGAGAATTTGGACCCTGAGGCTCAGTATTTAGAGCCTTTGAACCTCTTCTCAGCTGCCAGCTGACCCTGGTGGTGCCAGAATTCCCCAGGCACTTGTACTTCTGTCATCAAAGCCCTCCAGGTGCGTGCACTTCTGCTATTGAGAAAGGGGAAAATTATGCAAATCTGATGCAGGCAGGCAATGTGGCAGCTAACACTTGGCATGATTCACAAGCTAGACCCTCATCTTCCTATTTCCCCTCAGGAGCCTCAGCTGGGACATCAAACCGTGTCTACCAAATTGGAATGGCATGCAAGTCCACTTCCCACCTCCAGCCACTGTGATCTGGTGGGGCCCTCAGAGCAAAATCCTTTCCAGCCGGGTTGTGCTACAGTCAAGTACCACACTCTAATATTTATAGCACCCAGGCTGTCCATCTGACTGCACAACCACCACATCTGAGACCCTTCTCCAGCCTTTCTTTGGCGTGGTAGCAAAGGGAAATTTTGGCTCAAGTTCTGTCTCCTGTCTGTTTTCCTTTTCCCTGCTCCTGCCTAAATGAATGGAGCATAAAGAGAGCTGCAGCTCTACCTTACACAACTGAATGGGCTCAGATGGAGGAGCAAAATCTTGTCCACATGTTCTCTCTCAGCTGCAGCTGTGTTGGCTTAGTTTTTGTCACCAAATGCTCATCGGTACACCCTGCCAGGAGAGAAGGTTGTTAAGATGCACAATGCCTTAACCAATCTCAGTTGAAATAAACTCATAGTAGCTTTCAGATCTCAAAGCAAACCTACACCGTCAACACAAAGGAGGTGGGGAGGGCTCCCAGGAAGGGATCTATGTGAACAGTTCTGGGAAGGTGGCCTGCAGGTGGAGGAGTGAGGAGGTCTCCTTCACCAGCACAGCATAGCCAGAAGAGGATATAGGAACAAGACATCAGCAACATCGAAAAATGGGGGCTGAAGCAGCTTCTGAGGAGAACTGATGAAGGGACTGAATTGTGCCTGAACTCCTGTGTTTGTTTGTATTTCCTGGCCTAGTCTGCAAGATGCCAATTTAGCTATTAAGGTCTAATAACAAAATAGAAAGCTTAATTATAAATGATGAAATGTTCCATTAGAGGTTAACAGAATGGTCTGATAAACAAATCTGTTGTTGCATTTCATCTCCCTGTTAAGAAATTACTGGTTTGTCAGTTGTCTGCTTCCACCCTTCCCTACTTTCTTTCTGTGTTTTTTGTTTGTAATGCAGTTGGTTGTATATTATGTCTTTTCTTTGAAGATAAAAAAGTGTAACTAAGACTTAGCTACACAGCTTTAGCTAAAATATCTCCTGTTATGTTGCTGCTAAAACCACCACTCCTGCTTCAGTCATGCAGAAATGGATGAAATGGGAATCAGACTTGGGGGATTTAATTTCAGTGCCAAAAGACAGGGAGAGCCCTGGGGAAGCAGCACCATCTTTTAGCCTTCTGACGTTGACACCTGGGAAATTTGAGATGAATATATCGGGTAGAACAGAGCTTGCACAACATCTCCGTAAAAATCCCCACTGCCTTCAGTTTCACTGAACACTGTACACTTGGGCACTTCTGCCAGAGTTTAAAACCACTTTATAGGCACTGAGAAGAGCCTTGCAACACATCTTTATGCTGAGTGCTATCTTTATTTAAAAGATTGAAGGGGGAAGGAGAAGAGGGAAGGGAAGCCAAGAGGGAATAGTGCCGAGAGGGACTTATAAAAATACTTGTGCAAGTTAACTTAATGGGAATTAGGCACCGATCTGACTTCAATGCATCCCATGAAGGAATCTAACTCCTGTGGATGAACTCCCTCAGGGACTTTTCCAAGTCTCTTGAAGTAACATCAAATCTTTGTAAATCATATACCCAAGAGTATGTAAAATCTGAGCCAACTGTGATTATGGTTGAATGTTTCTACCCCTCTAGTAAATGGGACTTGTGGCTATACAAGAGGTTAGCCTATCTAACTCTAAGGAGATGACAGTGAGCCTGGGTAATCCAGAAGCCTGCCACACTAGCTGGCCAAGTGTACTCAGATGTGAAAGACTCCTTGTGTTCTGACTGTGTGTTTAGGCCTCTGAGGGTGGCCCTGGGTGACCCGCAAAAGACTAAGTCACCTCTGGGGTGACTCGCACATGCCACTCTGCAATGGAGCAAGAAGTATAGTCTAGCTCATCTTACACCAGCAGTGAAGGTAGTGCTGCTCCTCGGTGTAGGTAGTGGCAAGGCAGGGAAGGCACTGAGGCAGCAAAGACTGCAATGAAGCAACCTGCTTCTTCTGAAGTCTTGAGATACCTGGCAGGTCTTCTGTGCCCGAGTTCAGAAATGTTCAATATCTGTGATGCTAAGTTGTTTTTCTTCTTCTGGTCTCTATGATTACACATCGTTTAGTGGTTTAGTCTCTAAACCATGTCTTTCAAATTACAGGACATATTTTAAAATTTCATTGTCTCCTCAAAAATCAAACATCTCCTTCCCTCAAAGATCTCAGCAAGACAGCTGGCAAATCCACGCTTACAGGCAAAAATTACAGAAAACACAAAAAGTACATGGACAACAAAAAATAAAGCAGGAATTCAATGTAGCATACTGCACTCCCTGAGCAAACCTATAAAACTAGCTCAGTATAGATGAGACCCTGTCAGAGCTTTTGAGACGGCTTCATACATTTTACAGTGTGCTGCAAAACTAGCAGGCTTGGCCCCAGTGCTTCTCTGATCACGAAGCCAAGAGAAAAGCAATAGCAGAAATGAGAGCTGTGTCTGCTAATACAGTGAATTCTGTAGAACCTGCTGAGCATTGCTGCTGCATGTAAGAGTGTGTCTGTTTGCTCAGGTGTGAATATACGTATTAGCTCCCTTTGTTTACATGGAGGCTTTGGTTTCCTGTGTTTGTACAAGCTTGTTGTAAAGGCTGGCACATCTCATTTTTGAAGCTGTGAATCCTGCAAATTCCATCCAAGCACACTGCCAGCAATCCACAGCTGTACACAGCAAGAGCAAGTGAATAAACCAAGTGTGACTGGAAGGAAAGCAAAGCTGCTTTGCTCTTGTGTGAGCTTTCTCTTTAATTCTGTGAAAGACCCAATTTAGCAGAGCACTTTACTTTCAAACTGTATGGTTTTACTGAAGGCTGCTAGAGGACCTAAAGATGTACCTGAACGCTTTGCTGAATCGTAGCCTAAAAAGGAGAGCATAACAGAGAAAATGTTGATCAGTATCTAAGAAATGATGGGCTGGCATCATCCTGATAGAACAACTTTTTCAGTGCACGTAAAAACAGTGGGGATTACAGGTGAGGAATGGATTTCTCCATCTGATCTCTCACTCATTGAAACAAATGATTTTATGTTTCCAGCAAGTTTATTTAACTTATTCTTTCCAAACAGGCATTTTGTTTTTGAGTCAGGTAGGAACAAGGGTGAATGAATTCTTCTGATTGTCCTGCAAGTTCAGAGCAGCCTTAGTTTTTCTCCATTGACACATTTTGTTTTACATGTTGGCAAACCAGGAGTAGGATATCTGTTTATCCTCTGTGCTGGAGACCAGCACACCATTTGCTAAGTACAGCAGCATTTCTGAAACTAGGAAAAGCAAACAATTGTTCTGAGAACATAAATGTCTTCCCTGGTTAACAATTTCCCTTATAGACGAAGAGAAAGGAGTGGAGAATTTGAATTTGAATCTGCCCCCCTCCACACATACGCTTATACACCTCCTGCCAAAAGATGCATCTGGTTCTATAAAAATCCCAGATCCTCTTGCATGAATGCAATCTGAAGTCATGGGTTTGCATAAGAACCAAATCCTCAGTCAGAGGGCTGTGAAGTATTCTGTCAGCTCATCAGCTGGATACATACAGAGAGAGCTATTTAGAGCTGATGTTGCTGCTTGGAAGACAGGGACTTGGTTACCATTTTACTTCGGTGCACCTGTGTCCTATCTTGCCTATTTCATAATGCTTCCACTCACTTCTACATCCCCTTGTTTGAGCTAAGGGCAACTTCAAAGCACGTGGCTGATGCCTGGGTGTTCTGACCCTTGGGCACGGCAAACCTTTACCCAGGGGCAGGGAGGCAGTGTGGTGTGGAGGTGCTGCCTTGTGCGATGGGGAGGGAGGGCCCTCCACGGAAGGAGAGTACAGTGAATGTCTGGGAGAGAGGCAGCCAGCAAAGCTGGACATCTAACCCATCGCATCTACAGGGAGGTAGCTTGGGAAAGGTTTGTTTTTATGAAGGAAGCAGCTGCAGCACAAAAAGCACCATATGAAATAGTATTAGGCAAGATTCACAAGAACCTCCTACCCCTGTCTCAAGTGACGTATGCTTTGCATTCATTTCTGCTTCAAACAAATTACAGGCTTTGAACAAAGACACAGCTAAAACAATGCAGGTTAAGCAAAGAGACTTTCAGAAATACTGCATCATTGACCATACCATCCTGCAAATAACCAGCTCTGTAACAGAGGGCAATAAAAACAATGACTCTCTAGCCTTTTAAAAATGAAAAAAAAATGCTTTTGGTCCCATCGTCTCTACATATCAGCTAGAGGTCCCCACAAACTATCAGGATGTTACTCAGAGGAGACACTACAATGCCTGTAATGCTGGTGCCATCACAATCTCTTTCCAGATTCAGGTGCTGGCCAGCAAACTTGAAACTGCATCCCACTGAGATGTTCTTTTCCCTATTCCACTGAAACAAATGGGGTACTGGTTCACTGCTGACTCTTTCTCAAAGTGTGGTATGTAGCAGTGATCTTGGAAACAGGTCTGAGAAGCGAGCTCTCCTATTCCTGCTCTGAAGTGTTCTAGCAGATTAAAAACAGTGGGATGGAGAAAGAGAGGCTGCTGAGCAGTTAATGGCACTAGAATGGAGAAATTGCACATTGTGATGAACATTGCCAAAGTTTGTGACCTTGCCCAGTGCATGTGGTGCTGATTATACCAAAGGCTAAAGCAGATGTGAGGGAAAATTGAGTTTCATTTCCTCCAGCTATCCCAGGCCCTCTTTAGTTAAGTGGAGGATTATGATGCTTTAGGAAAATAACATATATACCTGTGTGGCTGTAATAATGATGGATGTTTTTCCCCAACCCAAGTAACTGTGATAGATGCAGCTGGCTGCAACCTATGATGAACACTAAGGTTAACTGGAAACAAGGACACAGCAGTCCCTAACTAGCATTATTCTGTGGCATATTCACATGCTGTCATTAATTTTCTTATTTGTTTGACTTTACAAGAACACATAGCAACAAAATCTGAAAAGAATAGAAATAAGAGCTCTATTATACCTCTTACCAAGGTAGTACTGAGGATGAGGAGGAGCTGAATTAACCAAGTGCTTGCTGACATTATGCTTCTGTACAGCCCAACGCCTCCAGGCAACGGGAGAGCACACTGTGCAGTGGCATTTGCTACATCTGTGCTCTTCTGTCTCTTCTACCTGGTTTGTTAAAAGATTGATGATCATAACACTTCCAGGCCATGGCTATTTTATTATAGCAGAATTCAACCTGAGTTAGAATTTGAACTCCTGAAGCACTGAAAAAGAGATATGCAATATAAAACTAAAGCCATTGTGCAGTGTGAGAATGAGCACAGGGCAGATGGAGCCTGGTGTTTCTTCTCTGAAGGTGGCCAGCACCTGGTGGAAGATCTGCATTTAGAAGAATGGTCAAAGATTCCAGCAGTAGGCTGTTACGGGGATAATCTGCTTTCCACATGGGGAGCTACATCTGGTAGAGCTACAGACTTCTTTCAGCTCCAAAAAGATGAGGTATTATGGACTTTCCAAAAGTAGTTATGGGGACTCTGAGGAATTCTTATTCCCAGTTTACTGTTTGTCCACACACACACCTTTTTGGACACTATAGAAGCTGGGTTTAGCAGGATTATGTGTAGCAGTGGTTCCTGCAGTACATATTCCTGTTAGATTAAAAAAAACCCACATTTCCTATACTCTGAATTTATACATTTAGACATGGAGCCATAAAGCTTATAGCAGTGGAAGGTTCTTCAAAGCAGCTATACAAGTAGAATGCAGCAGTGTTGCATCGTGTCATTTTGCTTCTGTTTTCCATTTGTTAAATGGTTTGTTCTTATGTTAAAACCCCCTATTGATCATAGTAGTGGTTGCCCTAATCCCCGCCCTGACCCTATCAGTCAGCCCCAATCCCCTCCCATTTCTCTAGAATGTTCCCCATCCATCACCCTTATCCACTCCCCTACAATTGTCAATCCCCGCTGGCCCCTCCCAAACTTCCAGTGTGTTCTGTGTCAGTTATCCCCTCCTCGGTTACTCATTTGATGTCTCTGTGTATTCCCCGCCTATGTTTTCCCCATTGGTTAATTATGTATTCAGTCCCGCCTTGTGTTCCGCCCCTAAGCTGTTGCGATTGGTTGCTGTAATGTCCCCTCCCCTGGGGGAGGTCCCGTATTTAAGTTGCTGCAAGTCCTTTCTCTGTGCCTTTTGTGGTATCCTCCCCTCCCCTTCGGTTACCTCCTGTTCCCCCCGTCCCTCCAATAAACCTATCCTGGACCCACAAAAGGACTCCCCCTGATCCTTTATTCTTCCCCGGACGCGCTGTCAGCCAAGAGGGCTCTCAGCCCCAGCCGCACTCCTGGTTCTCTGCCATCCGGGAGGCGGCCCACTCTCGGCGCCGGTCTCGCCTGGAGAGCTAGCTGGGCGAGCCGAGCTCGGGTGGAAAAGGCGAGCCGCGTCACAGCAGGAATTATAATATCAGTGTGAATGAGAACCAATGAAACACAGATAGCTGACAAACAATGCTTGCCTCTTCTGATCCCACAGAGTTGCATAAACATGCAAGACAAGCCAAGCCCATACAACATGTGAAACAATATGCACTTGTCAGAACACTCCAAACAAAACCCTACCGCACTACTCGCTCCCTATCCAGCAAACAAAGCAGTATAAGACCTTTAGCTTTATTATAAAAGTCAAAAAATCCATATCCATATGGAAAGTATCCATATTCTTATATAAAACTGATTTTTACAAGGTTTTATTTGAGTGAATGGGAACAGTGTATGGGTATATTAGTATGTGTATAAGGAGCACTTTCAGTGTAAAGCATATTGAGATTACAGGGAAAATTACGTCCCAGTGATCCACCTCAAGTGAGACCATAACTTCTAATACCTTTGCAAGATTTCAGGAAAAAAAAATCACGTCAGATGTAAATCCTATTGCCCAATTAACGTCATGAAAATGGCCAAATTGTGATGTTTGCCCACCAAAAATAAATACATACACCAAGAAAAACCACAACTGTCTCTGCACTGCCTACAAGTAGCTATGCATGTATTCTTTTTCACACTTGCACCCTTACAACATATTGCAAGCACATGAGGGAGAGAAGGAAATGGAAGCGGGGGCAGGATTCCTGCATGTTACAGATACTGCTAGCATTTTTTTTTTTAGTCTTTCCTTAAGACCTTCTGGTTGCTGTATTTCATATAGTATAAAATCTCAAAATCCTTCCCTTGTTGTCACTGATTCTAACAGCTATATGTGCCCTGATTAGACTATTTTTTGGGGCATATTCCTATTAGTGCTCTTAAACATGTCTTTCCATTTGCCTCTTCTGGCTCCACTGCAACACAAAGCTGTAGGCACACTGCTAAATGAGGACATAAACTTTTCCAGACTTTTCAAACAACTAGACTTCTGAATAAGATAAATTGTTATTGTTTTTGCACTGCTCCTTTCTCGGGAAAAATGAAAAATGAAAAAAACACTGCCACTGTGTCAGTATTGCATAGAAGTTTATTGGGTGAGTAATAACATGTCATTGTCAATCGAACTAATAAGCAATGGAAAAGCTGGCAAGTAAAATTCAAGCTCCTGAAAATAATTTCTGAATCCATTTCACATTCACATATTTAATTATTCATTAAAAGAAACCAGAATGACTGAAAGGATCACAATCCTTCTCAGCGGGCCCTAAAAATTAATCAGATATTAACTATGCCTGTGGTGGTTTTTTTTGGATTTTTTTCAGTGGAACTCTAGCAAGAAAGTAGGAAAAGTATAGGTACAGTTTGAGGGAATGCATTCCTAAGTCATTATTGTCATGTCAAAGATTTTAGAACAATGTATTTCCTGTATTTCAGAAGGGGTATCTTGACAGGGATGTACTGACTTAGGTAGACTTGGGTAGTACATCACCATGGTGAGGAAGATCTTGCTTTTGGCCAGTATAAAACCAACCTATTTTACCATGCATTTTGCAGCTCACCAGTATGACCATTACATTATTCAGCAGAAACCACACGGTACAAACTCCTACATGGTTGCAAAGCACTTGGGCTTTAAAATGAGTCCCACAAATCTTTTTGTCAATGTCTCAGACTTCTAGAAAGATTACAAAGTTAGCACTGCACAAAAGCAGCATAGGGGAGCCTGACTCATGCCAAATTGTGGCTTAAGAGCAGTTTGGGGAGCAAAGGTAAGGTTAAACGTGGCTCTATGACATCCTTTTATACTACTAGTTTCTCTGTCAGTTTCTGCTAGGTCATACCCTTGATTGCTTCCTTTCCTTTATTGCAATGTTTCTGCCATTTTTAAACTTCTGCATCTTGTACTTCAGGTCTCAGATGGGTTACAGGACATAGTGAAGGGTGAACTGTGCTGTGTGCTCCCACAAACTAGATGTGTATTATGTGGAGACTTACGGAAGAGCTGGACTCAAGTGTCCTAAACGATTCCTTCTAGTGCTATGGGAACATAGCACTAGAAAGTACACTAGAAATTCAGCAATATTTAGCATAGTCTGAAGGCTATTTTAAGTTGTGCCAGCTGCTAAACACAGCAGGAATTCAATAGGGTGATAAAAGACATTTTAGACCAAGTCCTGACTTACATTCTCTGCAGGGAAGTAATACAAAAATTGCTAGGAATGCTCTACTCATTCTGAGAATTCACCTATTTTGGGATAAGCCTTCCAGGGCTGAGTGAGGGCAGATTTATACTAGATTAATAGTGCAAATCTACAGTAATGCAAACAGGGTCTGAATGTGGAAAAGGAATAACAATAGAAGAATCATTTAAAGCCAAAGATTGATATCTCAGACCTAGCTGGCTGAAGGCTGGGCTTTTTTTTGTATTTGATTTTTCATTCATTAAACTGTTAACTTAACCTATTTTCAGTCCCTGTTAATGCAACTCAATTGCATCAGTGCTTTAACAAGCTGTTAAAGGAACCATCACATAGAAATGGAGAGGCAAAATTGTGTCCATATTACTGCACTTTGACTCTGAACGTGGGCATAATGTACTGAGCATGATATAGTGCTCCTTCAATACTCTCACTGGGGGTAGTAAAAAGCAAAGAAAAGCTGGAATTTTTGAGGGAAAATCTCTAAACTCTGAGCTTTATGTGTGATTCAAAAGCCAGGATTTTGAAATGATGCTAGGCAGCTGTAAACTGAAGCTGCGAGAAGCAGCAGTGTGTCCAAGTAAAAGTATGCTGCCTTGTTATATGCATTGAAAAAACAACACTGAAAAACTTGACGAAGAGTTTGATGGTATCAGCTCTTGTGACTACTTGTGCCTGTTAACTTGCTTGTTTTTTGTGGGGAAAAAAAAAAAGAATTCATCTTCCATGGCCTGCACATTGCTAATGTAAGTGGTGAAGAAGGGCCAAACCTACCCTCTTCACTACTCAAGGTGTGCACAGGCTGACGCAACACACAGGCTCTAGAGCTCACGCAGGCAAGGGCTGTAGTCAGATAGTGGAGGGATCTGTGCAGGGCTCAGACCAGGTCAGTTACAGGACCTCAGATGGAGAAGTCTTTGACCCCACACTCAAAAACAGAGAGGTCTCCACAGCTGCCACAAAGCACACTTCATTTACAAGTCAGTGGAGAAATAGTTTGAGTTTGTCCAGGCACCAAACTTAACACCATGCTCCATCAATTGCANAATAAATAAATAAGTAAATTCAAAGCGGTGCTTCGGTGCACTTTTTTACCAACGCATGTTCCCCTTTGATGTCAGGGCCGGAATTCTGGTCGGCTGGTGCAGCATTCCCAGGCGGAAGGGAGGTGCGGGACCGGGATCCGCTCCCGCTCCCGACCCGGCCCCGCTCCCGGCTCCAGCCCCGCTCCCGACCCGGCCGCCACGCGGGGGAGCTCCAGGCCTTGCAGCGGCCAGGGATCAACCGGGCCTCGGGCTCAGCTCGCCGATATTGGGGCTAAAATAATTAAATCTGATAGCTCTGACGGGCTATCGGCAAATAATTCAAGAGTAAAAGGNAGCAGCAGTGTGTCCAAGTAAAAGTATGCTGCCTTGTTATATGCATTGAAAAAACAACACTGAAAAACTTGACGAAGAGTTTGATGGTATCAGCTCTTGTGACTACTTGTGCCTGTTAACTTGCTTGTTTTTTGTGGGGAAAAAAAAAAAGAATTCATCTTCCATGGCCTGCACATTGCTAATGTAAGTGGTGAAGAAGGGCCAAACCTACCCTCTTCACTACTCAAGGTGTGCACAGGCTGACGCAACACACAGGCTCTAGAGCTCACGCAGGCAAGGGCTGTAGTCAGATAGTGGAGGGATCTGTGCAGGGCTCAGACCAGGTCAGTTACAGGACCTCAGATGGAGAAGTCTTTGACCCCACACTCAAAAACAGAGAGGTCTCCACAGCTGCCACAAAGCACACTTCATTTACAAGTCAGTGGAGAAATAGTTTGAGTTTGTCCAGGCACCAAACTTAACACCATGCTCCATCAATTGCAGTGACTGGTAGCAGCAGCATGGCAACATTCAGCTGGTGCCAAAAACCTTTTCACCCACTTCCATGGTGCTGTCCTGTCCCATGGCTGAGTGCCTCCCTGGCTGATGCTCAACGGAACGATGGGCTATTTTCAGCCCCCCACGACCCGCCTGCACTGTGTTTGTTCCATCAGCTCTCCCTGCATGGAGGCTCCTCTTCCGTCAGGGGATGTGACCTTACAATGGCCATGGATCACACCTGTGGGCTGCGGTGCCCAGGGCCTTCGGGGCTGGAAGCACAGCCCAAGGGGATGCTCAGGCCTCCCAAGTGTGACGGCACTACGCTCTGGAGTAGCTCCCCTCCCTCACTGCCCTCGGAGANAATTCAAGAGTAAAAGGGAAAGGATCGCCACCGTTAAAAAACAACAAACCCAAAACAAACAAACAAACAAACAAACAAAAGCGCCCTATCTCCTTCACTGATACACATTTTAAACTACAAACAGCTAATCCTTACACCGATTCCGAGCAAACTATTTACTTGTGACAAGAGAGGGTGGGGTTTTTTTAGCATTTTAAACAGCTCAGCTGGAAGCAGGGAAATTAGCATGAAGTGAAATATTTGTGGGAGCTTAATACAGTTAAAAGATTCCTATTTTCCCTGACATAAGGCACTGGGGCCAATTAACCATTTCTAATTAAGCAGCCTAAAACAGAATACCACACAGAAGAAATAGTGGCCAAACAGTGGTGACCAAACTGTGGAAGGGAGAAAGACTGGCCATGAACATGAGGTAAATAAATTTCTGATACAAAACCATAAAACTACTACAGCATGGAAAGGCAACAACTGGATAAAAGAATGAGGAGGGAAAATTACACTCAGAACGAAGACATTACTAAACACTGTTCTCTCCAAATCCTACCCATTAAATGAGAAGCTTTTGTTCATCTAGACGTGCATCATATTGCATCACATAGCTCTGCTACACAAATGTGTAGTGGAATGAATTCCTTTCTACTCATCTGCCAAACTCCAAACTTCCGTCACTTTTGTTGAGATTTCTATACAAAACAAAGTTACAAAATACAGTATAAAGTCAAACATTTATTTAGTTTTGTCTTTGACTCAAAAAGTGCCAAATCAGGGTGTCCCCAGACTGTGATTATGTGCATTTTTATTACTCTGTATTTTTTAAAATTATTTTTTTGAAAGTTTAAAGTTTTTGTTCTCTAAACAGTTGACACTGCAGTGGGCAGCTTGTATGTCACTGTCTGCACTGGGGAAGAGAGTTAAAATTTCTCTGAAATGGATGAGGTAATGTTTACAGACTCATAACCAGGCTGTTGCTGGTGCTGTTGTTTGCTCTTCAAGGTTGGGTTAACAGTGTAACTGCCATGGCGACTCTCTGGAAACCTGGAAATGCAGAACAGCACTTCAGCAACTAAAAAAGACTGAAACCTAGTGCTAGCTTACAGTTCTCCTCATAGCTAGGGGAAGAATTTGGAAGAAGTCCTGCAATCCCAGAGGCTGTCTTTATTTTCACATTGATGATTTATGATGACAATTTTCTCACGCTTTGTAATGACACCTCAGGTAAACTGTCTTGCTCACAACAGAGAGCTTGGCCACAATGGGGAAAAAAGTGCATTGCAGCCTCACATATAGAACCTGACAAAAACCTTAAGATACTCTGACACTTTTGGGTGCTAAAAAAGCAATCTCAGAGTGACTTTCCAAATGACAAATGTTTTCCTTTGAGCCTAGGATGAATATATACATCAGCAGCTATTTTTCAACTGTTATTTTTTTTCACAGTTCAGCAAACTTTGAATTATTTGTGTTGGAACAATATCTTAAAGAGACATAAAAAGGTGTGGGTTTAAGCTACATAGTCATGATGATCTTCCTTGACATGTATGTAATGATTAGATCTCCCCCATATCTCTGAATGATAAGCAACTGGCTATACATGTAAGGGCTTCAGACTCTCTGTGTATCTAAAATTATCCATGCATAGCTATTTGCAACACTGGGTTTATCTAGGCTAACTTGCAAGCACCAGAGTTAATTCTCATTCTAGCTTAAGTTAAATTTTTTTTGCGCTCGTCCGGTACCTTCCTAGCTTTGCCTTGCTAGTACAAAAAGAAGCAGCGACTTGAATTGCAACGCGGTTGGAGAAAAACTCCAAACTCCCGGGATGAGAGAGATTTGCATTGACCTCGCAAGCACAGCTCCCAGCGCCGGGGAGCTCGCTGTCACGCATCCCTGCTCTGGTCCCAAGCCGGGATCAGGCGCTGCCTGCCATCCCGAGGAGCCGTGCTCTTTGTCTGCAGCACTCGGAAGGGCGAGCCCGCAAGGCTGCGCAGCCAAGCGCTCTGCGGAGAGCCCCCAGCCCTGGCAGCAGCCCCGCCGGAGCAGCACCTCATCCATCCATCCTGCTGATGGGCTGCTGCTGCAGCTCCTCTGGGATCTCTGCCTGGCGCCGGACCTGGCCCCTGCGCAGGTACCAGCCAGCGCCGGGACCTGCAGCACAGCTCTGAGCCCCTCCACAAAGATGGTCTTATCACCTCGGCATCAAAATCAACACTGCCGCTATCACACACTGCCTGGGAGAGACATCTGCTATTTAAATGTATTCTAGCAGATGAAAGGAATGGAAACATAAAACCCAAACACTTCCCTTTTTTCCTAAAGTAATCAGTATTTTTAAGGAGTTTATCTGCTTATTAATAGGAAGGTTTTAAAACATTTTGCTTGAGCTGACATTCTTTAATTATAATATTCACACTGCTGAATATGCAGTCACACCAGCAGAAGCTCTATTGTGAAAGAACACGCAGATTCAATCTGTTTCTTTCTCTGAATTTTTCTGACTTGGTCTTATTTTTCCATTCATCATTATATTTTTGTTTGCTTCTCACATTTCCTTTTAAATGTGTGGGTTTTTTTCTCTTACTCTGTTGTTCCACTTGAAAACACCAGGATTAGCATGCAGATGTTTTTTTTTTATCAGAGTTTTTTTTTAATCATTTCCATTTTCCACAGTCTATTTGGGTAGCTGGGGATTTTTTCATTTGTTTACTTTTGACCCTGTTTTGTTGGGGTTTTTTCTTTTTAATATATTACTCTCATCTGAGTGTAAACACCTTCTGTTTGCTGTTGTTTTCTTAAATCAGCATTTCAGAATATTAACTTCTAGTTAAATAGATCATGAGCTATGCTAGCTCTGCCAATAATCTAATAACTTCCATGTTTTTAGTGCTTTGATAACTGTGAAAGCTTAGGTCAAATAGATACTGGTTTAGGAAAATTTTGGAAAAAAAGAAAAGAAAAAAGGGATAAGGTTTCAGCATGTATGTTATTTTTGGAAAAATTGTGCTGTAATACCTTTAAAAATGGCTTTTAGAATTCATGTAAGTTATAGGATTTACTGAACATAGATCAATGAGAAAAGTATTCATACTCGTTGCCAATAAGAAAGGACCAACTTCCTATTTTTTATTTAATTAAAAGCTCTTTAAAGAGCTCTAGTTGGAATTTTGGCTAGGTTGTTATCTGCAGGCTATCACTCCCAGGAGCTGAATTACACTTAATTTTTAGAAAGCTGAGAGGGGAAAAAAACATTCAGCATCTAAGCCCAGGGAAACTGCCATTGAATGCTGCTTTAAGAACGAGAAGCAGAAAGGATACAACTCAAGCTGTTACCACCTATGAACTTGCAACATCCACCTTCATTAAATCTATATTATAAACATTGAAGAGGTTCAGGAATGCCTTATCTCTTGCATTAGAATGAGTGATCAATGGATTTTACAGGGCTGGTATCTCAAGATCAATTTTTAATGTCAAGAAACTAAAGTTGGGGGTGGGTATTCTACAATCCTGAACATTTCCAGTAACTAAGATATCCACCACTGCTGTTTAGTGGCTGTATATATTTTTAAGAACATACATGCCTGAAGCATCCATAGATAGCAAAGCTCATCTCCACACCATCCCTTACAAGGAAAGGCAAAATTGCCTCCAGTAATGTGTGCTGGGCAAGCTCAGAAATGCCACAAACATGTTGTTTGGGAGCATGGCCAGGACAACAGAAACTTCTGTTCATTTCCAAAGTTCATTTAATGCCTAAAACTTTGTATGGTCCTTCTTATCCAAAATGACTTTGGTCCCTGAGGGGCCACAGCAATTGCATCATCATGTCCTGGCACCCCCAAGGAGCAGCTCCAGGGCAGCTGCAACAGAGCCTGGAGTTCAGCACTGAGAAAGCACAACATGCACAATTTAGTTACATCTTAGGAAGTATCTGCCACCACCTCTCCCGTGCACTGGTCTTAATTCCTGGAAAGGGTTATTGGCCAAAGTTAAAAAAAAAGATTATATTGAAATGTGAATTGTCCCTTGACGTTTTTTTACAAGTAAGCAAATGCAAAAAAAGAAAAAAAAAGGTTGATGGTTTTTACTTTATTTCTAGACACCTCATTAAAAATGGGAAAATTCTTCAGTGTTTAAAAAAGCTATCTTTTTTTCCACAAGATAAAGTATAAGGTTATCTATTACCTGAAGCTATAATCAGGTTAATATAACAAATCTGTTTTTTCCCTGCAATCCCATTTCTTTTTGCCCAAGTAATCAATTTTTGGTGACATCACATACTTCAAGGAGAAAACACATGATGACTCTGCTACAGCAGTACAGCAGAGCAGCAAAGAGATTTTTTTTTTTCGTCTTGCTCTGCAATATGTAACTGAAAATGCTTTAGGGGTTAGTCAGCTTTCTTTAAAGCCATGGCCATTAAAAAATGTTTTCCCAACCTTTTTTATGTGTCCTATCACAAATAGACAAAGGCAGAAGTTCCTGTAGCCCTCTAGGCTTTGAACCAACAAAGCTGAAAAAAGGGCAATGCAGGCACCTCTCCCGTAGGTGTTAGTGGTGAAATGTGGATGTGTGCCATCTCATGGGAGGGACCTGGGTGGGTGAGGCTACAGAGGGATTATCCAAAAGATGCTGCCTTCTACTTTGTAATCTAGTGATTTCCTTTGCCAGCACAGCAGTTTATTTCAAGAGCCCAGTTTAACATCTCTTTGAACATACCATTATTGCTGAATGTATTGTAATTGGATCCTGCTTGTGAAGCACTTGGACACAGAGGAACACGCAAGTGTTAAGTGTTAGAGTCATTATCATTCACCTTTACTTAATACATTTCTGTTTATTTAGCTACTTATGACCAAGGTATCTGCATGCCTTTGGCCAGGCTGCACATGGGTGAACTAGTGAGACCACAGGATTGGAAAAGTCCTGAAATATGCCTTGCTCCAGAAAGCTGAGAGATAAGTTTAAATTTGCAATTAAATTTACTGTATTGCCAACCCCAAATTAATAGTAAACTGGACTGACTTAAAAATAATTTGATTGGTTTTTTGTATTTTTTTTTTCTTTGGTAAACTATATGTTTTCAAGGCTTTCTTCACATGCAAGAGCTACAGATTTAACTTTTTTAGTAAAATTCATGTATAATAACATCCTTACCTTAACAGGTCAGAGCTCTAAAGAAATCAATACTAAGAGTGGACAACAAGGAGTGACATACACAATAAATTTTCAGAAGAAACAAATACCACCAAAACCCTAAAATATAAAATATTCATTAATCCTAGTCATATAAGCTGACAATTTCCTTAAAATCTATGAGTTAAAATCTCAATCTTGCAAATTCATAGAAGTCCACTGAAAATGTCACCAGGATCTCCAGCAGAGAGGGTGGACCAACAATTCAATTTAACTAAGAGTGATTGTAGGTCCTGTCATTTGGCCAGACAATCTAAATGACAGAAAACAGGATCACGTCCTTTTATAAATTTCACTGGGTTTGCTTTTTCCTTGGAAGAATACTGATGTCCCTGTCTGGTTCACTGAAACTTAAGGCTGAGTTTTAGATCTGACTTGGATTTAAGTGGAAGAAAAAGATGTCTGTATGGGATGAATAGATACATGCATTCTAGGTGCATATACATCTATTTGTATGAGTGCAAGAATCAGTTCTACTTACAATTACATGTCATATAGTCTTTTTTTTCTACATGCCTGTGCTTCTGTTAGGGTGCATATCTAAAAAGCTTGAGCACTCAGACAATCTCCAAACCCCAGCATCCAGGTCTGCAAATGCCTATTCCAGTGAGTCATCACCAGCTTCATGAAATACTTTTCCATTGTAAACTTGTAAGTGATCTGCTCTGGGGTATAAAGACCTTAAAAGGCAGTGATATAATGCATTTTAGGAAAAAAAAAAATTGAACTCAGCATGAGATCACTCATGAAAGGAAGGGCACTGACACTCAAACCTCGAGTTATCCAATTCCTTCTTTAAAAAGTGGTCTTTAATGGGTGGTTGCAAAACTGTATCTTTTGTGCTCCTTTCCTGTTCCTTCTCCATCAGAGGAGATACCACGAGTCAAAGTTCTACAATTTAAAAATGTAGCCTAAGTGCAGCAGGTATATATTTATATTCTGCAGGTCTTTCACTGTATGACTAGAATGTGAGACAAGTGAATTCCACCCTGAGATTAGAGAATCCCCTGTAGTTCTCTGCAAATATGAGAAAACATAGGCCACAGGCTCTTTGAACAGCCTGAGGGCCCAAAAGTACAGGACATTTCCTCATGATAAATCAGATACCTTAGAATGTGTTTGGTTTTTTTTTTCCCCTTTTGAATCCTTTTATTGGTGCAATGTTTCTGTAGTGTAGACACTGTCAGCTTCAGAGGCTCAAGGCTTATTTGTCCATAGGACAGATAATGGATAAAGAGCAGCAATGAGAGTTTATTCAGCCCACGTCACCAGGGAGCTTAGGAATCACTTGGCAGTGCCATCCTCCATGCCACTTCTGCTTCTGGTTCATGGGCCAGTGTCATTCAAGTTCTCAACAGATGATGCTATTAGTACAACCCACCACTATTTATCTTTCTTTCTGTATGAAAGAGAATAAAATACTTGTTTTGCTTACACAGTCCTGTGAAGAGCCATTAGGTGGTACTAATGGTGCTTTTGACTGCTGGCATCTGCTCTAGATGGGGTTTGAGTAGGGGCCTTGAAGGTAGAGGGCTTTCAAACACCCGTTTGCTTGCCAATCCCCTGAGGAATAACAACTACATTGGCATCAACATACTGAAAGATATGTGACACCAGCCAGCAAGGCAGGTACTCTCAATGGGGGAGTAACACTTTATGGACAGAGACAGGCATGTGAGGGTGAGCTGTGAAAAAAAGATGTGGAATTTCTTGTGAGACCTCTTAAAACACTCTTACTGAACTATCTTGTCCAGGTAGCATTACTGAAAAACTTCTGGAAAGTATTTTATTCTGTCCAAAAATTTTGCTCCCCCGAAGTGATTTATCAATCCACCATACTGTGGGGGAAAAAAAAATAAATTCTAGGAGTCTCTCTTTTTCTTTTTGAAAATAGACAGCATTTTAGATGCAAAATACAATCATATTCTTGACAAATTCTTACCCTTCTACACTTCTTGTGTTGACACTGTGTATTTTTTTCCAGTGCAAGTGGCCTGAATAATAATGGTGTAGCACAAGCCAGACAGTCGCACACTACTTCTCCTGAGCAGGACTGGGTAAAATGATCATTCCTGGGTCTACAAGAACTGGTGTTATATTTTAATCTTCTAATTGTGTTTGGGGCTTTTTTTTCCTGATAGAAGAAAAAAATCCACTAGACAACCGAAATATCCGTTATGGTGTGAGATGGTTCCAGATCATTTTCCCTCTTTGCTTGTGGCTTTTAAAGAGATCATTTCTGCAAGGAACTAGGATTCAGCATCCTATTTTTGGCAAAGTGTCCATGCTCCTGACTTTGCATGGGAAGGGTTAGAGCTGAGAATGCAAAACTGAGTATTTATATCACATAGGTATGTGAGCTGTGCCTAGAGCCAAGCAGTACAGAAGACTTGCAGTATATAGGTACACACCCTGTTCTGCACAGTGGACAACAAACAGAAGGCTGCCTCCATGAAAATGTATTCTGTGTTTTTGGCATCCTTTCAGGCAGGCAGAAACAATGCATAGCCCAAATGCTCCAGAGCATCCTCTGGTTTGCAGTTGCAGAGGCCTGTTCATTAGCTGGTAAAGGCAAATGACAGTTCCTTAAAGTTACTAGAGTTAGACATGGATTTACTCCAAATTAAGGACTTGGCCGAGAATTTTTTCTTTTTTTTTTAATGCGTTAGCAGATGGCAAATATGCACTGAGCACAGAAAAACTACTGTTTTTTGAGGGCAATGGTTGCTTGTGATGCTAATTTGGGGCTTTATGTTTATGCAAGCTAACCTGGAGGGACACATTTCAGAGCTGGGCTGAAGCTGCAGAAAGACTCAAGCAAAGTGCAGAATACCAGTAACCCATTTAAAGCTGGGTGTGTGAATGCAGGGTTGTGTGTCTGCTCCTTCTGAAGAGATTCAGAAAATAGGGCAGGAGCAGATGTTACGAGATCACAACTTTATATATTTCCCTCATTCAGTCCCGTCAAGATGAGACCATTTGTGAAACTTTCAAAATAGGAAGGTACTTGGCTTTATGTTTGGATTCAGGCTAGCTGACACTCCACTGCAAGCTGATATCCACATGTTCTCCTGGAAAGGATGTCCACATGAGAGCATTTTAGAGCACTGTTGTGTGGTGGAAATCAGCTAGTAATGAGCATCCAAAAGCAGATGTTGAGAGATGTTTACAAACCAGCTGCCGACAGACTGTTTTCATCTAGCAGTTCTTTTGACAGATACACCATATCCCTATCTGCAAACTGTGATGACACAGACAACCTTTCCCTCCAAACTCTGTTAACCTTGCTGCAGAAAGCAACCTGGAATAACCACAAAATAGCTATTGACCAAGGTTGAACAGCTTATGTAGTTCCGACAGTGTAGTCACAGAATAGGAATAAAATGAAAATCAAAGCTCAAAGAAGAGGTCATTTTCCTGGCAACAGTCCTACCCACAAATACAGGGGAAAGATGTGTCGTTCTCAGAGCAAAATTCATCCTGAAGACAACTGAAGTCACATAGTATGGTCTCCCGTGACGCCCAGCAAATGTTTTGTACCTCACTTTTTATTTCGTACTTCTTTCTGTTATTTTCTTTCAAGAATTTTGATATTCTGTGTTATGCCTGATACCATGCTGTTCCTACACATAAGACATCCTTGTGTGTTGTGGTCAGATCTGTTTTTTCCTATTTCTGATTAGTTTAAGGGAACCAGGAAGCCACTTTTGTGAGTGAAAAAAAATCACACTGACCTCACCTGCAAATTCTGTGCACAGAAGACTTTAAAACCATTCCAGTGGCTACAGAATGAATCACAATACAGCAGGTATTCAGCTATCTTTTTTTAATAAGTATGCTTTAATTGGACAAAAGGGTAGCTGACATGTTTAACTTATACATCTATTATAGGGTAGAAGTCACTTAACCACTCTCTTCTAATACGATTTCCTGTGAAGTTAGCCATATTTCGGTCAAATAATCCTGCAGCAAAGACTGATTTCTCTGAACATATTTGCCAGCTGGGACTCTATTAGGTTAGAGCACTGCTTCCCACAATTAGGACCCATGGACATTAATGTCATACAAATAAATATGTGTTGCTGTAGAATAGTTTTGATAACTAATTCACTGCACAGATTAAGTATCAACTATCCACTCGCACTGTTGATTTCTGTGTCTCTGGTCACAGAAGTCCCATGATATTGCTCCTGCTCCCTGGCTACATGGTTGAGGAATTTTTAATAGTTGAGAGAGAGAGAGAGAAAGTGGGGAAAGCTAACTGCTCTAAGTTCCTGGGCATGTCCACTATTGATAATTTATTCATGCATTTTCTTCTGCTTCCTTGGTCTGGTTTTTCAGCCCATATTTATCATTACAGCTCCTTGGAAGTCAATGGAATAATATTCGTTTGTCCTCTTTTGACTGAGAATGTGACTGGATAAAATTTTTGTCAGAACTGAAGAATAAGCTAGGAATGTTGAGTGTTGTTAATCAGCATCTAAGGGGCTTATTCCTCACAGGTACTGCTCCCTGATTCAGCACAATCTTCTGAGCATTTGTTTAAATCCCTCTGTCAATAATGACCCACAAGCACAGGCTGAAGGCAAGTGTCACAAGAAAATATTCTGACTGCAGTTCTTGGAGTCTTTCTAACAGCAGATTATTGAAATATGAATGCAGCCCTAAAACTTAAATTCAGTTTAGCACATCCTGAAAAGCCAGGAAAATAAGAAATCTTTCTCTGAATGTGGTAATGCTTGTTTTTCCTCTGAAGAACAAGCAGTTTTCAGATTATGGCTCTAGTATTTTAAAACTTAAAAGCCCTTAAGACCAAGACAAAAACCATGCTATTGATTATAAGGAAAACCATGGACATGATGAGAGTTCAAATAAAGTAATGAAAATCCTCAAATATCAACATTTCTTCAGATCCTTTTAGTGTCTTACTGACTAGAGAAGCTCAGGAAAGCCAAAATAACGTCTGCCTTGCTGTGAGCCAGTGGAGCTCATAGCCCCTAGCTGACAATCTTTTCCCTTAGCTCTACACTCTATGACCACCACATCCAGCCCTTAGTGAAATGAGTGTTAAATTCACTGAAGGGTATCAGAAGTGGAAATACACAAGGAAAAGAAAAAAGCCACACAATTTTCTAAAGCAGCTGAATTTGGAAAAGACAGTCCATGGTGGAATTAGGAAGTGGTAACAGAACAGGCCATTGTTATTTTCTATTTGAACATTAAAACAAAAATAATCAAAAATATCTTTGCCAGAAGTAGAATAAATTCCTCTCTGTTCCGCTAAGCTGCATGTCTTTGGCCTGATCCCTCTCGTACAGGAGAGTGAGCAAAGTTTGACCAGCAGATTTAGTTACCTACCCTTTTCCCACCTGGTAGCATGCTTCTTTCTGGGCTGCCTCTATAAGAGCAAAGAGCAGCAGCTCCTGCTCTGTTGCATCCCAGAACAAAGCAGCAGAATCACCCTCTGTTCCTCTCCTAGCAGAGGTGGCCCAGAAGCAATCTCATAAGCAGGACTGGGAGGCTTATAAAAAACTGAGACACTGGGACAGAGTTGCTACTGGTTGCACAAAGTAAATGTTAAACAGGAAAATTCTCCTCTGGGAAGGTATGTCAGGCGAATCTTGGTCCCATACATCTGGATTTTACTCCCCAAAGTAATGCTAGCTGGACAACATTCAGCTCCTGGTCTTGCAGATTTCAGCCTGAACTGCCAACTGCAGATCACCCTCTGTTCCAAAGGACTTCAGGGACAGTGAAGAGCAACTGAGCCCAGCATGAGACAAAAGCCCATTGCAGGATCATGCTCATCACAGGATGCAAGAAGCAAGTTGTCCCTCTGACACATGTGAGGGGATGAGGTACCAACAGATCAGCACAACAAATTGGTGCCTGCAATATTCACATAAGCAACATTTCAGAGGCAGTAATAATAATAATAAAAATAATAAATAATGAAAATATAAACCTGGGTATGGTTTCTCTTACATGCAAATCAAGATTTAAATATAAAAATGATAGGCTTCTGTTAATCCTTCTTAGGAAGTCATAAATTGTTAATCAGACCTTAGGCAGTGTTGTTTAATACCAACTTTAATAAAATAGCTGCCTGAAGCAGAAAGACAGTTGGGATCCTGACTCTAAAACTTTGGTAACCTCATCCACTTTTTTGCAGCCTGAGGCTCTTACACTACCATTGATACTAACTCCTTTGAAATATGCTCATTTTTTAGGTTGCTAAATTATTAAACACCTTATTAGTTGAAAGATTAGATGGAAAAAAGTCATCTCTGTATGAAGGAAAATGGATTGGAAGAGGAAGGATAAGTTGAAGGAATATTTACGTAAAAGATACAGCTCTGTTGTTGATATACAGAGGTAATCCATAATCCATAATTCATTTAAGAAATGAACCCATCAAATTACATAACTACGCATGACAAATTGCTACTGTTGAGCTATCCTACAATAAATTACAAGGAATCATTCCTGTCAAGAGTGTATTTTGTTTGAGACTAAAAAAAGCAATGTCGCTACAAGGTTGTTTTCCCTCTTGTTCCATAGGATTTGTCTGTCACACACAATCTCTCACACTTCCACCATATAATTTGATCAGGGTAGAAAAAGTTCCTTTGTATGGAGTAACCACCAAGTCTCTGAAATTAAAACTGCTTTGAAAATTGCAAAAAAAGGGGAAAGGATGAGAAAGAAGAATGTTTCTTCCTCATTATTTCTTAATACTATTTGTCAGTCAGGTGAGCAGATCTTTAGAGTAAAAAATAAGAAACATTAATTTCCTGAAGTGCAATGTCTTTTTAGTGTATGTCCAGAGCAGCTTGTTAGCATACTAATTGTTTCATTTAATATGCAATACAGAGCATACTTACCACTTTGAAGTGCATATTCATGATGTCATGGATATTAGTGTATATTTCTTAATTACACAACAGAACAATCTTTCCTCTTTCAACCTACACTTTCTGCTGCTCTGATTGGTTTCTCTAACTAGCCAGAATAATCATTTTGCCACACAGAAGCAGAAAAGGAAAAAAAAAAAGTAAACTATTTTAAAAGCCATTTTAATTTAATAACAAATTGAGAGCTGTATTTTGTGTTAAATTAGCACTGCAAGCCTCATATCAATTCAAGGCAAGGTTCCCTGTTCATTACTGCTTAATTAATCAGTCCTGTTTCCATCTAAATGAAAAGTTTTCTCTCTTCCCTATCATCTCTAACATCTCATTTCAGGCAGCACATCAAGTTAATCTTGCTTACATTAGCAACTTATTTCTAATGGCTCGGTTCAATTATTTGGTGTGAGCATGGTGTTAATAATGCCAAGGTTGCAGGTTCAATCCCTGCATGGGCCATTCACTTAAGAGCTGGACTTGAAGATCCTTATGGATCGCTTCCAACTCAGAATATCCTGTGATAATTCATCCTATCCCAGTTTGCAGATGAATTCTGCTTGGTCACTTTGCTTTGTTTTGGGCAGCTTGGAGTTGATGGTAAAACAGCAATTGCAAGAATGAGCTCATCCAGCCTTGTGATGAACCCCCTATGTGAGGACAAGCACCTACTTCCAACACACTGAAGTCTTCTGTACTTTTGGCTTCCTGCTGTGCCTTGTCCTTCCTCAGGCAACATGGCACTTAGAGACATGGTTTAGTGATGGAATTGACAGTGCTGGGTTAACTCTTGGACTTGGTGATCTTAGCAGTCTTTTCTAACCTAAAACATTCTATGATTAGAATATGCACAGAGCTGAACAAAGAATTATTATTTTATAAAACAACAGATGAGTATGAAACGTTCCCATGGAAGAAATCTGTAAGGGAAGGAGAATATGGAAAGTTGGGTGGTATCTGAAAGCATGTCCTCATTAAGCTTTATCAGCATATCCTGGAAATAAAACTGTGGTAAGCATTAGTCCTGCACTACCATCAGTAGTGTATATTAAAAAGTATTAAACATTTCACCATGTCACCTTTGAAGGAAGTGAAGAATAGGACTTGAACACCATGTAATTGAATATCTCCTGCTTATGTTGATCCCACCACTCCCAGAGCTGGAAACTGTTGCCGCTGCCATAAGCTGGTACTTTCTATCACCAGCAGCAAAGCACACTAACTCTGGGATTTAACAAAAACCTCTGGTGCTTTGGATTGCACCAAGCTGGCCCCAGTCAAACACTTACTGAAGCTGCAGCTACTCATATGTGCTAGTCTCTGCACTTGCCTTGCTCAGTTCAGCCTTCAGAAGTAAGTTTTCTGGCTGCTCCTAGTGCTGGGATGCCTGCCTGCCCATGTCAGGATGCCTCTGGTTGAGACTGCAACCCCCCCAGGCACCACCACGGCTCCAGCAGCTCCATCCGTCTGTCCGTAGAGATCCATGGCCGCTGAGACGTAACAGACACCTCAGGCTCAGATTTAGTTTCGAGCCCTGACCTGAGCAAGTGTCTGCATCACATGAAGGCTGGTTTTAATGCCAGCTTGACAAATATAAATACTTTTGTAATAGACACAAAACACACAAAAAATATTAAGTTCCAAGAGGATGAAACCTGTTTTTCCTGAATAATTCCAGTATTTACTTTTGCTTATCCAGGACTCAGGATGTTATTGCAACAGCGAAGAAGGATGTGCAGCATATTTTAACCTTCTAGATTTGCAGCAGCCAGCCTCTGACCTCACATTTACCAGCCTGGTTGAAATTACAACCTGCTGCTAAGGAAAACTCTGTCATACTTTAAAGTAACTCTGATATCAAGTAGCTTTGAGATATCTGACAAATGAATTACAGTGGATTAATGAGGAGTTGCTTCAGAAATCCTGCAAAAGAGACCCTTACATGTTACGATATGGTAATACATTTCATTTAATAGCAATATAAATTATATGCTGAGAAAAGTGGGAGCCTGGTTTTGTGTTGTTTTGTTGTGGTTTTTTTTTCCCCAAGAGGAACAGAAATCCTGCCTATAAATTAGAGTGCACACTTCTGTTTCTGATGGGAAACAATGCTCTGAAAAGCACTGAATTTCAAAGTTGCTTGAGATTAGATTGTCTGCAGAATTGTGCTGATGGCTGTAAATATTAATAAATATGATACACTGGGCCAGCTTTTCTCTTCAGATGCTTATGCTCTGCTTCCTCTTAAGTGCAGATGACCTGAAGACACAGGCATCAGGAGGAAGAATCTGAGGTAAGAGTTGGTTTTAGAGATGCAACACACAGTGACACTTGCACAAAGGAATGATGTTCCCATTACATGCCAACAGAAACAGCCAGGAAATAAAAATCTCCTTCCAGTCCTCTCTACCCCCTCTGCAACTGCTGATGGGAGCTGACAGCAAAGAATCCCTCTCCATGCTGTAGAGATGATCCAGGGCTATACTGTTGAAGGGGTGTCAATGTGAAATGATGGTTATTCCTTACTCAGCTTTTCTTTCCATCCCCATTTTGCATGCCTATTATTTAGGGATAAAAATTATATAACATTTAGCAATCATGTCGTGGTCACCATGAAAATAACTGCAAAGTTGTAAACACTTCATTACAAATACTAACATCTTGGTCCAGAATGACACTTAAGTATTCAAACAGCCTTGTGGACTTCAGTGCAGTTTATTGGTATTTTTAAAAGCAAACTGCTCTGGGACCAGGTATGATAAGTCAGAGAGAAGAACATGCTTTGTTTATGGCAGAAATAACTTGGTAATTATTAGCAGTGAGAAGGGAAATAGCATAGCAGAGCATTCATATTATTTAGACTTAAATGGAGTTTAGATTAAATACAGGGTTTTATAAAACTGGTTGGCACAGCATGAATTGCTTAAAGAGATGTGGCTGGTGGACTTAAGAGTTGCTTCTGCATCTTTTTCCCTTTCAGCCCTGACAGCTAAATTGAGCACCAATTTCACAAAAGAAATTTGCTCCCTGAAAGAGATTCTACCTCTATATATTCCCGCTCTGTGATCTGCCAGGGCACTCTTCACACTACGAAAGTGAGGAAATAGATTCTCTTGAATTCTTCTAGAGCTTGATCAGTTTGTGAGGCCAGCTCCAAAAGCATAAGGTCATAGTAGGTGGCACAGAGCTCAGGACCTGGTACTACTTCAATCTAAACTGGCCACGTAACTTGTAAATTTAATGTGTCTTTTATATGTGTCTTTTTCTACTTCTCCCTCTATTTTATTTACACTAAGATCAATACCTGTGTCAGGGGTATTGGTGTACATCATGTCCTTATTCAAGTAACTTCCCTTTGACTCACCTTCATATCTATGTGCTAGGAATACTACTCCTTAGATGTTTACAAAGCAGGGGTGCTTTGAAATGAATTCATGCAGGCATGGACATGAGCAAGAGATAGTGTGGTATGACCTCTGGCTGCCCCAAACCACAGGGAGCAGCATAAAGAATAGGCAGCCTTTTATGAGATTTTTTTTTTTATCCCCCTCTCTCTCACAGGCATAAGTAGGTGGGAATGTATGAGGCAGGGAATGGTAAAGAAACTCTGGCCAGTCCAAGTCGGCCAATGCAGAGAGTAAGGTCATTGCCACCTTGCTTGGGGACAGCTTAGATTACTTTCTCCTGGGAACAGGATACTCAGTCTTGTCTCAGTTCTGGAGCTACTCAGCTTCCCCCTTCCCCACCACAGAAAACATGACTGAACAAGCAAGCAAAAAACATCCAGAAAATCCTTTGGGAAAGAATGTCAAAGCAGATGCAAGGAGTCCTTGAGAAAAATAACTGTCTTTCTTTTGGATGAAAAAAAGAGACCCAAATCTGACTCTTTCCCCCATCCATTCTTTGATCAGCTACAACAACTAAAGAGAGCAGGAGAGAGGCAGGCAGGTTGACTGCAAGCTGTACTTGCTGTAAGAGCCTGGTTCAGCATCCCTGCTGTGTTATGATCTCCTCCTGTGACCTTGGGCAAGTCACTCACCTCCATGGTGATTCGCTTCCCCTGCTGTAAAACACGGACAATTATACAGGCCAGCCTCACAGTGGGTCCATGTGGTGAAGATGTGGAATTGTGGAATACTTGAACAGCTTTTGAGTGAAGGCCTCATGACAATGGACACCACCTTGTCCCTTACCTGAAGTGAGACTCCCAAATGTCCACAGAGTATCTGTGGGTTCTTTGGGGGGGGTTGGGGGGGATTTGCAGACTACTATAAGGTATATAATTTTCTTCTTGTCCGTGAAGATACTTTTGTCAAGTAATGATTGCCAGACTAATGACACCCTAAAGTTACAAACCACCAGGCACTCAAAGCGAATCAATTCAGTGAGGAAACAGATTTCACCTGAGTCCTCAGGGCAAAACTAAAAGCAGCCGTGCTTTTAATTATTTTTGCTATGGTATTGGATCTAAGAGGATGAGGGAGGAGGACACATCTTTCTGAGAGAGAGGGTTTTCCCTGGAGTGAGACTGTCAGTAGGAAGGCTGGCTCCAGTGCTGCAGTGTCAGAACCCCAGCTGGGGCCACAGGCACAAGTGGTTCTCCCACCACTCTACGGCCTCTCATGCAAGTCTGGATCACCATGACCTTCAATGCTAAGTGGTGTTACCATCAGAGGCAAGTATTCTCTTTGAGTTTGGTGCTACCCTCACAACAAAGCAGAGCTACATGCTAATGATCGTGTTGATTAAGCAGCCTTTGTGCTTATAGAAGCTATTAGCTGCCAATTGTAATGAGGGAACAGGCAGCTCTGCTTTCCACCAGACAGGCATGAACCTGCAGTACCTGGGGAAACTTGACTAGTGTTTAATTTTTGTGCGAATTTTCAGTTCCTGCTGACCCTTCTCCTAGGTCTCCCTGCTCTGGCTCTGCGATTAGATGCAGAAGTGGGGATGCTGGAAAGATACACTACCTATTATCTCAGAGGCAGCTGTAAACGTTACAGCATGATAATGAAATTAGTTTAGCTGAATTAAGGTACCCAGATAGTACAGGATGGATGTCATTCATAAAGTGCTGTCTTCTGTGCATTGTGGTGTGTCACTAGGGAAGAGCTGAGGGGTTACAATGGGTATTTATGTTGCAAATGAAATCTAATAGTCACATTCTCACTAGAATTAAGCATTTGCTGACTATATATAAATATATACGCACATCCTGACAAGACAGGTTAATTGACCCACAAAATATTTGCCCACAATGCCAGAATAAAGCCATTATTGAACAGGTTACTTAAAACATAGCAGGGCCGGCAGGGTTCTCAAGTGAGACCAGATGGAAACATATACGCAATTTTGTCTACGGTTCTTTGGCAGAGGAGGGTATGGAGAGGGTGTCTTGTGTCTGGGTGTGAAAAAGATAATGCAGTATCACTCTGTCTTGGATGTTTCAGCATGGTGCTATCAAGTGCTCCGGCACCATCACAGTTAAGCAATCACTTCTTTGCTTAAAGATTCTTTTTGGAGGTCCAACGTCGTAACTCAGGAAGAACACTATGCCAGTTGAGCCTTTTCCATCCTGACAGGGCACACAGGCTCACCCTTCCCCATCAGCATTGATCCTCACTGCTGCTCAGAGGGTTGCAGCTGTGGAGGAAACTATCCATTCTTGTTTGTTTTGAGAGAGAAAAATACTCAAGGAGCAGACTGGATGTGCCAACCAATAACATTAATTCACACCACTCTATAAGCACTCCTGAAATTCAGTTATCCTATTTTCTTCTGGGAATGCTCCGGCTAACAAACAAACAAAAGCAAAAAATCAAATATTTACAGTCTTTGTTTGGGCCTTTCAGTGCCAAATGCACAACCAGGAAAATAAATAAAGTCGAAGACAGTGGTGGCAACCAGCCCCACCTGGAATAAGCAGATGGTCAGGGGTACAAAGAAGAATAAGCCTTTCTGAAATGGGGTGGGGAACTAGCTGATGGGTGATTAGGATTAGGACACACAGCAGTACCCTAGAGAAGCTTAGGAACCAGAGCCTGGATGGACTCCCAACACGTACCAACCAGTCACAGGGGAAGAACTAAAAAGTGACTCAGGCTGAGATTTACAGCACAGAAAGCCCAACTGGATATGAAGTACTCACTTTCAAACTCTAAAAATGCTTTTATCCAGCACTTTCCCCACCTAATTCCACTGCAGCAACACTCACAGCACAACCCAGAGAGGATGATCTTTTCTGCTGATGTTTTGAGTTAATTATGCATTCTTCAAGGGTGTTTTTAAAACAGCAACTAATAATCTGTCCTGTACCTTTTGTTAAGCAATAAAGACAACTAAAAGTTGCATTTAAGACTAAATGTTCATGCTCCATCTCATCTCTCCCCATCCCAAATGAAACAAGGCAAGATGCCATACCTTTTCCCTCAGACAGCATAGTTTTTTTCAGACCCCTTGGAAAGGTCTGCCATGACTAAGCATGCAGCATGAGCAAACCAGCTGCTACTGGATTTTTATCTCAACCAGAACACATTTAAACCTGAGAATGGTGCTTATACTATAAACTAAATCCTGCATAGAGTCAGCAGAAGAGATTTGCCCTGTGTGCCACAGGACTCTTCACTTTGTGCACAGGATGAGGGACTCACTTTAAAGATTTACATTGTAAAGATCCTGAATTTGGCCCCACCATGGCAGTCAGGATGACCACAACTGAGTTTATCAGCCCTGTTTCTAAGAGCTATGAACCCAAGAAGTTATACAGGAAAAAGAAAAAGGAAAAAAGAAGTAAACCCCAAATGATGCAAAGCCTTTGAAGACACAGGAACAGTTACTGCAGCTAACTAGGTCTTCAAGGGGTTAATGAAAAAGTCTCCTTAACACCCAGCTTCCAAGGCAAAGCCTTTCCCACATCCTTATGATAATCAAAAGATGCTGAAAACCAATTCTGCTTCATTCTGGTATAATTGCAGCAGAGCCACTAGAGGAATTGTAACCATTATGTAAGATGAGGCACCATCACAGTGGGGCCTGCTGCTTTAAGTGCATTCTACCCACTCTTTTTTATAGATTTCAGCTACCTTTCATTTTAGTAATTAGCCACCATTTCCAAGGAGATCCATAAGTAATTTCCTGCACATCTTGAGCCATAATGCTGCAAGATTGCACTAGAAAGGTAAGATAATTTAAAAGTAGTCAACAAAGGGCAGGTGACACACAGAAAAGAGACCACCATTTCATTTAACAACAGATAAATGTTGCTTGACCACCACACAGCACACAGGCATCCACCAGAAAACCTAACAGTGGTTCCTTCCAAACCCCCAAATACTGCAGGATTCTATTAATAAGCAGCATATCAGCATGCTGAAAGCTTCTACTCAAAGTAAAAATGATGTAGCACACTTGAAGGGACAGTGGTATGGAGGGAGGCTCCTGCCCAGAGGAACCCAGCGTGCCCTTGAGAAGAGGGCTGCTCTTTTAGAGAAGATCTCAGCTGGTGAGAGCACAGGCACATTCATAACTTCGTAGAAGTTCACATTAGTTTTGAGATCTTCTGCAGAAAGCAGGGGGAAAAAAAATCCCACATTTTTTAACGTGTATGTTTTGCTTTGAAGGAAGTCTCTCAACTAAATATTATTGAAACAGCAGATGGCAAAATGCAAACTTTATGAAAGGGAAGGCTTGCCTTGAGGGGCAGGTTACTGTTTGCATGGAAGAGCTATGCAGGGAAGAAGGGAGAGAGAGAGAAGAATCAGAAGTTAAGATGCATATCTCTAGCTGAACAACTTGGTTAGAAAATGATGACTGTGTCTATAAATGTAATCTTTGGTGTGCTGGCATGGAGATATGCAAGAGCTGTGAATTGGTGTGAAAACTAAAATACCTAGAGGGACTAATAAATCCCTACGGGGACCCCAGTTACTTAAATGGCTGCAAAGGATAATTGCAGAGAGCTACAACAGGACTGAATCAATGCCATTTTCCCTGGGAATTGGAAAAAAAAAAAAAAAGTATTGCTGCTCTTATTACGTTATTCTGAAAAGACTGGCTGCTTTCCTCTTCCCTTCCCCAGCTCAAAAGTCAACTGCAAACCACTAGAAATATGTCCAGAAAGATTATGGTGCAGCTGAAAGCCAGAAGCATATGAGATTATATATTTACTGGTGCTGTGTCAGATAACATCTGAGAGAAGAGGGGAAAGAGATTCAGCTTTGCAGTCTTTATTAGCATGTTTGGGCTCTTTAACGGAGCTATCCAATTGTGTCATTGCTGCCAGGCCTTTAAAACTGTATATATCCGTGATCAAGGAACTACTTAATCTTGAACACAAGCCTCCAAGCCCTACCCGACTCTCCTGCGACATGCAAACTTATTGCCTTTAAACAGGAATTAGAAAAAAAGAAATGAATAGGGATGCACCATTACCCATAGCATTATATTGCTCAGGAACAGATGTTAATCAATTTTATGGAATGTTTTAAGCAACATTCAAGTACTTTTGCAAAGAACTGTCTGCCTAATAGAGATTACAGCCCAGCAAGTACAGGAGATAAGCCTTTATCCTGAGTGGGTGAGCTATGTCTATTTTGATTAAAACCAAAGAGGTCTGAACGATCAAGCAAATTTATTTCCTTGGAATTATGTCATTTCCAGAATGATACTACACACAGTCCTGTGAGAAAAGGGAATGGAAATAACGTCGTTCTTGATTGTAATGTTCTCCTTGTGCAAATGTTCATGCATGGAGCTCATGAGGTACACATGTAGGATGTACATTCCATCCTCAGAGATTCTTGAATAGACAAGAATGGTACTCTCTATTCCAGCTGTGCTAGAAGAACAGTAAATTTGGAGAAAGGATTGACCTTACACTCTGTAAGTAATTTGTGCTACTCAATCTCTCACGCACTGCTAACAGAACTTTAAAATCCCACACCACATACAAGTAAAAGGAAAAAAGTGCCCTATCTTCTCTATTTGTATAAAAGTAGTAGCTGTGCCATCGTGCTGGGAGTAATTTCAGTCATTAAACTTCTCGAACCTTGAATGTCATCAGGAATTACTTAGGTGACCATCCACTTGCACTTAAAAAGTACTGCATTTAACTCTCCGTAAAATATGGATTTTATTGCAGCAGTGACAGGACTCCTTTCCACAGCCACTGACCTCTACTGCTATTGCTTATCTCTTGACTTAACCTTTCGCATCAGAATACACAGATGTAGTATGCAAATCGTTCTCCCTGTATGTGCATGTAAGTAGGTGTTACATACATATGAATACATAAATAGTTCAACCTAGCTGACACAGAAAGTATGTTACCAGCTCCTTAGAAACATTTACTACACTACCAAATTTCTTCAATTACCCAACTTCTTTCCTGTAAAAATGCCTATACGCCTACCCTCTTACTTCCACCTCCTCCAGCACTCCCCAACCCGTTCTTTTATCAAATAAAAGACTTCACATTTGTCAATTCCTGTAACGTCCCCAGATCTGCTCGCTCTGCCCCCTTCCTTTCACTGAGGAAGCGCCTCATTTCAACTGTACTCTACATTCAGTTCTGCACTTTGCCTCGGATTTCGCTCGTGATCCGAAGGGTTTTGCCCTGTATTCATTTCACAGCAACTAGGCAGTATCAGGAAACCGAGACAGACTTTAAAAAATATTATTTTCTAGTTATTCATCCTTTTGCTGTTGTTATTATTAATTATTACTGTTATTCTCTTCCAAGCACACACGACCCTTCTCCCGCTCTCACCACCTCTCCTCGCCCGAAGTGTCTTGCTGGCGATGACAATCCCCAGGAAAACGCCGCATCCCTTCTGCTGACTTAGAACGCCAGCGAACGTGGTCCCCACACGCCCCTGAGCGTCGGGCAGGGCGCAGAGCCCCGGGGAGGTCACCCCGGAGCGGTGGCGGGGGCAGAGCCCTCCGCAAGACAGCTGCCAACTT